>VWZT01011273.1:461597-574590 GCA_013397055.1 Pachycephala philippinensis
TTTGGTTTGGTTTTTTTTTTTTTTGGTTTGCTTTAACAGAGTAGGAAACAATCTGAATGGGGGAAAAGGCCATTATGTTCTTTTAGATTTATACTTCTCTGCAAGCTAAGGATAGTCTAGAAGTCAGGTCTTCTACCTCCTGAATTAACGGTTTAAGGTTTAACTGTGGCAAACTCCACAAGATGTCTTGGATTTAATTTTAGTCCTGGGTAGATTTAACTTTTGAGTTTTCTTCAGAGATTGTCATCTCAAATTGAATCCCAATTACAATGGAGAAAGATTAATTGTACTGTGCATGTACTTCTATCCCCTACAGGTGATTAAATGTTGGGAATGTTAAAAGATGAATAAGGAATGGCTGAAAGGACACATTTAATTACCTACCAGATTAAGAAGAAAAATTCTGGAAAGAAGGTAAAATGGATCAATGGACGAGATGGCAGTTTTTAAGCAGTCTGAATCAGATAGGAAAAGCTACAGGAAATAAAAAGTTTCATTTCTTCCAAGCATTACTCCAACCTGATGCTGTCAACATATTTTGCCAGTTGGTAGCATAGGAATTTCTGACAAAGCAGCTGATTTTATTTAATCTTGTTGAGTTTTTCATATTGTGTAGATCACAGCTGAATTCAGCTGTCTGCACAAAACAGAACAAAGTAACACAGGCAAGTAGATGTTCAAGCAAAGTTCCGTCTGGGAAGGTTTGAATGGAAGGGTGGGAGGCTAGGGTGCAGGGAAGGAGGGGGAGTTCCCCTGGCATTTCAAGTAAGAATTTTGAGAGCAAAAACCCAGCAATTTTCGAATATCATGTGGATTAATAGTAGTTTTTCAGGGACCATTGTATCTCTTTATAGCCACCAGTGAACGGAGTGTGTTAAGGTGGTGTTTCTATAGCAACTCCTTCCAGCCGCAGTCTACCAAGAGCTCCTAATGCATGTACACAAGGCAATTTTTAAAAACTTGTAACTGATCATTTGTGCACATTATTAGTGCCTCAATGATTAAATGGTCAGAGACTTCAGACACTGAAACAATTAAAGGGTGGGTGGTAGCTGAAATCAAATTTGCTCCAGTATTGCTCCTCAGTTCCCCTTAGCACATTTTATTGAGTTACAGTGGAATCCATTCAAGAAAGTGTTAGGTAATTTAGGTTCCGTGTGAGACAATTGTGGAAAGTTAGAGAAGGGACCCCTGGCCATTTTAACCTGGTGTCAGAAGTATTCCAGTGACCTATTATAGGATGTTTAGCCAGAAAAAAAATAGTTTCACTCAAGGGGATATTGAAACACATATACCCTTTTCTGATGTTCATTTCTTTAACTTCTTGGACTTCTGGATGAATATATACCAAAATCTTTCCAGTGAATCCATCTTGATCCCCTTATGATGCTATATTAAATGAAATGGGAGTTTGGTGAATTCACTGGTCCATATGTGAGGATATGGAAACTCATTTGACCTCGATCCATTTTCATTGTGAATGAGGGATGAAGAGAAAAACTCCCTCTCAATAGGATATGTTTAAAAGGATCGGTTTTTTTCCATACTGGTTTCATTGTGTGCTCCTCTCCCGTGCTCTGTATTGGCTGTCTGTCAAGGTCATATGAACTGAATTTCAAATATTACTCATATCCTTTCCTCAATGGCTCATTAGAGGATTTTAAATAAAAGCTTTTATTACCACAAAGGCTGCAACAATGTCTGCATCTGTATGTGAGCAGGTGATCACTACTTCACAGAATTTAAGACAAGATATCACTATCATCTGTGTAAAGAGACTAAAACCCCTGGAAAATCTGATGAATACATTTAGAAATTTTCCTGTGGGAAAGATTACAAATATATATTGAATATTTCACTAGTAATACAAATGATGTAGCAAAAAATTATAATTTCCTGTATTCACAGGGTATCTGTTAAACTGGCACTGGAAGTCAAGTGAATGCTTGCTTGAGATGAACAAGTTATTACTTGGAATTCGTCAGTTGATCTAGAAGAAAATTGTTTGTTATTCCGACTGTAAAATTGTCATGAGAATCCCAGGCTGGTATTCTAAGTCACAGAACTGTATAAATCAAACAGGTTTTTGTACATCTTTATTTCCCCTCTGGGTCCTCTTCTGTAAACAGATATCCTACTTTTATTTAATAGAAGTAAGATCATGGGTATTATCCCAAGACTATCTTAAAGACAACTAATAATTATTATTTTTTCTGGGTGAGTCTGCAGTAATTTCATGTAGTCTCACATTTCGGTATTTCTCTGCTTAACATATTAGCTGTATGCAGATCATACAAACAGTGAGAGACAGTGTGATTTATCCTACATTTTCTGAGTAATAACCAGGAGAGATATAAATAAATTTTGCTTTTGTGTTTTGCATTCATTTTTAAACATGGTTTTTGGAAGCATTTGCATTTTATTTTTTTGTTTAGATTACCTAAATGGAAGAAAATACACAACTCTATAGAGGAACAAATAAAAGGAACAAATAAAAAAAAATCTATTCCCAATGAGTTTTCACCAGGTGTTTATGAAAAATGAGACATAACTTATTAATAAATGACTATAATTTATAATCAGAATTTAATCTAAGGCCCTGTGTGAAAATGTTGCAGTGCAGAGTCCATTTGTCATTCCATTTTGATCTTCTGCTTTGATTTCTTTTTATATGGTGAGTAGACTTTTCTGTTTCACATTTTCTTTGCTCCCTCCACTCTAGTATTCACAAAATTGTAACTATGAAAGGTTCAAATTCCTTTTCAGTTTTTCTTCACATATAGGACCCAGAAGTAGAATCTCGATGGAGACAGGATAAAGGCATTTATGAAAATTAATTTTTAATAATATACCTGGGCATGCAAACATTTATATGTATGATTAACCTTGTGATTGGCTCCACTGAAACTATTTTTACCAATGCTCAATCAGTCAAGTCTTCAACTCTGGTCTTGTGAGTGTTTGTAATATTAGGATCAGTACAGTTGTCCCAGTTTGAGACAAATTTGGAAGAAACGTCCAAAATGAACATCCTCTAATAGAAGGCAAGTTTCAGCAGCCCCTCTCCCACCAGGTTTGGAAAGAATTTTTCTCGGAGGAAAGTGAAAAAAACCCTGTTTCTTTAACAAGCAGGGTGCACGCAGGCACGAGAGAGGGAAAAAAACCCCAAATGAATAATGTTAAATAATAAAACCTCTCGCTGCGGAGAAAACCTGGTAAATTCAGAGTCCTATCTTTGGTGTGGTTCTGCTCTCTGGAGCTGGGGTGCAGTGTGGGCCCCTCTGGGCCGCTGTGTGGGACCGCCTGGTGATGTTCTGGTGTTGCTGAACAGTTCCAGAAGGAAAAAGAAGAAGCCAGGAAAACTCCTTGCTTCAGCTAACAAACAAGAAGCTAGCTAAAAAGCAGGAGAATGCAACTATCTTCCCTGCTGCAGAGAGCCGAGAGCTGGGGAGAAGAATGAATGAGTTATCTGTGTTTTTGAACACAGGCCATGGAAAGCATTCCATCAGCTCCCCCCCTCTCCCGGACCTAGCTTTAAAGGCACAGAACTCATGTCTGGCATAGAGTGGATGATAGGGAATACAGTATCATACAGTCACCCAGGACAGTACAGGACAACAGTATATACCATGTAATTATTCCTAAAATTTACAATGTCCTTTTCTAAAGCAAAATACTTCTGCAAGTGTTGGGTGTATATTTAAGCACCTAGATTCTAGGTCGAGCACTATTATATTCTGTTTTAATTTGAAATAAAGAGGTTGGAATCTAAAACTGCAGCGTTCAGAAGTCTCTCATTTATTTTTTCAAGAAATCCAGTGAAGCAGAGATTAAACTACTGGAATGTGTCTCCATGGAATTCATCTAGCAGAGATTAGATGCTCCAGCAAACAGTGGAGCTGATTCTTTTAAAGTCAAAAAAGGGTTGCCAGCTGTGTCATAAAGGTGATTGTTTAAGTGATCTTGAAGCTTTTGGAAACTTCCTGCATACTGTATTTAATGGGAAGTAATTTACTCTCTTTACAGGAAATAGAATGTTGATGCTTTTCCATTCGACTGAAGACATTTCCTCTTACCTAGCATAAACATGCAAGATAAAACTGCAGATGATATTTTAAAAGTGAAAATTTTTCATAAATATTTAACTTTGCATTGATTATTGCTAAGCTTAAGGCCACATGCATTTACTAAGAGGTAGGTACATGAATGCAGAGTGCGAAGTTTAACTGGTGCTTTTTTCATGACCACAACTCTCCTAGATCTCATCTTTGCAGGTAGAAAAAAAACAGTGGGAACATCTCCTCTCCCCGCTAAGATTACAGGGATCAAACTTCCTTAGTTCAATGACTGACAGGTTCATCTAAATGTTTTTTTCTTTGTATGAAGGAACTGCTATCCTCTACACACAAAAGTCTGAGAGAGCCTTTGTTGCTTGTAAACGATGGCATATTCATGCAACAACCCTCCTGCTCTTTGTGAAGATGTCTTATTAAGGATGTCCTTCATCTTTCCACTCAAGAAACACAGACCCCCATCCTAATGGCGACTATTACAGCAGTGTATGATAACCACATCAGCATGGTTGCTGGCTCTCCTCCAAAGCAACATAAGTTTTGAGAGAAGGACATACAAATTTACCACGTTAACAAGCTCTGCTCTTCCAGAGAAGTCATGTCAGAGGCTAGATACCTGGGAAAAACAAACAAACAAATGAACAAACAAACAAACCAACCAAACTATGGATGCTAAAAAGCTTTAGCAGAGAAGTTTTCAGCTCTCAGCAGCAGTTTGTGAGAGCTCTGTTCTTTCTCATGCGAAACTATGCAAAACATGATAAAGTTTTCTGTAAACAGACTTTGCTAATCTTGCACCTGCGTTTATAATTAGAATTGTTGTGATACTGACTAGAGAAATGAATGATGTGTGAATTGACCAATCACCCTGATAGGTAGTTAGTTAGAGGTCCAATACCTCTTGCCTTTTAAGAAAACACTAAAAGAACTGAACACATAAAAACCCGTCCTTTACTGAATAAATAAATCAATCAATCCATTCCTTTCTGCTGACCACTCGCGTGTCTGAGTCCATAATTGCCTCTTGACACCGCCAGCAGCAACACCAAACAAACAAGGCAGCGAACATCTTATCCAAGTAATCCAATACCTCAGTGGTATGCTTAGACTTTACCTTCACATTTTACTGCTTGCTTCCAGTGCTGAGCAAACTACAGTTCTTTTCCCTTGACAAACTCAAACTATGTCCAGCTGCACAGACAGAATTAAATTTCCCTGCCAAGATGCCCTAGAAAGTGTGTTTATTATTTCCAACTGAATTAAGAAGGATCCTAATGGATAAGTAAGGAGACATTTTTTCTGTTTTGTGTTTTATCATTCCCAGTGAGGTATCCAAAATTAAATTTAGTAAATACTCCTTTCATAAATTTAGCTTCAGGTTTTTTTCTCTATGTAAGTAAGAACTGCTAAGCTTGAAGTTTGAAAATTCAGGACCAACCCACCTTAGTCTGAAAAAGCTATTTTAATTTTTTTAGACAAAAAACAAGTGAATAACTCAAAATAGTGTAATAGTCTCAGAAATAAAACAAACCTATAAAAAAGCTTTCCAAAAATCAAATTACAAAAAAAAAAAAACAAAACAGAAGAATATGACAGAAGTTCAAGACACTGATCAGGCTATGAGAAGATCTTAGTTCACTTCTCAACATCCCAACAAGTTTTCTTGGATGTCGTCAGCAATCTCCCTACTGCAGTCCTGAACTATACAAAATGGGTAACACTCGCATTTTCTCCATTACTTAAGCCCTAATCTTCATGGTGCAGAAACCACTCATACTGTGTGGATGCACAATATGTAGCATACTGATCTAAGTGAGACATACTAATCACATTTGCATCATTTTATGTACTATAAAATTTCTTTAGCTACGTTGCTGAGCTGCAAACAGCTACGTTTGCTTAAAAGCCAATGTTGTACACACTGGTGAGCAAAGTTTCGGAAGCTGTTATCCAACTTAGGCATTTTAGTCTAGCATGCTTTTATTTAAGATTATGTCAGCACTTCTCTTACCTTATTTTTCACCAATCCACAATTAGATGGTAAAAAATTCGCTAGGGACTACATTTTAGAGTAGATCTTTTATGCAAAATTGCTTACCAGCATGGAAAGAAATAGCTTAGTTGAAGGTTTACTATCATGTAACAGGAAATTTATTTGTGTTCTTATTTGTCCTTGTAAAATAGAGATCTTTTATTTAGCCTATCTCAGTGAAGAATGAACAGATGACAAAGAGTACTGTCAGTCTCTGAATCCATCTCCTATATTTTCTTCCTTTTCAAAACTCATTCCCTTCATCTTGTATGCTGCTGACCCTTTTGCCTAGTTAGGATACCGTTATGATCCTGCAAAAAGATAATCAAAACCAGTCTACTTTTCTTAGCTCTTAGTGATTATCCAGCCTTACTTTTTTTCAAATTCTCTTCCTTAATTTTGTTGTAATCTCAACCTTTATCAAGGTCCTTACCCTGTCGAGGTTAAATTTTTGAAATGCCTTATCTTCCCATAAGGATGGAGTTCATGTTTCATAAATTAGGCACCTTCACACTCAATGAGTTTTATTTTTCTCAGGAACCATTAGAAATAAATAGGTACCTCTAGAGGGTGTCAGATTCCACCCATGGGCAATATTTTTCACTATTACTTACTTCAGAAAAATAATGGGTATTGTTGCTTGCATATGTCCACAAGAAGTATTAATAGACATTTTACATTTCTTTAGTGGTGGGTATCACATGTTAATGATGCTATATAAATAATGTAGGAAGTCTTATACTATAGTTTGTTTGTTTACAAAGGACCATGACTTCCCATGGGTCACTCTGAAAATAATCTGATTTTTACAGATCAGCTATTTAAGCTTTTCACAAGTCCTTCAAGCCTTTCATATACTAGTTTGACAGTGCCTGAACTGTCTTTTTATCATACTTGGGAAATTGATCAAAACTTTGCTAAATACTAAAAAGATACTTGCAGGGGCCATTCTATAATTCTGTTGAAAATTGGAGAATGGACAGTGATTGCAAAAGAAAAATGTTAACTGAACACAGGAAGAGTGAAGTGTTCATGTCACATTTTACCAATGGTCAGTCTCTGCTGACATGACAGTTCTGGTCAGTTAGTTTGGGGTCTCATCTGTCAAGCAATATTAGAAATTGTCAAGTGCATAGCTGCAGACTTAAATAAATATTTACTTATTGTTCTGATCTGTGACCTACAACTGGTACATAGAAATAGAGTGATGTCTCAGTATGTCAACTTCCTTACAACACATTCAAAGAAAAACTAAGCAGTAGATTGCAAAGAGAAATTTCCTTTAGGAAATGCTGTGAAAATGTTGTGAAATAGTTTCTTCAGCACATAGTTAATTGATAAATCTTCATTTTTGCTCATTTCCTTTAGAATAAGATCTGCTTGTAGGAGTTGTTTTACCTTTATACTCAAGCATCAATGGACAAAATACAGGAATGATCCCAAGAAAGGAAAACAAAACTGGACTTCTCAAAGGTAAGACTCATAATGGTTTTCAGGTAATTTGTTAATTCATGCTTTCATATTGGCCCAAGATATCTTCAAAATGCCCAGTGTCAGAAAAAGCTGAATCCATTTTTCTTTTTAATTTTTCCAGTTGTACGAATAGAACATTCTTGAGACAGGAAAAAAAAGAGAGAGTTTGAACTAAAAATTCACTTTTCTGAATTATTATTTTAAGTAAACAGCTGACAAAAGATGAGAAGAAGCAGTTCTATCAACATATCTGATTTTTTAAAAGATATTTGAGGATGTCAATGTTACCTAACACTTCTTCTTTCATCTTACACTTAAGTTCTGGAGAAAAGGCATTTTTAATATTTCTCCTGCCAGTACTCCACACTGGGTATTATGTGGTGCTATATGGTGCTTGTAGCTCAGATTGCCTTTCTGAGGTACCTCTGCCATGAAGCACACACAAATTTGAAACATTAACTCAGTCATAAGACTCCAGATGTAGCACTGTGTAAGAGTGAATCCTCATTCTATAATTTTTCCTTAGAAGAGGGTAATCCGTTCTCTGGAGATCCAGACGGTTGTGGTGGTATTGCTTATAAAAACTTGTAAGGACTTACAAGTGTTTACAGGTGAATTAATGGTGAATTTCAAACTATTGATTGTGGTTAAAGTAGCCAGCATGATAATCTGTGGGGGTTTTTTATTTTTTCTTCCAGTAGCAAAACAAACAAAACAACTTCCTAGTTTTACACTACATCTGTTTGTCTCAAATTAAGGTTTCAGTTGTAAAACAGCCTACTCGCTCTCAGAGGGACGTCTGCTGTGGGCAGGAAGGAAAGAAAACCTCGATGAGTTGAAGCCAAGTTGCTGTTAATTTGCTCAAAGATGCAGAGATAAACTGTGGTTCAAATGCTTGAGTTTTTTTCAAGTGAATATTTCATCACAAATTATACAACCTTTAAAAATACTATTGCAATATTGTCCCTTTATAAGTAGAAATAATTATGTGCTATGTTTATGTGATCATTACTCCCTTTACCACACATTTCAAACGCTTCGAGATGCTCTCATGCTGTTTACTTCATCTGTTCAGACAGTGGATTATATATGAGATTCTTAAAACTGAAATTGGTGGAATTCTCTGATTTTTTTTTTTCCAATAAAGAAATGTGGTTTTATGGAACTATTATCCAACTTGATTCAACAAACATAAAATTTTATTTAAATTCCTTAACCAAATATAAATGATAAGGCTAAAGAATGAGACTATGTTTATTTTCAGCAGTACTACACCAAGGTAGGATTATAAGCATGTCAGAAAAGGGGGAAATTTCCTGCTAAAATAGATTTCACTGGTGTTTTCTGTCCCAATGTTAATCATGTGTCCCACTAATATGGAAGTTTTACATTTTTTCATCTTAGTACCGTAGGAGAGTTATTTCCTCAGTCTTCTCATGTCCAGATATTTCTCAAGAAGCCAAAAGGTCCCAGGTATTATTCCTGTATTCCTGGTTCATGTCTTCCAGTGCCTCAGACTTGCTGAATATGCACAGGGGTACTTTCCTGGAGGCACAGAGCTGACTTGACACACTCTGTGCCAGATCAGCTGTGTGCTGATAATGCCTTGTGGAGTTAAAAATCAGATTGGAGGCTGGCTGCACTTGCCTGGTCTCTTGCACATGGTCCACATATGGCTTTCTGAGCCCGTCCTTCAGGTGGCACTGTCCCTGCCAGCCCATCTCTGTGACTAGATTACCTCACTTGTGGATTTGGTCAGGCTTCTGATGCTACAGTGTCTTGAATGCTTCTTCAGATAAATAAAATCATGAATTATATTTTAATTTCATCAAATTCTTCCATTTTCTTTTTTTTATGCTTACTTAGTGAAAAACAAGGGAAAAAAAAGAAGATATTTATAACAAGCACATTAGTTTTGATCAGCTGTACTTAGTTTAACACAAGATGCTGATTTTGGTTTACCGGTTAGTTAGATAAGCAAAATCAATAAGTTAATTTTTTCATTTAATTTTCAATGTTACTTAAGAGGAATATTGTAGGCAGACTTATAGACTCTCAATTTAAGTGTTTCAATTACTGATGAAAATGAGCTTACAGCAATAAAGAGACTATAAACACATATACACTACATCAAAATAATATTCAGGTGTGAAAAATGATCTTATATTGTATAACTGCCAATTCTTTTTCAGAGGTTACCTGTAAACTGAATGAGGCCAAATACAGCCAAAATGATAATATGCAGCAAAGCAATAATATGTAGCAAAATAATCAAAAGTTGTATAATACTTATACATCAAGGAAGAAAATTAGGTCCGGCATTTTTAAAATTCTTACTTGTGTCAGATCTCTTATACAGTGATATATATTTGTATTGGCCATATACTATGTTGCAATATATTTGCGTTACTAGATTATTTCTGTGATTAGTATCTAGTGGCGATAACCAGAGATCTTTAATAGACATTTAGGTGAAGTATATATCTGCTTTATTATCAGAAAAAATTCCTTTAGTGTTCATTTTTTCTGAAGAAGAACCTGTGATTCTAAACAGTATTTGCTTACTATGATTGTAAGTGCAAGCACAAACAGATTGAAAGCTCCAAAATACTACAACAACAGAAGCAAAAATATCCACTATGGGAAGGGATCAATTAACTATATTATATCTAATATCTAAACAAGATTTGCCAAAAATTTTAAAGTTAGTAAGAGGAAAGGAAAAGGTCATAGATCCCTTGACTCTTGCATACTCTGTTCCTATTTTTATCCTAATCCTGACTAGCATTTTGTCCTGAACTGCAATTTATAAAAGTACCATTTATTGCTGCCAATGTTCTTGACAAAATAAGGAAACTCAGAATTTCCCCCTTTCAGATTATCAGGGACAGTATGTCAGTAAAGCCTTCTGGCAGCAATCCAGCAGGTCTTCCCACAAGACCTTCCCTTCTGGCTGACTTTATACTGCCACTGATTTGTGCAAGGAAAAACACATGTCCTACTTTACTTCCTTGAATGTCATGCAATGAAAACGTTCTTTGTACTGCTATATATGATAGCTTTTCTGACTGACAAGAAGGGTAACTTTTCTGACTGACAACAGCTAAAATCACAGAGATGCTCAGTTTCAAAATGTGGAATACTTTGGGTTGTTGAAATATAATTGCTCAAGCTAATCTTCCAACTCATTCTTCCATGGAAGTGAATAAAGTAGCTGCCTTGACACAGTATCTTATTATCAATTTTACAGCTGCATGGTTCATGTGGGTTAGGCTTCACTTCAAGTACCTCTATATTAAATGTCTAGTAACTCCATTATATGCATAAAAGGAAGAATTTGGCTGTATGATAGACTTCAATACCTGCTGTTTTGAAGGACAGAACCTCAGACAATAAGGAAGATTCAAATAAGCCTTGTGATGGGTAATTAATGAGACAAAGATAAGAAAATTTTTCTACAGAACAAATTTCCTGAAATTTCCTTTGCTTTAAGTTTTTGTTGGCAGTGCAAACAGCTGGGTGAACCTTTCTAAGGTTTTGTCAATTTAAGTGATATAGGGTGCTGCTCTGCAAACAAAGGAAACATTAAGAATCCATCTCTATTCTTATGAGAAATCCAGTTGTCTTTCAGGAAGCATAAATTAGCTGAGACACAAAAGTTACCTTAAAGCAATCTTCATCTCACTTGAATAACACACAGTCAAAAAAGTTAAAGAAATTGTCCACCTCAGCACTCATAAAGAAAAACTACATTTGACTTGTACTTCTCTACTTACTGTAATTTTGCAAGGTAAAATGTGATGTTTAAATATCCAAAGGCAATAAATGCATAATTACAATTATTTTCCTAAAGGATTACAAAATAGAAGAGAGAGAAATAAGTTCTTTGTGATAACAAATGTAAAGGATAATGCACCTAATTGTAGGTAAGACAGAGTAAATTACGTAAAGACTAATACAGGTGAAGATTAAAATACCTAGATGAAAGTTGTGATTGGTAAGTGTTCAGGCACCTAATAATGCTAGAGAATGTATTTCCTGTAATTCAGTAACCTGATATAATGTCTACTTTTTAAAACCTCAAGGCAAAAATGGAGTATAAAAGCATTCATCAGTTTAATAACAATAAAGAAGCGCCAGAATACCTAGACTAATAATAACAGCTGTTCTTGAAATTTTCATCTCAGAACCAGGAGAAGAGTATGACATAATGACAAAATATGTGCATAACTCAGTTATTAAAAATGAGGGAAAAAAGTAAAAAAAACCCAACACAATAAGATAAGAGAATACACTTGGAAGTCTGAACCACAGTATCTCATCAGGAATGTATTATCATGAGTCCCCATGGAAAACATATAAACTAATAAAAGTGTAAAGACATCTGCTTTAAGGTTTGTTAAAAATCTGATAGTGAAAAAGCAATTTTCTACAAAAGTACTGGGTTTTGGTTTTTTTAATTTTTTTTTTTTTTAATATTCCTAGCATCACTAAAAGAACATTGGTTTCATTTACTTTTGTATTCAGGTTTAGTATTTATTTTTTTGTGTAACCTGTCTCCAAAATTACAAGAGATATTAAGTTTATTTATTGAACTGCAGTTTTAAGTCTATTTCCCCATCAGTTTTTGGGATATTTTTCATGTTTCTAAAAGGTCTGTTAAAGAAACAAGTTTTCATCTGGCTCCTTACGGTGTACAGTTTACTCATTACCAAAATCTCATCCTTGTATAAAACCCTCCTTATATCTTTTTCTGAAAGGACAAATTTGCGTTGCCTGAGACAGAGATCTCACCTAGCACATTATGCCAGAATGAGACCTCCTTGTTGGAGTATCAGCCATGAGATTTCCCTCCATTGCCAAGTACAGCTGTCACAATGACAGGCCAGGAGTTTGATAAAAAGCTTGATAAAGTGGGAGCTGTAATACCTGTATTAACTGTTTGGTTTTTTTTTAGGTAAGGTGAATACCCATTTGTTTGGTGTTGGATTCTCGAATACAGACACAAATTCAAGCAAGTTGTATTTGATCAAGATCCCTGGAAAACCCTAAATGATAGTGAAAATTATACTCTTGGAAACAGCATCATATTGTAGGGATTTTTGTCATCTTATTTAGAATAAACTTCATAAAGAACACATACAGCAAAGGTGGACCACACAACTTATTTTCTTTAGGAGTTTCTCCCAAGCACTTAACTTTTGTTCGGACAACTTCGGTTTGACTGTTTCTTACCAGAACCAAACTCCTGACAAATAACCTACTAAAGTAACTGGATCCAGTAGACAAATAGTCCAGAATGGAAAAAGTATTAAATCTCTGAGGCTTTACATAGTCTTTTCTTCACCTGATCTTGCAGGGAAAAGTCCAGATGCAGAAGCATTAAGAAGTTTCCATGGATTTTTGTGTCATTGAAAAGCTGCCTGAAGTTGCTATTAAAACAAAAAACAAAAAACAAAAAAAACCCAAAAAACAAAACAAAACAAAAAAAAAAACAAACAAACAAAAAACAAACAACAAAAACAAAAAAAACAAAAACAAAAAAACAAAAACAAAAACAAAAAACAAAAAACAAAAAACAAATCAAAAATACAACCCAAGAAACCCTCAAATAACCCAAACCAAAACCAAATCAAACAAATCCAAACCACAACTACTTTCCAAGTACAGTTAAACTGTTATATCATGTCAGTAAGGCTCTCTTACTGTGGTTACATATCTTTATTACATCTGGCAAAGCACATCTTTCTCACAGAGAGCTGACAAAAATATGGTTCTGCCACTGTAGTCTACACGATAGGTTTTTGCTCCTACAGCTAAATCAGTCTCAAATCACACCACATCTATCCCAACTGACACGGATGTTCTGGCAGAAGTCTGCAGCATAATTATACCATCAAACAACAGAAAACCGTTTTCCCTTATATTCCCAAATAGGCAAGTACGTAAAAAAAACTATGTAAAAAATTATAAATAAACAGATGCATGAGCAGCTCTATACAATATTGGCCATTACCGTGAACATTTTAAGACCTTAAGGTGGAAACTAATGTGATCTGAGACACAAAGTGAGAAACACAGGTTAACCAATCATTTCTCAAAATGCAGGTAGAGTTCTGTGCAATATCCACATGCATAATTCAGTATTTTTTAAGAGCAATTAATTGCTATTATAAAATCACTGTATTCATGTGTGGTGAAAGGTATGAAACTTTATAAGAAGAAAATTTTCATAAAGAAAGTATCATTTTAAACTAGAACTAGAAATCAACTGACACATCACAGAAGAAAATTAGACAGAAAAATATAAGTATAAACTTCTGAGGGGACATAATGTAGCAGCAAAGGAATACCTTCAGATCTGTTACACCAAAGATGTAATTTCTGCCAAACAAATTTTGTAAGTGAAGGGGACATTGAAGGCACACATCCAATCCTCTTGTCTGATATATGTAGTCAGACTCAGCAGTCCAAAATCAACAGACTTCATTAAACCCAAAAGACACAGTCATGAGAACAAAAATGTAATCTCTGGAGCTAAACCTAACACACAATTTTGAGAGCAACAATCTTGCTCAAATGAAAAAAAAAGTTCTTGGATTTTTGTGTGGGAAGAGAAGTCAGAACTTTATGTAACTTCTGGTTTGTTTCTGTTCTAAACCTGTATATATAATAGCATTCCATTACAAGGATCCTGATGCAGGAGTCGTGCACTGATGCTCTGTTTAGATATTGCCAAGTATTATATTGTTTTAGCATCTGTAACAATGCAATAAAGTCTGAATGTTTTTAACTGTCCATGCATTTACATGCCAAATGCTTGATGTGAAGACAGAAGTCAGAATTATATGTGCAAAAATTCCCAAGCTGTGTGGATCTGCTTAGCATTTCATGCACACATATTAGGGAAATGTATTTTGCATGAGTTCTTTAAAAGATTTGCTATGTATGTTTTTGGGGGTTTTTCCTGTGCTTATTTGTCCCTTTCTCTTTTATAACTCTTCAAAAATTAGTAGTGAACTATTATGGCTAGACTAAGTTTTATACTCATCTGCCTTTGACAGAAGGGAAAATGCTTTGGTAACTCTCCCAGGAAACAGAGATCCAAAAGAGACACAATTCCTTCCTTTTGCCTGTGACAGCTCCTTCCTCATATTATCCTTCTCAAGCCCTGGTACTCCTCTAGCTCTGTCATCTCCTCTCAGGTAGTACAGCTTATCCCAGGAATGAGCTGAAACCCACTCATCTGTCCACATAGCTATGAGGAATCAGGCTGGCAGACTTTGGCTGAGAAGCCACAGTAGATACCTGCAACCATTCTGTACTCATTGCCAGCTGAGATGTAATGACTGGGACAATTACAAAGGATTTATTTTGTTTTATCAGGTTTTATTACATGGAAATTTCTATTTGGATTTTTTTTTTTTTTTGGGGGGGGAGAGTGTGAAGGGTGGGACATTGATAATTTAGAAACAGAATTCTCCTTCATCATGTGAAAAGTCCTACAACTCTGGTTGCCTCATATTTGATAAGGGGAAATCATGTGGGGAAGTTGGAGTCCTGAAAATAAGCTCTGATCATTTATATTCTTATTAACTGAAACCTTGGCTTCAATTTGGATTTCAAAAATATTTGCAAACCTAATCTTTTGTAAAGATGGTGCTAGCTGCAATTTTTCAGACACATATTAGCTGCTATTCTGGGGCCTTCCAAGCAATGGTCAGTCTCTGGGTCTCTTCCAGTTAATAGGAGAAACAGAGCCATTGATTATACATAACTTTCTTTATGGCACAGGAAATATTTATAATTTTATATTTTAATCTGCTTGCATCAGAATTCATTATTACTTTCTTACTTCCACTCAAGAACTTACTAATACCAAAAACCTGAAGCTTTCCTCGTAGAAGTTCTATATCGACATCTGATTTTACTAAATCCAGAAGAATTTCACATTTACTGTAGTATATGCTTAGTAATATGCTTATACAGAGCTCCTAAGGCTATTTCAGGTAGACTTTGCATCAGCTAACAGTATGTCAATTGAGAAATCCCTCCGTTAGGGTCATAGGTCTCAAATTAGTTCATTTGAGGCCAGCACAGTGTAAAGTATTTGAATTAAGATGACCTCAGTTACAGTTTTCTGTGTTAAAGCTTTTTTAGTTAATGCTCCCTTGGTCTTTTTCTTCCCTGCAGGACACAAACTGCCTCTATTTAAAGTCAGTAGAAATTGCTGATATTCTGCAGGGAGGAATAAGGTCTTGAGATTAAGAAGCCTGCATTAACAACACCTCACTTAAGATGCTTTTCTTTCAGAAATACCTGTTAAAACCAGCTTCTAAAGTGATTTAGGAGCACCAAGTGCCAGACCCTGTATTTGTAGTAACTCTTAAGAGGTAGGTAAAGCAGTCCAACAGCTGAGATTTAACAGTGGGGAGATTTGTTTTGTTTTCACTTTCTTACTTCTCTTTAACTTAACATTGCTACTGATAAGACAAAGGACAAAATATGGAACTAAAATAGATACGAATTTATAACATTTGGTAAAAAATTGTGCATAACGTCCCATTGGCTGAAATTACCAGAAGAAGTGTCCCAAAATGATGTCCAAGGGAATTACCTTCACGAGATGTATCTGTCTTGACTACTCCTCCCATCTTGCTTCTGGGATGCATCTAGCTGTAATCAGCTGGTGGTTTGTTTCAGTTGTACTGTAGAACTATGACCCTTGATGAGCTCAATGGTTCTGAATAGATGGTGCTTGTTACCTTCAGCATAAGCTGTGTGTAGTCATTTGGCTTTCATTTACCATGACCTATGAAAAGCTAAATGCAAATAAAGGAACGACCACAATTAGTTCATTAGACTGGCATTTCAAACTCAGTGGGTTTGTGGTAGGCATAATATGAAGTGTTCTAAAGAGAAGAACAAGCATATGCATTAAGTATTTTACTTCATCGTTCAGTTAGGCTCTTCCTACACAAGGAGGATAGGTCATGCCTTAAATTTGTTAAAGGATATCTATTTATTTTTAATCACTTCATGTTATCTACAAAGACAATTTGAATCTGTTAAAAGAATAAAAATATTATTCAAAAAAGGCTTGCTTAAAATAATTTCTGTTAAAAAATGGTTGTAATTTAGAGTCTTAATCCTCAGGCAATGCTACTGTTACTGAGGTGCTGAGTTTCAGGTTGCCTGGTTGTTAATTGCAGCAAGAGGTATACTACTTAAGTATAAAAATAAGTATGAAATTCAGGTTTGTCCTATAGTTATAATTGTGGTGTAGCTGAGTAGCAGGGCTGTGCCTGTGTGCACACCTGATGCACTCAAGTCATTAACTCCTTGGGTGATCCAGAAACTCCCCATGTATACATCTGCACAGAGGAGATAATGGAGTAATTTAGACAATAGACTGACTTGAGACAGTGATTGACCAAACTTCTAGCCACCCTTTCAATTAAGGATTTGACTAATTGGTGCAGAAGCTCTCCTAGTGGAAATTTGAGACTGCCCTGAAGATTTCCCCCAGGAAACCCTGCAGTGCATAGACCAATTTCTGTGCTTAAATATGTTGATTAACAACCTGGGTGGAGAAATGTGCTATCTCAGAGACTCTCAGGAGGTTCCTGCCACAAATTTGATCAAATTGTATGTAGAAAAGTCCAATGGGGCAGTCTTCTGTAGACAGTTAAGAGAATTAGGAGATGTTTTGTCTGTAGTTTGAAATAATCTGTTGCAGTGGAGCTTGCATATGATGGGGTTGTCACACAGAAGCAGTACCAGATGAACTGCAAAAGCTGAGCAGAGCAGTGGGTTGAGGAGTCTCAGGCAATCCAGCTGAAGACATTGCTGCGAGGACCTTTGCAGTGGGGATGCCCATCTCTGTCTGGAGAGCCACCTTTGTTCAAGAGATCTGATTCCCCACATAATTTACCCTGTGCCAAGAGTCTAGTGAATAAGATTTTAGCAAATGCTCCATTTGTGAGTGTCTTTGCAACATAATCATCAAGAAGTTAGTTGCCTAGTCTAAACTCAGGGTAAGCAGTGTCACCTCCACAGCATGATATACACCAGGTACCTTTTAGGCAGCTAAAAACATGGAATTCTTCTCTAAAAGTAAGACTGCTGTACTAATCATACTGAGATGCAGGTGTGCTTGGGGCACTCAGGTTCGCCATTCACACTCAACAGCAGTGCTGTCTCCTGCATCCTGTGATGCAGCTGTGATTACACAGCTGCAAATGCTCTTTCCCCCACCATCACCCTTTTCCTCTTCCCTCACCTCCATCTATGTCAGGGCTGGAAACGTGTCCTTGATTTTCTCAGATTCCAGAAGATACCTCACCCAATATCTTTTCATTCAAATATCATTAATTTAAAGCAAATACAAAACATGAAGAGTAATTTAGAGTGGAAAACCACGGAAACTTTTCTGCACCATGTTAGCCAATTAATCCTGCAAAATAAAGCAGAAAATAAATGGAGAAAATGAAAGCCACTCAGTAAAAAAGAGAACATTCATTTTAAGCTTGACCTTTTTAAACTGCTACTGCTGTTTGTAGCATCCTAAGTTACCTAGTCCTGTCAATGCCATATCCTCTTTTGTGCAGGCATAACTTCACAGTGGCAGAACCAAGAGTTATTCAAATGAAAACTTCCACAGCAGAAGGAAACAGTTATTTTTCAGCTCCATCAGTTCTCCAGTGTGGCTCACTGCACAGAGCTGAAGTGAGAGCAGTGTGAGACGTAAGCACTGTTTCTGGCAGTGCTAGCATATGATAGCTTAAAGTGCTTACAAACACCAGCATCTCATACCCAATGTGTTTCTTTATAAACAAACCAAGGAATCATTCCAGAGTCTTTAAATGTCTATTTAATATAATATAATACAGCAGGAGAGTTTTATTTAGCAGTTGAGAACTATATCTGTAAAACTGACTGATTTAACATGTTCTTAACCAAAGAGTGGGATTACAAGAGTGGGCTGTAGGCAGCCTTGGCCTCATGGCTCGCGGCTGTGTCCCTGGGAGGAGGGAAGGCCAGCATTGAATGCAGGTGTGGTGATTCCTGTAACAAGAAGCACATGAGTAGCCCAAGGGATGATGGGTATAAAGGGCTGTGCTGTAGGATCACAGAGCAGCAGATACTGAGCTGTGTTAGAGTTGACTGGGTGGATGTTGGCTTGGGCCTGCCTCTGCCTGCCACCCTGCTCTATGCTGGACTTTTTTGGACTGTGACATCTGGTGCCTGTGTTTGTATGTATCGCGGCAATAACGGTCTGACCCTTAGAAGCTCTTGAAAGCCTCTGGCAGTATGAGCCTCACAGACTGCAATCCACTTGGGGGAAGTGGAAAAGCCGGCCGGCGCGTAATCCCTGGGCGGGGGTGTGCCCAGGAGAGCCGTGAGTAGCCTACGCATGTAAGTCCAGGATTGGACTGCCTTGGGCGACCGTGCCTCTGGGAAGGATGGTGAGCTGCTGTAGCTCTTCCCATGCGTGATTACTGCAGATGGTGCCGCAATGTTATACTGCAAACTGTGCTGGCCCGGTGTAAGGCAATATCTGGAACTATGTTGCCCCAGTGTATGGCAACACAAAGCATGAATAATCTTAAAAATAGAAAAAAAATTGACTCAAAATCTTCTTTGCAAAAGCAAGTCAGTGTGTTTCCTTGAGTACCACGCATGTTGAAAAATGTTCCTGTTAAAATCCTCAGAGCTAGCACTGAAAATGAAATTGTAACAATATCCATAGTTAAGAGACACCAACATTAGAAAAATGTCAGAAAATTTATTAACAGTATAGATTCTCTGTGATTTGTTACTAAATGACAGTAATAAATATCTCAAGATTAAGGTATGGTTTCAACAATGAAAGACAAGGAGAGAAAGAAAAAACATCATTATGTTATGTATTACAATTTTGTTCACCCATTTTTTTGCCCGCTCACACTTGTCAATGCACCACTTTGTTCCTTCTACGTCCAGTGACTGAATTTAAATTTGGAGTTATATTACCTTGCACTGAAATCTCATGATATCTAGCAGGGTAAACAAGGTCAGCAGCTGCTTTTCTTACATGGCTAAGAAGCTTCTAAGAGCTATTTAGAGGTGAAATCCAATTGAAGTCAATAAAAAAATTCTATTTGCTTCACCATGAACTTATATTGAAAGGATGATGTTATCGATTCAGAAGATAATGCTTTTACCTCTAAATCAGTATTCATCCAACATCATATTTGGGATTCTGAATTTAGTATTTTGGGAAAGTGTGGAGTTACATTAGCTTTGAAAATCTGAATTGGTATCATCAATCTTTCAGAAATACAAACTTTTCCTCTGTCTAAATAAAATTTAAATCTACTAACCTGAACATTTATACCTGCCAAAATCCAAAAGCATTTCTTATATAAGGGTTCCTATAATACCTATAATTCTAATTCCAAGTGGGTTAATTTTATTATATAAGTAAATTCTGTGTTGTTTTGGGGTTTGTTTTTTTTTTCCATATATGCACTATATTCTCTGCTTTCCATTCAAAATTAGTCTATTTTAGTATATTTTGATCAGTTCTGCTCTGTAAGAGGAAGACCAGGGAAGGTTTTCATACAAATGAAGAACTGTTTAAAAGGTAGTAAAAAAAAAAAAAAAAAAAAAGAAGATTATATGTTGAAGTATATGGTATCTATAAATGGAATCTTAGTGAAATCTTTGTTTGGACCCAAGAAAACTTAACAAAAGATCCAGAAAGAAAAATTGATAGGATAGTGAGTTGTCAATGTCTGCAATGAAACAAAGTTATCTGGTAAAAATGAAAACCCGCTGTGAGGATTGAAGAAGTCTCATGCAATCAAATACCTGAGACACCAATGACAAACAGAAGTCAGTGAAGATAAATGTAAATCGAAGCACAGTATCAAAAACAATCAGATTTTCATAGATGGAATCAGAGCAGCCTGTTAACGCAGTAGAATGTGTCCTTGGGATTACACGGATAGTTATATGAATACTTTAACTCAGTGACAGTCAAGAAAAGTAAATAGAGCATTAGGAAAGGAATTGAGAGCAAGCCAGAATTTTTCTATGCCAACAAAAATTTTTTATTCCATTGTTTCAATTCAACTTTTCCCCAGATCTTGAATAATGTGTTGATTTTTCACAGATTGCTTTGATTTTGTAATTTCAGAAATAATGTAATAGAACTAGAAAGAGGCAAATGTGAAAGTCACTTTCTAAAAAGCAAGAAGGGATCTACAGGTCAGTCAGTCTCTCTGATACCCAGGAGAACTCTCCAGGGAGCAAATTCCCCTAGAAACATTTCTGGTGACTTGGAATAACCCACATGTATTTGCCAAAGGTAACCTATTCTTGATAAAACTGATTTACTTCTATGATGAGTTTCCTAGATCTGTGGATGTGGTGGACAGTGCTTATTTTGAATTCAGCAAGGTTTTGAATCTACTCTGCCACAGTGTCTTTGCTGGAGCATTATGGTCCAGATGAATGGACTACTAGTTAAGTAAAAAACTGGATGCATGATCATGCTGGAAATGTGGTGGTACATAACATACCTGGAGACTGGTTATAGGTAGAGTTCCTCAGAGGCTAAACAGGGAATTTATCATGCTTACTATTGTTATCAATGACCTGTAGGACTAGATATAGTGTGTCTTCCTCAAGTTTGTAAGTAACTTTGAGATGGGGCGTGCAGTTGATATGCTTGAGGATAGGGCTGCAGTTGGGAGGCATCTAGAAAGGCTGGAGAAGTGGGATAACAAGAACCTTATGAAATCCAACAATGACAGCTGCAAAGTCCTGTGCTTGAGGCACACTCACCCCCTGCTGCCAGGGATTGGCCAGGGATTGACTGCCAGAAAACAGTTCTGCAGAACAGGTGGGCAGTAGGCCAAAAATGCATCATCTCTGTGCCCTGGCAGAAAAGCTCATTGCATACTGAGCTATAGGAAAAAGAGCATAGCCAGTAGATCAAGGGAAGAGATTATTGCCCTTTACTGAGCCACTAATAGACTCCATCAGGAATGTTGCAATCATTTTTCAGGACCTTTGTACAAGAAATGTTTATAAAGAAGATGGTAAAGGGTCTAGAGGGGGAGCCGTATGAGAAGTGGCTGAGGCTGCTTGGTTTGTGCAGCCTGGAGAAGAGGAAATAGAGAGAAAACCTCATCATGGTCTACATCTTCCTCACAAGGGAAAGCAAAGTAACAGGCACTGATTTCCAGTGATAGAACGAATGATAGCATGGCATAAAATTGTTTCAAAGGAGGTTTAGGTTGGATATTAGGAAACGGTTCTTCACCCAGAAGGTGGCTGGGCACTGGAACAGGCTCCCCAGGGAAGTGGTCAGAGCACCAAGACAGACAGAGTTCAAGAAGCATTTGGACAACACTTTCAGGTACATGTTATAATTCTTGGGATGGTCCTGTGCAGGGCCAGGGCTAGGTTTCGATGATCCTTGTGGGTCCTTTCTAATGCTGGATATTCTATGATTCTATGATCTTATAGTAAAGTTTAATGAGTGCAGCAGTGTCCAGAGCCCACAGTCCAGCAGAAGGAGACCAAAACGTTTGAGGGTGAAGCATTTAATCTGAGATGAGATGAGACTTGTTCAGCCTGGAGAGAGAAACTAGCAGCTTTCTAATACATAAGAAGAGGCTACCAGTAAGACAAAGCCAAGTTCCTCGACAGCATGGACAGAGGGAAAAGAATACACACTTGTAATAAATTGAAACAAGGCAAGTTTGAGGGGGTATAAAGAAAGGGGTCTACTCTATGAGGGTAATTGAGCACTGGAACAGGATTCCCACAGGGATCCCTGTGTTTGGAAGTTGTCCAGACTCAAATGGACAGTGAAAACCAAGCAATCAGGTCTGAATTCACTGTCCACACTGCTTTGATCAGAGGTAGGGCTAAATGACTTCTCAATGTCCCTTTCAACATCAATAATGTGATGACCTTGTGTTCACATGTTTCTAGGACCCAAGTGATTTGTCACAAATAAATAGTTCATAGCTGAATTTATAGCAGATGGTGGTATTTGAATAAGCCTGCTATAGATTGGGATAGGAAACCATATATAGAAAGCAGAGATAGTAAAGAGTGTAAAATGGAAGGATGTGCTTCTACAGAGATCTAGTACTTTCCAATATGCAACAAATTAGACGATGGAAGCAGAAATGAGATTTATTAAATTGACATAGCATATAATTTTCAAAGTTGTAAACATAAATTGCAGGACAGATTCCAAAATCAAACCAATTTTGTCAAATTGAATAATTATTTGGGAAGGAGAAAAAAATCAATGAACATAAATGCACGACTCTGCCTTTTGATTAGAATATTTCTTAATCCAGCTGACTACCTAACTGTAAAAATGGAGCTGGGGAACATTAGCTGAACGTGCATCAAACATGTTTTGTAGTTTTAAGAGTATAGAACAGCACAGTGAAATGCATCAACCAAGCCTGAAATATAGGTAGCAATATTTTCCTTCTGCTGCTGCTAGTACAGCTTCTGTTGGGTCTTTTACAGATATCAAACTACAAGAAAGATGTGGGTAGAGAGACCCCATGTCATAAATTATCGGAAATAATATCGAACTCTACTCACATGACCTGTGAAGATGGTTTGAAAGAACTGTGGTTGTTTAGTCTAGACAGGGAGACAGAAAGGAAACATGATACCACTTCTGAAATATGCAAAAAGCTCCTGCAAAGTGAAAAACAACAATCTGCTTTCTATCTGTGTGGAGGACAGGTCAAGAAGACATGAACTGAAATTGCAGCATAAGAGTCTTGTGTGACGTTAGAAAAACTTTTTGACTTTAAAAATAGCAAATCACTGAAATAGACTGATAATGAAAGTGGTAAGGGTCTGCATAAACTGTGGACTAGGGAACAGGCTAGACAAATGCCTGTCAGGGATGCTAAAGGTATAATTGTTTCAGCCTGGGGATGGAGAGTTGGAACAGATGACCTCCAGAGGACTTTTCTAACCAGAGGCATAGATTATGGTAAGAGTCAAATACGAAGTTTCTCTTCGT
Source organism: Pachycephala philippinensis (assembly GCA_013397055.1). Lineage (NCBI taxonomy): Eukaryota > Metazoa > Chordata > Aves > Passeriformes > Pachycephala > Pachycephala philippinensis. The sequence goes on from VWZT01011273.1 coordinate 485,233, forward strand.
AAAGGAATGCATAATTTCATAGAAATGGAAAAGTTCAGCCATTATGAAAAAAAAGGCTTTTTCTCATACAGTTGTGCTTTCCAGTGGTGATAAGAAGTTCCACTCTTCTTAAGCTGAGGAGCCCTAAGGATAAGACTGGGCTCAAGCATTTAATTATTTTGAAGAGCTGTTCTTGCCAAGCACAAATTAAAATAGAGTGGATTGAAAGATAGAAGGGTGAAGGGAATGTATTTTTCAAACGAATGAATGAACAAACATATTCAAAAGATGTGATCTCAGAAAGCCTATGTTTGTTGAATAAGCAACTGCTTATTTCACAGAATCATTTAGGTTGGAAAAGACCTCTAAGACTGAGATCATATTTTCCAGCTGGAGAAGAACACAGGTCACCACCACAAAGGTTGTGACCCCCCAGTAACACTTCTGGTGTTCAGAAACTTTGGAAGTTCTCACTTGATCCTGTCTTCATTGATCTTTCACTGTGTGAGCTGACCCTTCAGAACAAGCTCTAGAATCAGACGCCAGCATTTAAGTACCCTTGGAAATGGATGGGTCTGTCAAGAGACAGGAATATTATAATGGACACTAAAAGTTGCTTAGAATTTGCACTGTTTCACGCAAAGCTTTTGTAAATACAAGAAAAGTCTTATTAACTCCCTTTTCTTTCTGATAAAATTGAAGGGTTGTGTTAGTTTTCTGTAAAAGTGTTGCTAGAGTAATTATTATAGAGCAGCTGAGATGTAAAAGTTAGACCCACTGCTGGTGATAATCAACAATAACATTCACTTCAGTGGAACTCTGCCAATTTATTACATCTCACTATCAGGTCAGCAAGGCCATATGTCCAAAGAAATGAATCCATTTTTAAAATTGAAAGGCAAAATGCCAGTAGACTTTTAGTTTTCTAATTTGTTTAGAAAACTTATTTTAAAAAATCAGTTCATGTATTTTTTCTCTAATTAAGTCTTATTAATATGATATTCTTTTCAAGATAACCTATTAAAATATTTTTCTTCTTCATAGGGTTTCTTTTTAGGGAAATTTATACTAAAAATGCTTCAACAGTACAATTTCAAAGTGGAAATGGCAGGTATTGTTTTAGCCAGTGTGGTGATCCAGAAAATTTTAAGAATTGGGAGTGCTTGATAGAAACAATTATTCTGCCCTCGAGAGGAAGGGCTAGAATTAGTTGCTCTTTCCATTGGAAAGTCAAAACTGAAAGGAGGTCTCTGGAGCACTGAACATATTCACCAGTGCTGAAAATGAGAAGAGTTCCCTGTTGCTGAGGGACAGGAAGAATGGCAGCTGTAACTGTCCCTTCAGGGTAGTGACTGCTTTCCCACAGCCTTCGATTATTCTTTCAATAAGATTAACAAGACTGATTTGCTGAAGTTGAGGCATGGGCAAAATAGGTTGCAGGGACCATGGTGATTCTATCAGACTGCAGCCAGACATGGGACTCCCTGTAGACAGAAGCATCTTTTGGAGCCAAAAAACGTGCACATTTCCCTTCTATAGTGTTGCCTAAGGATTCTAATCAGGGCATTTTAATTATTACTGTTTTAAGCCTCAGTCCATAAAAGCTTAATGCTTGCACAATAAACTACTAAAAAATTTGAAGGGATTTACCTATGTGCAGTTGTGCATAACAGCTTGCAAGATGAGACCTTCAGCAAGTGTTCCAAAATCATCTGAGGAAAACTAGAAGCTGTCCTTTCAAGTGTCCTTGAAAATGACAGTTTCGACCTAGACCCCTGTAGTCACGGTAGTTTGTTCAGTCTATTTCCATGTGAATATCAAACAGGCAATTTAGAAGTCTAATTTTTACCCTCCCTTTACTGTCAGAAAGGAATTAGACCATATGAAGTCATCAAGGACTATCTGAGGTTTTGCTGTAACACCCATCACCATGGTATCTAAGTGCTTCCTGAAAAGACCTATTAATCACTGTGACTAAGCATTCCCTCCTACCTGATCTGTCAGCTGAACGGCTGTTACTTCAGTTTCTGATTTATGTTCTCATGATTTAGCTTAAATGTGGGCATCAAGTAGGACACTGGATAAATCCTCTCTTTTTGGAATTATCACAGGAAAAGACCCAATTTAACAGATGAATTTGTTTCTCCTAGGGTGATGGGGCAAGATTAGGCAAAGAGTATAGGTTTTCTCACCAAAACTGGGAATTTCAAAATTAGACTGGAGTTAACAAAGGAAATGACATTAATCGAGTTATTTGTGCATTTTCTGACAAAACGATTTTCATCAAACAGTATTATGTTCTGTAGAAAAATTAAGGTACAGATTCTGAAAAGTTTCTCAAATGCCAGTGGAAATTCTCATTGTAACTTTTATCTCACTGTCCTAAAAATCAGGCTGCTGGTCAATCTTGTGAAATGCAGGATACACAGGTTAGCGTGATAGCCTAACCGCAAGGTTTTCAGATACAGCATAGACACTTTCTGTCTGTTATGCTAATGTGATCCTAAAATTGTTGATTATATTGATAAATTTTGGGTGTAGTTTAACAAAAACTACTTAAGATTCATGTAAATTGTATAACTGAGTTTTCAAAATGATTCAAAATTTCAAAATGTTTTGGTTTTTTTCTTCTTTCTACATACATATATATATATTGAAATTTTCCAATAGGAAGAGTTAAACATATGAAAGGAAAATAATTGAATCACCTTTTTTTTGCTTATTTTTCATCTGATTTCTCTGTGAGCTTAGCCAGTCCTATCAGTTCATGAATTCAAGGAAAATGGTAGTTTGTTCTTCTTGTTTACAATTAGTCTTAAGGAGGTACTACTATTGGTTTCTTTGCTTCAACTTGAAGTAGAAGTAGCATTCAGAACTTGACCATTGTCCTCAGTAAATAACACTTATTTTCACACCATTACAAGAACACCTCAAAGTTTCTAACCGTTAATTCTTCCATGAAGGATTGTGATTTTTCCTGCTTTCTGATCTTTGTTATGAGTCCTGCACTCCTTGCTGAACTTCACCAGCTTCACCCCTCTTTCTTCTAGACATAAATTTTGTTCTTAAACACAATAATATGTTTTAGAATGTCATGATATATTTTGGTCCTATGACATCAGTAAAGTCGGGTTTTTTTGTGGAAAAAAAAAGTTAGTCTATTATTTTACAGTTCTTTTAAATACAGTATTTGCATAAAGTGTATTGAGATTTTAGAAGTGCACCTGACATTATGGTATTTTTAAAACTTTTAAATCGGGATTTTTTTTTTAAAGAAAAGCTTGTAATTATCACCTCGCCTCTCTTTTTACATAATATTTAAAATTTTATGCCTCTCAGATACATTTATCAATATAACCAACAATTTAGGAGCATATTAGCAAAACAGACTTTTAAAATAAATTTTGTTCCAGCTCAGCTAAAATAGCCTCACCTTCCAAAATCATACCACATTACTTATGCATTCACATAAGTACTGAATTTAGTCTAAATATATACAAATATATTTGTGCCTAAATAGATGCTTTTACAAAAGACCTACATGTCCCTGTTCATGGAGATACAAATCTACAGAACGATTTGAAAATTAATCATTTTATTTTTCCAATGTCATTAAAATATACTTTAAGGGATGTAGAAATTTCATGCGCTGAAGTAATGATAAAGAGGGATAAGATGTTAATCAAAGCACTAAAATTTTGGACAAAACTTTTCGTCAAGTCTGTGAGCACAGCAATCAAACTCTTTTCAGTCTTTCCTCTTAAGATAAATATTGCATCTCCTTTATAACTCTAATCTTCCACCTCTAAACCTTTTCTGATTTTCGTAATTTTTAATGACAAAACACAGGTGACTACAAAAGTTTTAAGATGTCTAAAAGACAGAGGTAAATCACAGCTAAGCAAAATCTTATCACAAGTATTTTGTCCAGAACAGAGATTGTTTGGCTAGCTCAAGCCAGTTAACTACAAAAAAACCCAAAAAAACTTTCAGAGCTTGTCTGTTTCTCTAGAAACTCCATCAAACAGATCATGGCTTTTTGAGTAACCTCACAGTCATTTGGATGATCTCATGTAACATTTTGACTGGCCTTATCTACATGCTCTTTCATTTCCACATTCTCCCTTTTTAGAACTTCATTGTTATTGGTTAGACCTTTACAGCTTCTCTCTAACTGATGTTTCTCTGAAGTCACTCAGCTTTAAATCATTTCTTTTTAGAAACATAGTTTAAAATTGCCTCCAATGGTTGCCTTATCATATTCTTTAAGCTTCAGCTAAGGGTCTTAAATGAATCCAGGACAGACCTTCCACTGACTTTTACACTTCACTAGCATAAAAATTTAAGCCTTCGTCTTCTCATTGTATACCTTCTCATAATCTTTAGTAATCCTTATTCTGTATTATATTTATGCATTACAGAGTGTTCTCCATCTCTAAAAAATGCACATATTAAATTTTGTATTCCTCAGATAAAAGAACAGAAAAGCGTGCTCTAAGAAGTGGGTGAGGCTTTTTCTCGTATTACTAATTTTCAATTTAACTATTTTTGTTTGTTAGCTATTTTTCTATGTAAAAACATAACTCAAATAAAAATACACATTATTTACTAAAGGTTATGAAACCCTTGTTTCATCTCAACACCAGTGAGGGTAAATTGAGGGTAAATTGCCGAAAAAGGCAGGAGTGTAACTGAAGCATAAACAGCTGGAACTGGCTAAAATCCCCAATGTATTGGGCCATCACCTATCTTGCCTCAGTTTTCCCCCTGTAAAACAAGGGTTTCTGTGTTAGAAGAGCATGTGTAACCCGAGAACTTGGGAGTGCAGTGTAAGAGCAATTACAGTTGTATTAACAGCATTAGTCTCCAATACCTGCTGGGAAGAAGAGATGTCTACCAACATCTCCAAAAGTTTCTTTAAAAGCCCAAGTAAATACCCTAAGCTTCCACTTTCTCCGGGGATTGGTAGCAAATATGTTTCAAACAAAGTTGGGGGAAGAAATAAGGATTATGGTCTGAAAGAAGTTAATTTGTAGTGGGCAGATAAAGTTTGAAGTTTGCCAGAATTTTCTGCTGAGCAGTTTGTTTTCCATTTGGATCAGAAGTGAATAAGCTTGGAGCAATATGTTACAGGGCTTATTTTGACAAGTTAAAGGAAGGAGAATGGGCTTGAACTTTCAACTTCATACTCTGTCCATCTTCCATTGAGTCACTTTTCAAATATTGTCTGTTCCTAACTTTCCAGCCTTCTTTCTGTCAGAATGTAGGGACATAGCTCTCTTCCAGTGCCAGTGTGCAGGCTGGCTGTATCAATGAGTACTTACAAGCCCCAGAAGAGCTCGACTCCTAGGATCATTTAGCATTCCTTGGCACTGGTGTTTAATTAGACAATGTTTGAACTCTTTAAACTGCTAGTCACTCACAGTTACTTGCATCACCTTTTCAAACTTTTCAACATTTATTTTTATTTTTAGAAATGCTTAATCCCCTTTTTAATAGAAGAGAGTGAAGAGGATTAAGGCAACGAGCGGTGAATTGAATACTAAACAATGTGAGGAAAGATGTTCTGACAGCAGCCTGCATAGAGCCATTTGGGAAGGCAGCTGTAAAACAGGCAGAAAGATAGAGGACATTTTAAATATATGTGTTTCTTACAAATGGCTGTAAATGCCTATGCATATGAAAAGATTAGAGATTTAGGTTAAGACAGATGTTCACATGAAATATGAGGGAAATAAAAAGGAAAGGATCTGGAAAATAAAAATATTGGGGATCGATCGAAAGGTAAGAATATACCTTCCTACATATGACAAATGTACAGTTAGTCAGCATCCTGCACACACAGCCATCAGTTCTTTGTTATGCAGAGTGCCAACAGCAGGCTTCCACTTCAGCTGTGCCTTTAAAACAAGAGAGAGATATGTGAGAAAAATTCTCCATCAATTTCTTAAGAAAGGATAACTTGGGTTAAAAAGAATCTTTGGAATTTATCTGACATTTTCTTTCAGTAGGACCAAAGTCAAAGACTTTTGCTTAATTGGAGACTGCATCCTATTTTGTGGTGTAGCCTATATTAGGTCTCATAAAGATCAGTTCTTTGGTGGACCTACATTTGCTTCAGAATATAATCCAGCCATATATAATTTACTTTCACATATTGATTATTTAGACCTAATGTAGAGATATTACAAATAGATTATGTACCACAATTTGCCAAAAATAGCCACATAGCCAAAATAACCACAAAGGCAATAGGCATCTCTGATAATAAATACTTCTTGAAGATTTTAGGCATCTGAATCACAGACTTACAGTCTCTCTCAAAAGCAGTCAGTTTTCCTGAGGGCTTACAGGAGTTGCATGATCTAGATAACAATTTATGCACTTTCATGTGTGGTTTGGATTATGTTTTTTTCTCATGCAGAAAACTACTAAATAGTAAATAACAGGTAGGCAAAGAAGCTTCTTAAAATTTAGTATTTGTTTGGCAAATATTTCAGAGATTCTATGGTTGTGTAAGTAGTTATTTATCTGCATATCTGAGCTTTTTGCAATGTAAAGCTTCTGCAGTGATAATATGTTTTGCTGTGTTTGAGTCAGCTTTGTCCTTTGGGCATCAAAATTATTTCTTTGTAGGAGATCTTCAGTTGCCACTGGTCTGCAAAAGCAGGCCAGGTTCCTTGGTGCCATATGGGATTCTTTAGTGAGATTCTCTGAATTTTGTTCAGCCTGAAGAGAGCATTAAGGAGGCCACAAAGCCCAGGGCCCACCTTGTGGGTGAATATGCAAAGAATGGTAATGAGTACAAAAGCTCCTTTAGCTCAATGACATTCAAAGTCCTTGCTCTCACAATGCCTGACCACTGGAGTTACTGGAATGGAAAAGAATGTTCTGTCATTTAATCAGTGCTTTCCACTCATTGGGATTCAGCCCCAGTCTCTAGTGGCAACTGTGCTAGGATTTCTACGGCTTTAGGGCTGCAATAACTCACTTAACCATAAAAAGGGGTGGGGCAGATGAAGAAGATTAAGAAATGCACTGGTTTGTGGAGGTTTGCTCATTTGCATACGTTTTCATCTCCCCCGTGGATGGGCTGACATTCTGGCATTCATTCTTTTTCCCCTCAAACAGTAACACTTGTTTGTCACAGAAAGCCCCAAGATACATCTCCTGAATTTGTCCTAGATACAGATATTATACCACAGAGAACAATAAACAGTATTGATTGTTTCCTATCATGTTTGGGTGACCCTGACTACATTGTAATAATTTTTAAAATCTGCGTTGCTTAAGCAGTATCCAGGAGGCTGTTAGACTTGTGGCTCGGCTTCCGAACACATTGTGTCTCCTTAAGAATGAGATTTATATTGGCTGCATCCCAGAGGTGAATATAATGACCTCTTTCACCTTGTCAAAAGGGCAGCCTTGTCAAACTCACAGTAGTCAATATCCTACAGCGCATCCATTTAGCACAGGAGCAGAGCCTAAACTGGGACTTTGGAGTGCAGGTACTCAAATGCATAGGTCTGACAAAGACAAATAGCACAGGGATGCACTAACCGAGCAAGGACAAAGGGACGCCGTGCCTCCACTGTTTGAGAAATTGAAGCCCACTTAGATTTCTCCTCCATGCATTTTATGATGTGAGAAGAGCTTTAATTTTTTGAAGTCCCTGATTTTAAAATGTGAGATGCAGAGGAATACTTCTGCTCAATCCCACATGTTTTCTTTACATAATTTTTCTTTTGCCTTCTTTTTTTTTTTTAATTGTCTGGAACTTTATCTTTTTCATATAGGCAGATTGGCTGGGGCTCTTAAAAAATAAAGTTTCCCTGTTTTTACCCCCAATGCTCTCTTATACAGGTACTTATTTAATAGCTTCTGCTTATTAAAGAAGCATGGTAGCAAGCAGTGGTTATATCAAAAAGGTCTGTTCTGACCTTTTTATTTACTCTCCTGACTAAATAAGTTATGCTGAAATTGTGTTGTGTAGAAAACTGTAACACAGAATACATTTCACAGGAGGAGATTTACTAAATCTTAGGACTACATTTCAACTAAAAAAAAAAAACAAACCAGTTTTGGGTAACACCTGTGAAAAGAACAAAGACATTTAAAATTAATGTTTTTGTGACTTTTTTTGTAAAACCATAGTAAGTTTTTTAAATTATTCTAATTTTGCATAACTTAAGTTTGTGTTATACATGGCCCAATTACCCCTTTAATAAAGCTCTGCTGTCCAAAAGCCTTTTTTTTCAATGTAAAAATCTGCAGTGATCTCAAATTTATTTAGAATTAGGATTGTGTGTCCCTTTCAGATCATAGTTTTCTGGCTACAGCTTTAATGCAAATCACAACAAGCAAACTTACTAGAGCCAGTTAAGTAAATTCTGTATAAAATAACTACCAGTTCCCAATCCTACAAACACTCAGCATGTAGCTAATATTAAGTCACATTGATTTCAACAGTACTACTAACAGTGTGGAAATTAAACGCATTTATAAGCCTTTGCAGGATCAGGGCTTCAGAGAGCTCACAAACTGGCCTTTGATGTCCATTTATAAATCCCCATTATAATTAACAGGAGTTTTACAGGCACATCAATAGCAAAGTATATGTAGAGTGCATTCCTGCTAGCCAAATAGTCTGCAGATGGAGTCCCAAAATATTCATTGACTCCCTGCTGACAAGGAAATTATTTATTATTACTACCTACATGATACAGTACTAACCTTGAAAATTCATTATATTCTAATGAGGCCAAAGCCACTTAAACTAAGAAACAATCACCACCTCAAAATCTGTATTAATTTGAGGAAACATTACAGCTACTATAGAACTAGAAATTTTCAAAATCTTTTTATTATGTCCCATAATGGAGGAGATAAAGCTTTCTAGAAACCAGAACAATGCGTACCACACTCATCTCTGCTCCGTTTTCTGCAGTAGGGAGTCAGCATCAAACTACACCATGGGACAGAAGGGTACATGGAAAAGAAAGAGCAAGATTTTTAAGCAAGGGAAGGAAGGGTCAGTGGGTGCTTCAGCAGGAAGACCAGTCCTCCTGCATCTTGTCTCAATGGAAGAGCAACCAGATATGTTAGACATTTAGGAAAAAAATATTGCTAGTATAGCTGTTTTTCCAAATACTTGTGGAATCTGCAGGGATATGTGCTGGAAAACAAGTGATTATTTACTTTCTCTTTTATATATGTTATTTACCCCGTGGCCTCGATTAATTTCTGATTTGGGGAAAAAAAAAGACACAGAGGTAGGAAATATTTTGCTTTGTTGATTTTAAAAGGCAGCAGAAATTTAATCTGTATATGTGGGGTGAACTGTTGAGGAGATGTGCTGGTACAATGATTACAGCACAGAACAACTAATACACATTGCTAACTAAAGACTTTGAAAAGACATTTATTTATTTAAGTAAAGTTAATGGGTAATATTGGGGAAAATAATTCGGGAAGTAGTACTTATGCATATCTAAGGCATTATGCAAAACCTCGAGTTCAGAGTCTGATTCTTATGCTTTGGAAGGGTCACAGCATATCATACAGACTAGACATCTGTCTTGGGTACATGGGAAAACATATATTTTTTAAAACAACCAATAAAAATCTTATTTTACTAGTTCTATGCCTTGATCTTCACAGACCTTTGCAAATATTTTATATTTCATCTCATACCAATCTCTCTTAACCCAAGAGTATATCAAATATTAATTATTTGGCTGAAAAAATGTTTCCCATATGCCAAAGGATTCTGCTTTGTCTTTGCACTGAATCTGGAGCAAGCTGATGTACCTTTACAAAAGCAACTTACTTTTTCACGCTAACGCTGAAAAACTTCAGTATGTTTCATTGAAGTATGACAAATTAACCAGAGAGAATCTGACCTATTCAGCAAATGTCGGGGCTGTGGGGGTTTATATTGTGTTAATAACAAACAAGCAATACAGTCAAAAGTTCAAGTTTAGAATGAGAGCAAACAAATTTTGAATTTTGTGTCTGAGTCGCAAATTCACCAGCTGGTGTTTTCATGATAAATCAAGTGATACAGTGAGTGCTCTGAGGAGGTAGCATATATGCTTTTTGTTTGTGACATAGTATGAACAACTATTTAGGGTTCACCATAAACTTTTCTACAAAATGTTCTGGAGATTGGAATAAGTCTCTCATACTGTTCACTAGCTGTAAATGTGTGTTCACTTTCTTCATCTTTTAGTATAATTACTGCTCCAGGGTATTGTTGAAAGATCGATATGACCAGATTGTAAATAAAGACCTTCTCAAGGGAAATGTACACTCACACTCATTGTCCTTCAAAGGAGGAGCGTTATTCTCTGAAAACCTCTTTATTATCTTTAATTGAAACATAGGTAGAGGAGAATTTAGGCATTTCCCGTTCAATCCATGATTTAACTCTTATTTTAACCATTTTTTGTGAAAAAAGCCTAGATGAGTTTACAATATGTTGATTTTTGACATGAGAAATTTTAGAATTGCATAACTCTTGAATAATTTCATATCTGGAACAGCTTTTGTGCTATGGCAGAAACAGGATCTTAAGCGTTAACTTGGTATTGGATGTCAGAAGATCACCATATGTTATATTTTAATATACCCTTGAGTTTCTAGTGTTTGATGAGATACTGGTTGAAAAGTCAAACATCTTATGTCTGTACTTAAAACACATTCAAGTAGGTACAATGGGAAAGGAAAAGTATAAATTATCATTGTAAAACATGTCTAGAGTGCCGTGTTTAAGTCAGATTACCATATCCAGGAAACATGAATTTCAGTGAGGAATACCTAGCAAAAATGTGCTTTAGACATCTATCAAGGCAGACAAGGCCAAAACAGTCAAAACATCTTTAGGAGGATGCTGGTGTTTTCAGGCCTGCCCCAGGCAATGACAGTGTGATATCAGGTTGCTCAATCCATCTGTTCTGGGTTTTTCCTTGCTAGCAAGGGAAAGCACCTCACTCCATTGACCCCAGTTCCTCCTGATCGTGGCAGCAGAATTAGCACATGTGCTATGGTTGGAACAACTTTGCTTTATTGTCCTCCTCCAGCTGCAGTGAAGCACAGGAGATATCCCTGGATGTACCCAAACACATCATTTATGTATTTTATTGCCCTTTTTCCCATTACTTTACCCTCCACCACCATTTCTGCACTCCAGCACTGTCCCAAACAATTACTGATAATTATTTTCTCCACTGAGTTCAGTCTTGCTACATCCGTAGTTAAATTTGGTATTTCTTTTTCTGCTAACTAGATAATCTCAGCATTACATGCTCAACTAACAACTAAGGCGGACTAAGCGCTGTTTATTGTGTAAAGATGTTCTCCCCAAAAGGTCTACAGTGCTCCCCTCCAGTTGTCTGTGATGTTCAGCTTCGGGTCTCTTTTACCTCCCCATTAACCACCTCTGAAACCCACGCATCCCTGACAGTCCTCACAGTGTTAACTGTAACATTTGCCATCTTCTCACGTTGTTTATCTGTCGTGTCCGGCAATTTCTCATGTCATAGTTTCTCATGTCCTGTTCAGTTTGTTTAACCCTGGACCAGAGCTTATTCAGATTCCTTGATATTTTCCTGTAGCTCTGCCATAAAAAGGAAATGAGACTTGGCTTGTTTATCTTTGCAATATGAAGACTGTGGTCAGATATGAAGTAAAATCTTGCAGATATCAGTTTTAAAAGTACAGCATATGGGGCTAAAACCACTGAAAAGGTTTTAATAAACAAACTGATACGGCAGCAACTGAATATATGTACAAGGATGTATCAGACACCTAAATATCATTGTGATGTTTATAAGACTGATAAGCCTGGTCAGTTTGAACTCCAAAGAAAAATTTAACTAGGCTGACATTCATTGACACCCTTCATACTAGTGCTTAGTATGTACTCATTTTCAGTTATCAGTACACCTTGTAAGCAGTCAGTCCCCTCAGCAGTCACCATCACCCCAGCGTAGGGAGCAGGCTCCAGAGCTCTTCCATGTGCTACACTGATGTGGGCAAAATGTCTGGGATCTTTCCCTTTTGTGAAATGTCTGAGTTTCTTGACACAGTCTGAGTCCTGGGCCTCTGGCAGTGGCAGAGGTTCTGTGGAATGCTCAGGACAGTTGATGTGGCAAGTTCCCTGTCCTCCTGCATAGCTCTTTCTTCCCTGCCCAGTTTCCAGGCTCCTCATTTTCTTAAAGGTTGCATATTTTCAGTGACCAGTAATTGTCCATGAGCAGGTTGTTTATAGTTCTGGTGTCTTTGCTTTGAAGATATATCCATATTTCAAACACTTACATACTCCATGCTTTCAAAACTGTACATCCTAGCAAGAAACGCCACGTAACAAACTCCAGTTCACATCGCGAGTTCTCACAGAAAACTGGTAATGCTCCTAACAGACCACAACTGGGGCCTTGCAGAGTTTGCCTAGGCACAGTTAGCTGAAGGCCTGAAGCTTATTCCCTAAAGCATTACAGTTTTTACAGGGCTACAGGGTGAGAAAATGTTTTTACACATATTATTACTTATTGTTCTTGTGTCTATGTTTAAAAGAAACCTAATATTTAAATCCTGCTTAGTGGACTTCTGGTTTTATGGGTGCAATAGACCTTTGCTTTGGCTGCAGTATAAACTGTTCATGTACTAGGAAAGTCTTTCTAAATACTAGGCTGTGAGGTTAAAAGGCAGTCATCCAGGGGTATAGTAGGTATAAAGAGAAGATATAATGGCAAGGCAACAATACTTTTTTATAAACCAAAATTTAACAATTATGTAAAGAAGGACTCTGATGTGTTTCCTCAGAGTGGTCAAGGATTAGACTGCTCAGCTCAGGAACTCACTTCCCACTCCACCATCCAACAAAAGATTCTGTCTCGGCTTCTAACATCTCACTGACATCACTGAGCTCTGTCTCTGGTCCAAGACAGATTTACCCTCTACTGTAAAGTTCATTCGTGAGGAAAAAAGGACACAAGAACATTCTCTATTCCATCAAAAGTCTATTCAGAAATCATCAGATAAAGTACTTGTTGTCTAGTTAAGGGCAGGCATGAACTGCAATAATCTCATACAAACCCTGTATTACAGCTGATGGTCCAATGCAGAGTATTTTCAGTGAAAGTACAGTATCTAGAGGTATATGCATGCCATCCTCTCTTTTACTAACACCACTTCTATGCACGCATTCTTTAGCTTTGAAAGACAACTCTTAAAATGAGATATGGCCACTTACATGTGAAAATACATTCTCTTGAACTGAAACAGAATTAATTGATCAAGGAACAATGCTGGAAACTAAATTTGCAGCTTCTTCCTTGAAATTAACAATCAAATCCTGTGGGTACTGGCAACAGACTTCTTATTAATTTTGTCTAATAGCTGTTATCATAAAGGTATGAATACATAGATTAAAATTTTTTAGACACTACCAATCTACATGTAGTAGTAGAACAATTATGCCAGAATTGCTATTTAAGGATGAGTGTAAGAAAAGGTGAGCATATTTTCAAGTATTGAATAGAAATGTGATAGCTGTCTCACTTGTATTTAACATACTGCATTACTATTTCTTTGTTCTCCATTTAATAGCTCATCATCTCACTGTTCTGGCAGGAAAAATATCCTTTTAAATTAGGACATACTGTCTTTTCTTTATTTATAACTGAAGTATAAATAGGCAAGAGAGCTTATGGAGACAAGAGACACTTTTGTAAATACATTTTGCTGCTTCTACTATAAGAAATGAGTAGAAGGAGAAATGAGGTTTTCATTCTTCAGAGTGTGAGACAGTGGGAGTTCTACATTCCACTACTGCTCTGAACATGTGATTTGACTTCTGCTGTTGCCTCTGCTTTCAAGTTCTCAGACATAATAGTGCTGTTATACTGTCTTACATTTTTGAAGTTTTTTCAGTCAAATGTTCCCTAGGCATTAAAACTTTGAATCAGTTTGTCATTTCCCTACAGTGATTTTTCTGAGAAATTTTCGGACTACACTTTCCTACTGCTCTGTCCTGCTTCCCACACCCCAGTCTTCCCTACCAGACATCATGCCAGGTCTACCTCACTGGTATTGAGTTTTAAAATGCAACATAGCTTCTAGTGTTTCACATACTAGGTAATAAAAAAAGAGGACTTCTCTTTCTAGTTCTCCAAGTGATGACTGTCTCTTCATTGCCCCCTCTTTGTAGTGTGTTGTTTAATTGGGATCAAATAGACAGCATAGGAGGTCATATTGGTTATGTACCCAAAATGACCCTTTCCTTGGTATCAAGCAGTGTATCCTGCTGCATCACAGCTGCATCCCTGCCTCTATGCCCAGTTTTCCTTCCAGCAACAGGACAGAAACAGGGCTGGCAGTCAGCACTTTTCTTCTCCCTACATACAGATACAGGACTATCAAGGTCAAAGGTGTATTAGCAAATATCTGTCTAGGCTGCTTTTAAGTATTTTGCATATTTTGCATCTTATTCTACCCCAAGCCCATTCAGTGATCACAAGGCCTCTGCGTACACCAGAGCACTGCACTACCTGCAGACAGTGCTGCCAGACTGCAAATGTCTTCCAGAACTGACCTCCAGCCTGTAGGTTGTAAGTACTGAAGAAGCATAACAGTTCTCCCCCGTGTTTCCTTAATTAAGGAGATCGCTAATGAAGGCTGTTTCTTTGTGGAGTGGGGCAGTTCAGATGAGAACAAAACACTGACTTGTCAACCTTGTGGTTAAATATAGGTGTAGAAGATATTTTAAAGGTACATTAGATAAAATATATTTTATCATCAAGTATTCATAACGTAGTTTCAAAAGCTAAAGTAAGGATGAGAGAGGAGGATTGATTTAAGTAATAATTTTGTAAAATTACTCCAGAAATTAAAATATCCCCAACCACAGAGTTAAAGATTCTGCAGTCAAACACCAGAGGACATAACTTCTATTTAGTTTTATGTATCGTAATTACGATGGTAGGCCCATGATGTGCAGGGTGAAGCAAGCATATTAAAGATAGATTCATAATTAGATCTGAGGTACTTTGCTAATTAACAAAATGGATAGACAAAATCTGTATTTCATTAGGGTGAGATGTATCAGTTTCCTCCTGTGCTTCTACATGTTTGATGTATTATACTGCAGCGAGCTATTTCCAGTGGATCGTGTTGGGATGTTGTGATAAGTCACACGCCAAGCAACATAATAAAATGATTTATGATCAACCAGACTGGAAATATCAGTTGGAGGATTCTCTGTATTTAATGTTTCTCTGTATGAGTTCATCACATTGCCCTCAGACTTTCAAGCTGGTGTTTCTCATATTATTTGGACAGTTTTCCTTCTCTCTCTCTCTCAGAAAATGAAAGAATAAAAGCTCCTAAGTGCATGTATACACATGGTAGAGTCCTATCTTCTAACACTGAATTTCTTATATATTTTTGGTCTTATAAAGCTCGTTAGGACTTATATTTTAGGATTTATAAATCTTGTTCATCAACCAAGAACTTGCTGCATATACCTCCCAATGAAAAGTGATCAGGTATATATAGGTAAATAGAGAGTTAATTCTCACTCTGTTTATGCTGTAAAGTGTAGAGAAGAAAAATGCACCTGAAGAATCACAAAAGCATGAATTAATTTTAAAAAGCAATATGATGTTTTTTCCCCATAATTTTCTTGCCATTCTCCAAAAATATTTTTAAAAACAAACCCCGTGCTTTCCTATAGCCAACCCTGCACATAGAAGAAAACTTTCCCTGTTACTAAGCCTGGTATTATATCTATCAAATGGTTTTCTATGTGTGTGTATGCACCTCTGTATTTTTAATATTTATTTTCATATATATGTATGATGCTGTGTCTCTTTGCAGATGTTCTCTCTGCTTCTCGCTTTAAGGTAATTCTGCTTGTATTCTGTCCTTCCAGTAATAACACCACTGGATCTTTATGTCTAACCTGTGTACTCCATCTAGTTTCTATACAGGTCTTACCTGAAACTTGCTGGAAGGAATGTTAGTGAAAAAGAAAACAAATCTGTTTAACTACAGTGAAAGACAAACTAACATCTTAAACAGCCTTGTGAAATGCCTTTTTCTTGCCTCTCTTCCCCACACCATCTCAGGAGAACTTTAACACTGACAGCATCAATATTATTATTATTAGCAACACTGACACTAGAGTGATGTTGAATGCTTTCTTTCTTCACAGGTAGTTTATATGTTTTTTGTATTGACACACTAAAGAATACCCAGAATTTCTCAGCTGTGGGTGTATTTTCTTTATTTAGTCTTTCCAAGGAATAAATGGATCTGTGTAGGTTTTCAGAAGTCCCTGTTCCATCTGTCCTAAATTATATAAATAATAATGTTCCTGGGGTAAGGATAACATAAACCAAAACCTAACTATGAAGTGAAGACTAAAATAACTGCGGGAGTTGAACTCATTGATAAAACCTTTGCTGTTTGGGTATAGCAGTAATACAAAATGAGGTAGTAAAATCACTTACCTCCATCTATACAAAGCTTACTTGATAAATTTAGTAGAAACATAAGGAGGGTCTTTTTTCTTAAGAGTGAATAATTATGATTTAGGGGTTTTTTTATGTTAATTAAGTTGAAGAAGATCTCTGAGATCGAGTCCAATGTATGACTGAACACCACCATGTCAAACAGGCCATGGCACTAAGTACCAGGTCCAGCCTTTCCTTAAACACTTCCAGGAATGGTGGCTCCATGACCTCCCCGGTCAACATATTACAATATGTAATCACCTTTTCTGTGAAGAATTTCTTTCTAATTTCTAACCCAAACCTCTCCTCATGCAGTTTAAAACTATTTCCTTTCAGCCTGTACCTGGTTGTGTGGCAGGAGGGGCCAGTCTCCACCTGGCTACAACCTCCTTTCAGGGAGCTGTAGAGAGTAATAAGGTCACCCTTGAGCCTCCTCTTCTCCAGACTAAACACCCCCAGCTCCCTCAGTTGCTCCTCAGAGCTACTTGTGCTTCAGACCCTTCACCAGCTTTGTGGCTCTTCTTTGAACAAGTTATACTATCCTTCAGCAGTCCAAAAGCATGTAGTGTTATCAAGGTTACAGCTGTTTCCAGTCATTAAATACTTTATTTAAAATTAATTTTGCATGATTCATACTGTTGTATCTTGTAAGTATTAATCTTGTCTTAGTCATGTGCTGCCTCCTCCAAGACTTCAACCTTTGAATTATTATAGATTTGTTCATAGACAATCTATGCCTCATATTTTCTTCATCACAAGTTTTACAGATTTATGTTTGAATGGCAGCTTCACGGGTTTGGAAAAAATGTGATTTCAGGCCCCAGTGCATCTGATGTTTGGCAGCTCTTACTAATATGGCATACTGACGTGATAATTTTGGCTAAATCACAAAAAAATGAGACCAGGGTTCAGCTATTTAAAAGCAGTTAGAAGTCTAACTTCCCTTGAAACCAATTTTTTTCTCCAATGCAGAGTTTTTGTTATTGAAAGCTTTGATAAGGACATTATATTTGCCCAAATAATAAAATCAATGAATATTGGACTGTTTTGGATGGTGTTGTGAAGTGAACTCATGTTAAAGGAATAGATAACAACTGCTCTTGTCTGCCCAACAGACAGAGGTATTGCCACCCTCCAACGAGTTTGAAGAATGACATTCTGATTTGTAGGATGTGCTTCATTATTATTTTTAATCTTTCACACAAGTACTTAAGCTCAGATAGTATCTGAAATGCTTGAAAATCTTCAGCTGAAGAATTACAGTATTAGCTTGTAGGAGGTACGTGTAACACTGATGTTACTAATTAAAATGACATCTGCAGAGAAAATATGCAAAAGCAGCTGTCATTTGATTTGGGCCATTCTAGATGACTAAAATCCATCAGACTGCTTGAAAAACTAACAAAAACCAGCTGATTCTCTTACCGTATTAGTTGCTAAAATGCGTCTGGGGATTTGGATTTGCAGACAGCATATCCCTTCCAGACTCTAGAGAAGGGATGCCATAGAGGCCAATTAACCTAGGAATAGCTGTTAATCCCTTTTAGGTCATCCAGAGGAACAAGTACAGATAAATATGTGGGACAAAAGCATTCTTGATTTTATGAGGCTGTTCTTTAAAGTAGCTCATAGGCAGTCAAACTAGTAACACTGTAGCACTTCACATCTTCTTTGTACTATACAAAGAGCCAATTAGGTCTCAGAGTCAGTCATTATTCTCCAGGTTTTACAGGCAGGAAAACTAAGGCACACAGCTGGGAGGTATCCAAAGCCAAACACAGTAACTGAGTCAGGATTACGGTTCTGGAACAGCTACAATCAAGACTCCAACTTGATTCACCCCATGCAAAACAACATTTCCATTCACAAGAAGCCCTCTGTTTAGAGAACAAATTTTCAAGATCATGTACTTTTGAAAGCTATTTATTGACCCTGATGGGCTCACCCTAGGTGATAAACATCCAGGCCCTGACCTAAGGCATTACTTAATCACCTATACTAAAGAAACAAATGAACAAACAAAAAATATTTTTAAAGTGTTTTAAATCAGCCTCAAACAAATACACCTGAGAATTTTTTTTTTTTTTGGTAGTTGTCATCCCAGCAGGATTAGTAGCCTTGGCTGACATCTTTTACCATGAGTAGCTCTTTTGCAATGATTATGGTCACTTATCTCTACTGTCCAACATAAAGAGACTGAATAAAGCCAAGTCACTGCCTTTTACCCCACTCTGTTTTTTGGGGTTTTTTTGCACATGCTAGATAATCTCATGCTGCCTTGCAGACAGGCAGGTCATGATAAAAAACATTTTATAGCATCAGAGTCTCTCTGAAAAAAACCGTCAGAACTGAGACTTTAGGCATAGCAGGTAAAACATGAAATGGAATATTCTTGGTTGCTTCTGTTTAGATTCAAATATCTATGATGTACGCTTACTATACTGTATTTTTAAAAAAACCCAAAACCCAAAAAAACCCCATATATTGTGTCATTCAATATTTCCTGCCATACCTGGATTCAAAGTTTTGTCCAAAAGATTACTTTGCCATACAGAGAGGTGACAGAATATTGTATTTTTGTTTACTTTATTTGGTGTACTTGCTTAAAAAAGCAGCTGGCCCAGAAGTTGTGATGATCAAGGATCAGCAGCTCCATAGTCAAGGTCTGTCTTTTACAGTAATAGAACTCCTGTAAGTCTCTTGCAACAGAGCTTTCTAAATGGTAACAGGTTTGGGGTTTTTTTCATTTTCACACTCAAAAAATTCTTATTACAATTTCTTTTCCTCCTCTATAGCAGTCTAATGGAGAAGGAATACTAAATCTCATTTGAAAACACTAAGCCCTGGATAAAAATTGCATTAAATCTGCAGTCAGCAATGAGAATAAGAGATCCAAAGTACACGTCTCTGAGTTGTGTACACCAATCAGCCCACAATAAACTAATGACTCTTTTTAATCCCAATGCATATGATAAATTTAATTTTAGATATTGGGAGTCTATTTATGGGAGTCTGTTGATAACATATATTACACTGACTGGTATTTTCCTGCTAGTTCGCTCCCCCTCCCCCAGTTCAAGCTGCAATTTCATATTTTTAAATTGGTTCCCCTTGTTTTCGAAAAGCCAGGGATCAGTTTATACAAGTTCAAATTTTACCAGAAGTTTTATTGAAAATCAAATATCCTGGGTTTTTCCTTCTCCATAACACTATTTCAAATAGATATGCTAATTCCTTCAATCCATTCAGTATTCCCAGTGTTGAATTTAAGTTTATTGAAAATCTAGTGTCAAAGAAAATGCACTATATTAAATCAACTTTCATAACAAACAGAGAAAAATTATTTTGGTATGTTAAGTTTAGCCAAGGAAAATATATGCACAGAATTTTTAAACACTATTGAATAATGAGCTGCAGTAGAACCATTTCATCATTGTCCTAACAAATAGAAATACTGAGCTAATATCTAATTTCTTCCCTGTAACCACTGTAACCTCACTGGCTTCAATTTATAATTGCCATAGAATTTAAATTTGGATAAAGATGTATTCCCAAGGACCAGTTATGCTGTTCTTACACGTTAACTTCTCTCTTTCGTCAGACCAAAAAAGCCACTTACGGAATCGGAGATCTCTCTTCTTCCCATGTTGAGGATACGAGCTCTCCATGATTCCAGACACACTTGTTTGTTGCTAGAAGTGGTGGTGTTTTTCCAGGGGGTTGTTTTGGTTTGCAGCAAGTTGTCTCTGCAGCTGAAAAGACAAATTCACGTCTGGATTTTTTTATTGTGATTTTGACTCTGTTTCTGTGAGAAATACCTGTCTTTATTCACACTCAAATATACTGATAAGATTACCATCTTGTGTTCCTCTTCTTGAAAACCCAAATTAATTTGTATCTACACATCCTTACATCCTAAGTGATTGAGGGAATGAAGGAAGAATTAAATGCCTATCTGTAACTACAAATATTTGTTGTCAGGAACCTTCTCTACATCTTTGTCACTCCTATAGAAAGCAAACTCTTTTCTTACACATTGCAGCAGGATAATGATCAAAGAGAATAAGATAAAATTAGGAGTGAGGGCCCATTGGAGGGACTAAGTTTATTCTAAGTTTATGGACTGCTCACCTCATATTTGAGTGCATATCTATGGCCACAATTTTTTCTGTGTCCTGTCAGAAGATGCAAATAATTTTTTTTATGGGAATCAGTTCTGTCAAGCGTATCTTTCTCTCCTTTCCTTCTCAGCCACTAAGATTTCAGTATTTCTGACATCAGGTCTTATTTAGAAACTTTGCCTCTTCTTTTCTGAGCCAATAATTTCTTTTGTACTTTCATAAACAGTCTACAAGTTGTAGTTGAGGTTTACTTCTTATTAAGTTACTGTGTGGAGGGCTTATTACTTTTTGTCTCAGGATGTGAGGTTACTATTGATTTGTCTAGAAATCTTCCTTCTAGAGAATTTTGGGGTATTCTTCAAAAAAGAAAGACCAACAGAGAAGCCCTACTGACTAAAGTTTCTGACTTTTAAATTTTCCTCTCCTTTGAATGAGGAGGCAATGTCTGCAGAGGTACTAAATAGAAATCTCCTTGCTACTCTGATGCTTTCTTCAGATTATCCTAAAATACTTAAGAGGTGGAAAGGAAGAAGGAATGAAGGAAACATCCTTTATCTGAAATGTCTCACACAGTTTAAGGTAGTGTCTCCTACATAAATTTTGACAAATTGTCCATTTATTTGCCTCAAAGTCTGATCTAACGCATCTTATCTAACATTTTCAGGCAACTAATATATGTTTTCAGGCAGATCACAGAAATCATGAAGCTGGTTGCCAATCTTAGAGTAGTATTTCAGCTGGAAATTGCCTGGGGGTAATATGACTAAATATTTTCACCAGGAAAAAAATATACTGAACTGAAAACCTCTCTGTTCCCATTCTCTTAGCAGTCTGACAGAGAGGACACTTCCCTTCCTAACCTCAAATCTTGCAGCTCTGCCAGGCTCCGAGCTGTGAGTAACAGTTACCACCAAAGCACTTAGAAGATGTTTTCCATCACGTCCCAGATCTGCCCCAGTCATTGTCTCATCTTTATTATTTCAGAAGAAAGAACTTGCAGGGGTCCAGGAAGGAGGAGAGATAATCAAAACAGAATTGGAACATATTCATCCGGTTGTGCTTTAGGGAAAGTATTGCTGAATTTGGGTGGCTGAAATGCTGAGGCGTGACATCTGATTGATGTTGTTATCCCAGTGTAGATCTGCACATCCTGTGAAACTCTGTTAGTGCTGGCATGAAGAGAGGAGATGAACACAGGGGCCAAAAAAAATCGCACAAGCAAGAAGTAAACCATAACGTTTAAATTACCTCTTATAGAGGCTATTTAGCAGCTCCAGAAGAATCAGACTGAAAAACTTCTTTAAAGGAAATCTTGCATCTTAAAAAAATCATTCCAAATGATGCTGAGTTCAGCATTACTCTGTATAAGTTGCTTTAATATCTCTCTTTCAAATTCGTGTACAAAGATCTCACCTCAAGTTGCTGAAATACAGCTGGCTATTAAACATGAAAAGCAGATAATTTAAAGGATAATTAACTAGTAATTAAAGACTAATTAAACTGAGAGGCTCTGGAAAAAAATGAAGGCAGTTAACTCATGAGAAAAAATGCTATCTTTCTGTTTCAAACAGAATAAAGAAAAAATTTCTTTTATGTAAAATTTCAATATCTGTAGAGTGTACAGTTACATAAGAATCAATCATTACTGAATAATATTTAATAGGTTATTACTGCAATTTGCAGGATTCAGGGAGTGGCTAAAAAGCAAAATTTAGAGAGGTCAGAAGTACAGATAGGCTATGGAGGCCATGTGTTTAAGAAAACCTGGAAGCTGATGTTAAAGTGTTGCAAACTAGTTGTCCTCCAGAGCCAGGAACAAGAGAAGAATATCTGTTGCTTCTCAGAAATATTTCTGAGGGCTAGTAACTTCTTTACAGGAAGCAAAATAAAATAGTAGAGCTCAGTCCCTAAGTGTGTGTATTGTATTGCATTAACTTAAAAGGAGAGCAAACACGTAAATAGTTCAGAAGGAAGACTGGATTGTTGTTTTACAGAATCACAGAGTGGCTGAGGTTGGAAGGGACCTCTGTGTGTCAGCTCCTCTGCCTCCATGCTCAGCATGTTGCCCAGAGCCACGTCCAGATGGCTTTTGAATATCACCAAAGTGGAAGATTCATCTGCTTTTCTGGGCAACCTCTGCCAGTACTTGGCCACTGTAAGGAAGTGCTTCCTGATGGTCATGAGGGATCTTCTTTACTGCAGTTTGGGGTCTCACCAATGCTGAGTGGAGGGAAAGGTTCACCTCTATCTTTTATCCCGTAAGTTGTGACACACCTTAATTGATCATTTAGAACATATTAAGTAATTTTTAAACATCCTTAGCTGAACATAGGTGCTTATTTTCCTGAATTTCTGATATGAAGTGTTTGCTAAATGCTGCTCAATGAATTATCTATTTTTGTACATCTGTTTTTTAAAACCCATATTTGGTTTCAACTGAGCTTATAGACAATAGTTTTTCTACTTGTTTGGGTTTTTTTAATAATTGTTTGCTTCTTTTGGGGGAGCTGATTTGTTTTGTGTTGTTTTGCTTTGTTTTAATTAATAAATACCCTGGAAAAAAAGCACAGTAGTGTTGCTGAATGCTTTGGAAAAGGTGACTTTTTCTCAGCTGGTTACATGCCAACCCATGTCTTTCAATAAAATGACCCTGGTCCACACATATCTGAAGTTCCCAAAGCAAACTGATCAGCAGGCTTAGGAAGCTAAATGCAATAATTTGTGGCAGTGAATCCCCAGATTTGCCACTAAAAATCACAGGTTAGGTACTTCAATTCTTTATATGAAAAAAAAAGAAAAAGTCAAACTAAGAAAACCAAAACCAACTACAGTTTAAGTACCCTGGCTTAATTTTTTTATCACTCATTGTCATAGAAACTTCTGAAAAATCAGTAAAAAGTTTTTTGTGATTCCTGTCTGGTTGCCTCTTTGGTTTGGGTGGGTTTTTTTGGTGTTTTTTTGATTTTTTTTTCTTTTTTTTTTTTTGTTTTTTTGGGGTTTTTTGGTTTGGGTTTTTTGTTTGTTTGGACTTGGTTTGGGGTTTTTGTTTATCTGGTGGTGGTTGTCATTGTTGTTTTTCCCCTCAGTTGACTTATTTCAGCCAAATTTAGGAGAAGTAGGTCTGATTCTTCTATTTCATGCAGACTGCATATATGTTCTTATGATACCAGAACCTTGGTGGGGAGAAGAAGCCAAAATACGGGCTCTCATCAAAGTAAAACCATAGTTTAAGGCCAGTAACCATTTGATCTTCTTGGCCTGGTGAGTATTCCAGCTGAATATATGTGCAAGTTACCCAGTCATCTTTGATTTAACAATGGTAAGGGTTGCATATTGCATTGTCAGTTCCTAGAAAAAAATGGAAGGGAGCTAACTGAACTTTGCAGGTGTAAAAACTAGAAAAGTGAAGATATTCTGGCAGGATAATCGTATGAAAAAGGAACAGGCATTTAGAGTCAGTCAGATCCATATAAACTCAAGTACAACTACTGTTTCATCTTACTTTCTTTTAAATTTTATGTATTTCTATTCCAAGTACTGAAAATTTATGTATTTAAATTGCAAGTACTGTGTATGCCTGTGGTAGTAACACTCTTTCCTATCCAATCGGCATAAGAGATACTACAGAAAATCTCTTGTTTTGTTTATATTCAGAAAGTAGTCAATATTTTCTGTGGAAAAATACCCATGAACTTGTTTGCCATGCAAAATATGTTAAGATTGTGAACTATGAATATACTATCATTCAATAATTATCAGTAAGACTTAATGGGAATCAATACTACTTTGAGGCTATGAAAAAATTTACCAAGTTCCAGTTCTGTACTTCATTATGAGCTACTGACATCAAATTTTAAAGGCAAAATTTTTAAACAAAATCTGTCTTTAATGTATACAAAAGGGAACTGTTTCATTTCAGTCATTTCTGTCACTTATTAGCTATGTGTTTCTCCTGTCTGTAAGAAGCTGTCTCTGGTATTCCATTAGTGTTTTTCTGAATATAGTTGAAGGCATGGGTATGTACATAGAAGTATTGAAAGAGCTCTCCATCGCCAGCACAGGGCTTTTCTCTTAACATTTCTGTATCACTCTCATTAATAGTAGTTGCAGTTACAAGGGAGGATAAATCCCAAAGTGTTATCCAAATGCAGTCCAGCTGACATTAGGAAATTCCATTTAATTACTTAGTTTTTACTGTACCTGTTCAGTGTTTTAAATAGTGACATTTTAAACCTCAGGGAAAAAAAAAAAAAAGAGAGAAAAAAAACCCAGACAGCCAAGGAAGGAAGACATTAAATTCCTTTTACACTTTGGTTATTATTAATACTTTGCACCTAAAACACAGGTAATCAGTTTCAGCTTGGATGTTCAGTGGTCTGCTCACTTAGCTCACTAAGGCTTGTCTTACATATGTCTTAAATTTAACAAAAACTGAGGATTTTGCAGAATATGGTTGTCTATCACAATGGGTTCTCACAATGTAATGTTACTAAAAAATATTTATTTCACAGACATAAGCCAAGTGGGTAGAAGGATACAAATATCTTGCCATCTTTCCATGTTAATGCTAGATGAAATTATGTATTTTTAACATGGAGTGATTTGTTAGTGTTTTTGAGATTCCATTTGAACAGAATAATTTTGTAAAGCTAAAACAGTGAACTACATCTGCTTTTCCTATGTTTTGTGTCATGTATGTGTCTGTGCTTTATAGTATTCCCACTACAAATTCCATGTCAAGCCCTGAGCTTATTCTGAGTAGATAATATAGTCCTGAACTGACAGGAAGATTGCTGCCTCATTATTCTGCAGTCCCACATGAACTCACACACATGTTGACCCTAAGACTCAGCAGGCAACTCCAGAAAAACCACTGAAGTTGTTCTCAGAGCATAAAGATAAACAGATGGGTGAATATTTGTAAAACAGGGCTCTTAGAAGTTATTTCATTTTTGGATGACATGACAAGGTGATATCCTTTCTGTGCAGTCCCATGGAGAAAGTGTCAGAGACTGTGGGCTTTCTGTAACATTGACTGATTCTGATGTTTAGTATGTTTGATACTCTTTAAGAACATAAGGGTGGTGCAGAGATGAATGAAAGCTGAGCTTGTATGTTAAAAAGGAAAAGGCTCCACTCTCATTATCAGCAAGAGTACTGTCTATGTTACCTGTCAGCTCACATTTCCCTCCAGGGAGTTACCAATATGGACTTAACAGTTTAGGAAGCAGAAGGTATGGTTTTTTTTGAGTTGATAACAGAGAAGATAACTGGGGATGAGACTGAATTATTGGTAGGACTATTTAGGAACCAACAGAACTAAAAAAATTTTCCTATCAGGGTTTCCAAGTAACAGGATAAAGTGGAAGGAGTTGATCCCTATCAAATGGCGTGCCGGAAGAATTATCCAGAGAATTTGTCAGGACAGAATAGGTTGGCAAATGAAAAAATATAAAACTATATACTACATATGTAAGTGTCCTTGTGCAATCCTTGTCAAGCTTCTAAATAACACAAGGGAATAAATGTCCTTATTCTTTAGAACTCAAAGCAGTCATTGAATTCTGTTTGTTGTTAAGCTTTTTTCTTGACCAAGGCAAAACCACACATGGGCTTCTAGAAAGAAGAAAGACAGATTATTGTCATCAGTGTTATCTAATATAGTGATACTACTGACAAAATTAGTGTATGACAATATCTTGTGCCAGGAAATTAACAGCATGGCATGGAATAATTATTTTTAAACCAACATCCATTATATTGTCTCTAACAGGAGAGAAGGTTAAGAAAAACAAAAGAGGCATTTTTAACTCATTTGGTTTTCAGTATGAATTTTCATTTGACCAAACATTTCCACAGATTTTGAAACAATAAATAAATTGAAAGTTACTTCTTCCCCTTCCCTGCGCATTGTCACTAGTCACTCATACTGGTGGTGCTTGGGATCCTGTGCAAAATAAACAAATTTTAGTTGAATAGTTTGAGTTGTCAAAGATAAAGGACGGAAACAGTGGATTGCATTATGTTGCCTCAAATTGTTTGGAAAATGAACAAAGTATTCTAAGCTGCTGCATAGAAATGCTTTTTTTCATTTCATTATCAGAACAATTTCTTTTAATGTTGAAATCCAAAGGCATTCTGAAAAAAAAAATATATTGACTTAATCCCAACAAAGATTTATTTGAATTCAGTTTGCTTTCATTGCTCCTTTTTTCTACTTTTAGATTTGGTTAAGGACAGGAAATAATGTAAACCTCCAGATAATTCATCAAACCAAAAGAATTAATTCCTGCCCAGTTCTTCGTACTCCAGCCTATGCTTTCTTTAGCCCTGTGGTAAAAACATTGGCACTAACTAGTTCCAAAAATTCCTGGGGCAATCATATTTCAGACAAAAGAAAAAAACCCACAAATATTTACTCTCCGGTGGTACAAACCAGCTTATCTCCTTGTATTTGCAAAGATCTCTATTTCTACAATTGAAGAGACACAAAAACGCTTTCCATTTGATTGGTGTTTAAAATCTTCCCTGAGCTGCAGTTATGTTTCTGAATTCAGAATTTGCCCCAAAAGTGCATGGTATTCCCTGTGTGGATTTCTATAATGTTTATTATTCACAACTTGTACAATAGCATAGTATGTGTCATATTATCCAATGTTTGGATCTAACCCACATCACACATGAAAGTGAGTCTTGCTGCTAGGAAGTACTGTAGCTCTCAGAGGTGCATGTCGTCTTTCTTCTTCACTTCAAAAGTAAATAATGAGGCAGGCGAAAAGGCTGAGTGTTTCAGAGGCCATGCAGTCATCTACATATTGAAGGGAGATCAGCTTAGGATCCATTTCCTCAGGTTGTTCACTACAAAGTGAAGCCTGACATGACAACTGAATTCTGACTCAGAAAAGCATGTCTTATTAGGTAAGCTCTGAAACCAGTGAATTCTATTTCTTTCTTTTTCTTTTTTTTTTTTTTTTTTTTTTTTTTTTTGGTTTGTGCAAAACAATTTTTTTTTTTATTTAAGCCTTTAAACCAGTTGATTTTTTTTTTTTTTTTTTTTTTTTTTTTTTTTTTTTTTTTTTTTAGGGTCTGAGAGAAGCAAGTTACTGTCTAATTTTAGTCACAATTCAGCACTAAGAATATTTTATGTTCATTACACAGGAACCTCTCATATGAAAACAGCAATGAAGAGCAAAATAATAGTAGGAAACTCTGAAATGCACCATGCTGCTGTTAGTCATCAGGTAAGCTACCCTCATCTGGTGATCTGAAGCGTTCAAGTGAACTCAGACTAACCTACAGAAACAGCTCCATGAGCCCCAGCTTACAGGAAAGAAAGGTTGTGTGGGGAAGCCTTCTGTAATACTTCCATTATCCAAAACATATGTGACTCTTGTTTTAACACCTTTTTAAAACAATGCCTCTTTTAGGTGTCATGCTCAATAAAACACTTGTTCTCCAAAACTCAGAATGAATTAGAGAAAGAAGGAGAAATAAAAGCCACACTTTTTATCATTACATTTTTATTGAAATTTAAACACCCAAGTGAAAGAGATTTACATAAAAGAATTTGACCTACACGATATACCATACACGATTGAAACTTGCTTTGCCATTTTTTATAAAGTCTCAGCTTGACTGGCAGATAGAATGTAAAAGCAATATATGAGCTCTGCTTTTGTTTAAATTTGCACTCTTACGTGTCAAATAGTATTATATATTTTTGCTTAATATTTTACAACAGCAAGGACATTAGTTCAGCATCCTTCTAAAGAATAACTCAACATGTGCCAAAACAGGCAGAAATTTGGATTCTTTATTTAACCTTTTGTGTAGTCATGCTTTCAGAGACTTAAACAGAAGTCAATGGAGATACTTTTGCTGAAAATCAAGGAGACTTGGTTCATAACTTTAAACAGGGTTTTATTTATTTAAGGAAACTTTTAAAGTATCTGTAAACTTCAAGGGAGTTAGGCATCTAATTTCCCTAAGTAAATTGTGGAAACCAACTTTTCTACTTTATGAAGAGTATGATTAATGGGACTTCATTGCATATTTATCCTTCTGTTGCTTTCATTGCAATAAACAAAAAATAACTAAAAATTTCAAATTGGCCTCAGATTTAAGGCATAATGATTGTTCTTTTAAGTAAAATAGATTAATTTCCTTCAAAACATGAATTCACAATAGGCTCAATTAGTTTGGAATTTTTGTACAAATGATAAAACTAGAAACAAGCACAGTTTCCAAAGTTTGTCCTCAAAATATCCAGGCTAACAACAGCTTCAGTCCACTTTCTACATGTGTTAAAGATGCTTACCAAGGTAACTACACTATTCTAAGATTTCCAAGTAACTAGCAACAGGATAAAAATACAGGAAGGAATGACCCAAAGTCTTTGTTGGAACTCCTTGTAGTTCTGGATATATCCAGAAGCTGGAATGACGGGTAAACAGGTAAAACTGGAATAAAATAAGAAGTATATTGAAAACGGTTGCAATGAATGAAGTACAGCATAAAGCTTTACTTGATATCATAGACAATTGTAAAATAATCCAAAATTTTGTGGGAATTATGCACAAAAGTCTTACATCTTTGGCGGTTTAGTCCACGAGTCTTTTATCCGTTTCTGGGTTCATAATCTGGCTATTGAAAACAGTGAAGTGGTCCTTCTGAAGGGCAGTCAGTAAAACCAAAAACTATTCCTAAAACAGGGGGAGAGAAATTTCTATCTGAATAGTGGTGAGTGAAAACCCTCCAATAAGAGTAGCAAGAAGCAGCCTCACTAAATTCTAGAAATAAAAAAAAAGAAATATTAGGAGAAGTCTGATGTAATGAGATTATCCCAGGGGAGAAAAAGAATACTTCAGTAAGAAAAGCAGTGATGAGCCACAAAAGTGCTAATAACCATTTCTAGGGACAGGGCTGGAGAATGTGAGGATGGGGCTGAACAAAGGGTACAAGTGTGAGCACTCAGGACAGACACCTACTTGTAAGCTGTCAAGCTTCATGAGTAGTGAAGATGGTTGGAAGTGAAACAGGAACTGAGGACAGCAGAACTTCCTGCAAGGAGCATTTGAGAGTTCAGCCACCTCAAGTATAGTCTTGGAAATGGAGTTTAAATATTTTAAAAACCTAACATTAGAATAAAAATGCATATCTGCATGAACATGAAATAATAATCCCAAATACCTGAAATTACTAAAAAGGTAGAATTCTAATTTAACTTTTTTGAATCCACTTTTAGTGCAAAAAAGCCTAATTTGTCCAAATATTCTAGTGAGAGTAAGACTGCATTTTTTATTGTATTTTTTTTTCATTGTATGTTTCCAATCGCATTAGTAATGTCTTTCCTTAATGTGGTGTTCACTTAGGAGATCAAATAGGGATTTAAATACATAATCATGCATTATGTAGCTCAGCATTTAAAGTCAAGGTTATACGAAATCTCTGCTAAAAGAGTGGAGTAGCTGAATCTCATGAACCATGAAATATTTCATTTTCCCATTATTTCAGAGTTTCAGGTTTACAGTTCACAAATGGCCCCTTTGAATTTCCTGTGGGTTTGGTTTTTTTAAGCAGGGGTAAACAACAATTCAGAGTCTGCTGAAAAATAGATTTCTCCATTCAGCACTAAGAAAAGATGTCAAGAGATGTCTCCTTGAGTGCATCCACCTGACTATATTGTTCTTTTTCTGTGGTGCTCACGGCTACCATACTAAAGCGATGCACACAAAGGTTGGAGTCAACCTTCACATGGTCTTTTCTAACTAAGTCTGAGACATGAAAGTTTGACTGGGCTCTGTCTCTTTCTTGGGTATTTCAGCAGTGAATCTTCCCTTTCAAATTGCCAAGTCTTTTTCTGTTTGTTCCCTTACTCTTTATAGTCATTGTTCAGAGTATTTGTGTGGGTCTTTCTGTGTGAAACATTGCAGGATATTGGGAAAGCTTGTGTTTAAAAAAAAAAAAGTATTATGCCTAGTGTTATCTTTTAGACAGTGAGTGCCTGTGTCTGTCCATCATAGCCAAGCCCCTATAATCCCTAACTCTTTATATGTGTATCTTTTCTCCTAGCCCTTTTTTGTTCTTTAGTTGCTGTGCTCCAAAGGATCAAAGCTGTCTTGATGGATCACATATACAAAGCCATACCTAGGTAAAAAAAGTTATAAAAAGCTACATGATGCAGGTCTAACCCACTTGTTAGTATGCCTCGCAGGTTTTCCTGTGAGCCATATCCCTAGAGGCTATCAGCTTCTCATGGTCTCAATTGAAAAGCTTGGGATCAAATTGCTGAGACTTAGGCATTTAGCTTCTTAGATTCCCTGGTTTGTTTCCCAACCTGTCAGCAAATATTGTAGCCTTCACATAAAAAGAATGGATCTGCATTTGAATTACTGTGCCTTTCACAGGCTTGGATTTGGCTTCTTTTGATTTTGGGAAATAATTAAATCATTGTTTAATGTACTATAATCAGAGAGCGTATCTTATACAGTGCTTGTATCTTCACATATACCCACACGAAACTCAGTGCATGCTTTATAACGCTGTTTCCCACAATCTCTAGTAGATTTTCCAAAAAGGTGTCTAACCTTTCAGAAGATCAGTAGCTTAGTGAGAATGAGTTTTGCATATTCCAGGGGGGTAGTTGGTAAGGTTTGACCTTGGTGCACAGCTACAAGAAGACTATCTGCTGCAAGTGCCTCTCTGCTATTCCTGTACTTTTCTTACTATTTCTACACTTCTATATCATTACTGTTACTTCCTATACTGTTCTTTCAGTACAGAAAAATAGAAAATATTAGGAACCGAATATTACCTTTTTCCTGGAGTTTACTTTTTAGTAATTTCTCAGGCATTTTTGAAGAGGCACATAATGAGAAAATACCTGGAGACATCTGCTGAAATAACTGTTTTTCTTCTCAGGATTTATCAGAACTTTGCATCATTTGATCCCTGTACAGAAGGTGGGATAGAAGATTTACCAGAGGGAATCAGAGGGTTAATTTTTCTTTTATCTCCTTGTCCTCTCCTAGTAACACCTGCGTGTTTCTTTCCCATGTCACTTCTGCTGCCTGCAACCACATCATTGTGTAACTCCCTCCTTTTAGGTCAAGGACTTGTGTGCCTTGATATAAATATTAATAATTTCATTTTTTTACAAAGAATGATGTATATGTTGGTTTTTTAAAAGCCCAACTCCTCAAAAACTGCTGATCTTAAGTGACAGAGTGTTGTCTAGTAAAAGGAGTGAAAATTGGAATAGATGACTTCTAAGCTCTGCCATTGAATTCTTCTTTAACACAGAAGTAATTTAATTCCTGTGATGCAGGCTACCCACTTGTAGAATTAGCCTAATAATAATTACCCTGCCTCACAGCTTGTTTCAAGACTTCATTAGTGTTTATAGAGCACTTTGTTTGTCAGGTTTGAGTTCTTTGCCTCAAAACTCTACATAGTAGAAAAGCAAATAATGAAATTATTAATAATTACCAACTAACTGATCAAGTAAAGCAGAGTTCTTCATTCACAGTGATAGCCTTTCTCTGTTTATCTTTTCATGTATAAATGTGCTGTATTCTATAAGATCCTGAATTTAAAAAAAAAAAAAAAATCAAATTCTCATCCTGGGAAAGTAGAGCTGAAATTATCTAAAATATCTCAGTTTTGGGATGAGAGGAAGACAGAGAACGGATATATGGAAGAAAGCTTTTTTTGTAGGAAAGAAAGGAATTTACTCACTAAATCTGGTCACCAAAATTACTGTTATTCTTTTCATCAGAACACCAGGATGATAATGTAACACAACGTACTGACATCATCTAAACCTTCTCCAGAGCTTTCCTGGCACTGCTTAATTTCTTTGGGGCACCTATTTATTATCTCAGTGGATGGACACTCTAATCTGAAATACACTAAATATTTACAGCACCACAGGTCCTCCAGCCTTTTTTTCCACAGCTGAAATCTCTGTTTCAGGGAGCAAATAAGCCAAGGGTTTTCCATACATACAGTCTCGCTGATCCTTACACTGATAAAAAAAATTGCCCTTTAAAAGCTACATACCATGGTCTCATGTGCCTCATTGTTCTCTTATTATGTATTTTTATTTAAGAATATCCTGGTTTGTTTCACTTCTAGAATCAAGCTGCAGTTCTGGAGGTGATATGATATCAAGAAACAGTAAAAAACAAGCAATTCACAAAACAAATACAATGAACAATGACAAGAAAGGAAGAGAGACAATTTAAAAGTTCCATATTTGTTCTCAGTTTGTAGGACCAGATTTTGCAAAGGGACTTTGGACCAGCAGATATCCTGTCAAAGCACATGGAAAATATTCATTGGGATATCTTTAGCAAGGTAAGGATTCTCCCTACTCATGTTAGTGGTGATATACTTTATTACTGTAACTTTAATTACTGGGAGTCCAATTCTACCCCCACTTTATTTGAACTGTGAAAATTGTAAGTATTTTGGGTGAATATTTTGATTTTGATTCACAGTGTTAAGGGATTTCAGGGAAACAAGTGGGAAAAGATAGACAGTCAAATATTATTATTCAAAAAACAGGTAGAATTAAAACAACTTTTAGAAGTTGTATATATATACATATATATATATAGCTTATGCATAAAAAGGGAAGAGATAGTGTTCATAACCATCCACATGCTAAAATGGCATGAATCTTGCAAAGTCTTTCTGGAAATACATCAATGCTGCCATGTACAACAAGTAGAATGACAGTGGTCTGAAAGGATTTTTGCAGTGATTCCTCTTAAGCATAGACAGTTTGTCAGCTGCTCAGGTTTTTCAGAATATGTATGTAATCTCAGATGGGGACAAGACTTTGAATTAGGTAATGTCTTTACAAGGGTAAAAAAACCCAAACAACTGTCTTGCAAATGTACTGGTTATATAAATGTAATTCAAAGAGATGTATAATGCATGCATATGTAGGTAGCCATGTAGATGAAAGGCAAGTAAATCCATTTGGATCTAATACTTCTGTATCTGATTTTGGCAGGAGGTTCCTGGATTTTTCCAGTGTCTCATCTACTGCAATTTCCAGCTGTCTCTCAGTTTTGATATGTTTCCTGTAAGTAACATAACCATTTTTCAAGTCCCAAACTCACAGCTTCCTATTATACTTGCAAATAGTCAGCTAAAGTACATCTGTTCTTTACAGAGAAATATGGGTTTACCTCTTTTTTTTTTCTCCATAGCATTGACAGTGGCATACCAAAATATATATCAAATAGTCTGAAAATAAAATATTATTTTACTTTAAATACTGTATATTCTAGCAAGAAAGCACATACACATAGATATGCATCAAATTTAGTCACTAAAATAAAGTGCAGTCTGCTAAATAGAAAAAAATTGGGAAATAAGTGTATGATGCTTTTATATTACATTAGGCTACTTGTTTTAAACCATGTAGGTATGCAACTGACATTGATGGAAAACCTTGGAGGATGTTTTTTGCTCACTAAGCACAGATTTGCATGATACCAAAGAGTTTCTCCATTACTACTGATATTAAGGGACGGTATTCATCTACTTGACAATTTTGTTGCCTCCCTGCCCTCTTCCCTGTTTTTCACTGTAGCTTGCTGGACTGGAGAGTAAAGATCCTTTATTTAACTGTCATCCAGGCCCAGTGTTTTAGCCTGACACTCCAAGTTAATTTAAAAGGATAAGATTATTGCAATGCAAAATAATTCTTAGTATCTGCACTTAAGGTATGCAAAATGTACTGCAATTTTAATGGCTCAGTTGTTCACATTTTTCTTCAGTTGCTGCAGATCACACTTCAAAACATATGTTTTAAATTACATAAAAATATATTTTATTATGGTGCACTGAAAGCAAGGCAATCTGGAGGACAAAATTTCCCAAAGCAACAAATCTGGCTTGGTGTAATTATAACATTCTTATATTCTGAATTTTAGTTTTTTTGGTGAGTTTTGCACTTGTATATTTGTTTTTGCAGTGGGAAAAGATAAAAAGGGAATACTTCCTATTAAAACAATGTGTCAGACAAATTCAGGAGTAAATCAGAATGAAAAATGAAACATTCCTTATATTTGCCATCCAAAAAAAAAAAAAAAAGTGGGAAAGTGCTAATACAGAAAACATTAAATTCATAATATACACTAGATTTAGCAGCTTTCTCTGTTTATACAACTCTGGCACTGTTAAAGGCTTTACCAATCAGTATATATGGAATTATGAATGAATGCACTGAAAATACTCTGATATTTGATATGTCTGTGCATTCTTGCAATAGAAATTTAACTGTAGCTCTGCTGGACTATTTATTATGTCACTACACAAACCCAAAGGGTTTCAGAGCTATCCATCCTAACCCTTAGTTTCACGTGTTTGTGCTGAGCTTGACAACCCAGGAGCTACTCATTTCCTGGAGAGAAGACACCCAACAGGAGCTTGAAAACCATGTCAGAACATGGGAGATGAGCCGTGTTCCTCTGTTATTTTGAGAGGAAAGCCTACTGTCACCCACAGAGGTCTTATTTGCCATCAGCATCCAGCAAGATGTTCAGTGGCAAGAAAACGTCAATGACAAGAGCAACTGAATCAGAGGACTCTGGTAAGCAGCCTTCTGCAGTCAGATATGGCCCAGCAGAGCCCTGCTGTGCTTGGAGGAATTTGCCTCTATTCCTGCTTAACAATGAGCCAGAAAGGAGACATTTGAAGCAATAAAGTGAGGAACAGATGGGTGAGCCAAAGGTTAGTGTCAATGTGATCCTCTGAAAATTAGCTGGATGGTCATCATTACCGCAGACAGACACAACAAGGAATGTCATTGGAAGAAACAGAGGAAAGTAGCACAGGCACAGAGGGATAAATCCCCACACACCCCCACATCCTCCACGAACATGTACATATTAATTCATTAAAAGAATTCCATGCACCTCAAGATGTACTAATTGGTGATGTAGGTGGTCTCCAAAGTTATAGATAACAGAGACATCTTTAGTGAGGACACCCTAATTGGAATTCCCATCGAGTTAGACTTGCTAAAACAGACTCATAGGTTTCAGAGGATATTAGTTGCCTTAGGTAGAAATGCATTTTGTTAGACAGCTCTCCCTGAGAATGCTTTCCCCAGCTCTCATGTGCTTTGCCTCAGGGTTGTGATATGCATTATCATAGACAAGCACAGTTGTCTCACCGATTCATAGATTGTAGTGGGGGCATGATCCATTATCCTAATTACCATGTTGAAAGAAATATTCAAGAAAAATATAAAAAGATGCCTTTTTAAGCTTCATCCACAGAAATCCATGTCTAGCCAAGTGAATAAATGCACTGATGTTTTCTGAGAACCTCATATTACACTCATTGGCACATAATTCCAGTGAAGTCTGTGGAAAGATGCCAAATTATAATAGGTGCAAAAAACTAGATCTAGCTGCACATTTTATACTCTTCTTTTTTTTTTCTGCCACTTGAACTAGCCCTATAATATAAACAGCAGTCCTCTTTTTTTAAATTTTTCTTTTTTAATAAATGACTAAAAAATTGGTTCTTGGCAAATAGAATAAAGGATGAAATATAAATCCATACAAATCTCCAGAATGCAACATTTTTTCACAATGAGAGAATCAAGTATTTATTATCAGATGGCTTTGGAGATCACTGAACTTTGATAGCCAACAGATCACAGAAACAGGCCCTGTTGAGGACATGTTGTGCCTTAAAATGAAAAGAACTGGTGTAGCACTGGAACCACAGGCTATGAAGTGAGAAAAATACTTAGTTTCCCCTAAGAAAAGTTAAAAAAAAAAAAGGCAGGAAGAGTAAAATTACAAAGTCCACCTTAAAAAAAAAAGGGACACAGAAGAGTAACCAGCCACGAAGAGAAACAAACATTTGAAACTATATCCTTCCTGAATTTTTACTCACTGCATCTTATAAAGGAATTGGCTTGAAACCTTCCATAATTCTAAACTCAGCCTTGCTCCAAACTTGCTTGTAATCTTTGAGCAATCATAAAAATGCTTGCAGGATTACAGCATTTACAAACATTATCCAAAAATGTTATGCCAGTTGGCCACCCAGTATCTTATTTGAAAAGTAATGCATATTTCTCTGTGGAGTATCTGACATAATAAAGAGCATTTTTTCACTGTCTAAAAGAGCAGAGAAGGAGGCAGGAATTTCTTCATTTTCTAATGCAGTTTCTATATTCTATGAACAATTATTATCTTAATTGCCACCCACACCCACGACTCGCAATCTGCTCAATCGTTTATAATATACAAAGAGAAGAAACTATACACAATGTTACTATGGCTTTCAGAGAGAGAAAAAGCATTTTTCTAACTTTCCTGCTGATTTATCAAACAGTCAAAATCTAGATGGCAGTGAAAGTATTTTCCTTGCAGCATCATTTAGAGATATTAAAGGAACTGTGTCTAGGGAAAAATAGACAAAACTGTGTAAGTCTTAAATGACTGCATTAGTTTCCAATCATGTTCTTATTTATTTTAGCTTTATGATATAAACTTTTTCTCTTAAATAAGTCAGAAGCAATTATTTCCTATAATTCTGCAAGAAGAGGCATATCAGCCTCTATAAGCTGACACAACATAACCCCAACAGACTGTAACACAGTCAGGTGCTGAGTAGTGACTCTTTTCTTACATTCAGGATTCAGGATCCAGAAGAATTTGGGGCAAATAAAAGACTTCTTCCATTAGATTCTTTTCCATGGGAAAGGAATGGTCACCTCTTCTGTTAGGTTATATGGGTCCTTTTACTCCACAAAGTGAAGGTGCCTAAAAGATCTAAAACATAAATGCGCACAAAAATGTGCCTTTCAGAACACATTCGTTCCCAAGGAGTCCCTCTTTCTCACTCCCTCTGAGGTTATATCTATATACAGGATACAATTTCTTCAATGTGCCCGTTCTTTTGAATGACTTCAACACTCATACATATATATGAAATACAGCCCACTGAGCATTTTTCAGCTGAGACAAAGGCTTTGTGTGCCCCTTCAACTCCTGCCACGGAGATCTAGGAAGATATTTCACCAAAATATTCACCAGTTGTTAAATGTTTCTTGGAGAGTGAGAAGGACTCCACTCAAAATTATAAAAACATAACAGCAGTATTCTCTGTTCACTCCAAAATTCTTCAAAGTCCTCTTGAACTTCTGTAGTTATTAAAAAAAAAAAAATAATAAAAAGCAATCAATCAAACAAGCAAGTGTCAAAATTTGAGTCTGCATTGGTTTTAAGGTTCCTTAAAAAACAATTTTGCGTTTTTGGGAAGGTAATTTTTCACAAATACAGATCTTGAATATACAATCAAATAATTTAAAATTTCTGATGGCATTTTGTGTAAGAACAGCCAAGCCTGGTTCTTTTATAATACTTTCATCTAGCATGGTTCATCTAGAAGAAGTAGTGGAGTTTCTCTCTCCACAAGCGAGAAATCTGGGAAATGGGAAGGAAATGGTTAATCTCTTTTCAGAAGAACAAGACCTGGAACTGAGGCTGGCCTTGCTTATAGTCTATACATTGACCTTAATGTTCATGAAGTTAAATCTGTGTCATGAAGTCTCATATATATCCTCAGATCAAATATTTTCTTTAGTCAAATAGCACTGACTTTTGGGAAATCTCCTGGGGCATTTAATAAAGTAGAAAATTCATGTCACTCTATGTAAACCACGCTTTCCAGTGCTTGAATCCTATTCACAGGGTAGCATAGATGCAGTGAGTCTTGATGAAAGGAATAAAGTCAGACAGTTGTTTCAGCCAAGACCCAGTGCTTTTCTCTCCCTTGCAATTTTCAGTTTGGCTTTCCTAGTCTCTGGACTTCAGTGCAGTTGTACTTGTGGTATCCATGACAGCTTTACTACTAAGTCTGTCTCTGGAAGCAGCCAACACAACTTACTGTGAATCAGATCTCACATGCTTGCACTTCATTATATTACTTTATTCCTTTACTTTTATTCCTCTACTTTTATTCCTCTATGGCCCTGGTAATTTCTGAACAAGAAGCATGTGGAAAACAAATTATGTATGCAAGCATGTGTGCTTTATAGACATGGATAAATAAATAAAATCATGTGCTCCTTTTTAAAGCAGGTGATATGTTACAGTAAAAATCACTGTTTTACAGCATTTTCAGTGAGAGAAAAATATATAAGAAAGCTGCCAAAATTATGTCATCTGTTTTCTGGAGATATTAGTATGTTCTGTTTAATTGCACAGCTTTAGAAACAATTTTAACTCTGAGCTGTGACCATAGAGAATGATACACACATTTAAACCACAGAATAGAGAGGGAAGATAAACAGTGCCATTCCATCCCAGCAGAAACTGAAAGGAGCTCAATTTCAGACTTGTAGGAGTTGGGAAAAGTGTGTCAACAAGTGTTTTCTAAGACCATCTGTAAAAAGACTACTTAGGCAAAAGTAAAAACTCTCAAAGTGAGAAAAAATAAAGCACATTTAAGTTTCAGGTTTTTTGTTTGGTGTGGTTTTTTTTTTTTTATCAGAGCCCAAATTAAAGGCATGCATAATAATAATATTAATAATTTTTTAAAAAGCTCTGGAAAAAAAAGAAAGGCTTATAAATGTGCTATTGTTTTATTTGTGTTCCCCGCACCTCTTCCTTTCCCCATAATTATTTCTGTGACTGGCTGAAAATGCCTAAAATTACTCTGATAAAAAATGTGCTCCTAGAGGCCAGTCTAGCCAAGTTCTTTCTCCTTTGTGTGCAAAGTGAGGATGGAACCTTAACAATAACTCCCTACTTAGCATGCACTTTAAAAACATGAGATGAGCAACAATGTTTACAAGCTAACACTGGTGAGGATGGCTCAGGGCACTTCAAAGCTGTGTTATTGCTGCTCTGCAATATCCCTGGAGTTTATGAGGACTTGTGTATCAGGACAAAGATTAATGATGTTAATTATTTAGTACCTACACCTTGCCCTATATTGTTTTATTTTCAGTTTTTTATATATACTACCTGTGCAGTCTAATACACCCAAAAGTTTGAATACGATAAACACAGTTGCTTTTGCTCTTTGGAGATTTATAAGACAAGACAGTAAAATATCTAACAAAAGACTATCCACTGCAAGCATGAAGTTAAAATGAGGCAATTCTTTCTTACAAAGCTCCTTCGAACATAATTCTCCAACTAAGCATGCAACGAAGAAATATGAGCACTTGTCTGTGTAGCAGTCAGGTGTAGTGATCCAGATTAGGTTTTGGCCTGGATGAATATGGAAAGAAGTGTTGTGGCAAGAATTTTAATGAGCCCTAATGAACAAAGCAAGTTTCTTCCAAACACTTTTTGATCATTGTAGGAAATATCCTGTTCCCAAATTGTAATTTTACTGCCATTTACATCTTCTCCTCACATCCCTTCCACTCTCTTTCAAGCTAAAGGAATAGTTTAACTTAAAGCTGAGGGGTAATTTTGTTATGTTTCATGATTTTTAGGTTTAAGTAAACTAGAGACCCAGAGGAATGGAAGATCACTTTGACTTGGACTTTGCCTGATTTTAAGAGAAGGATGTGGCAAAAGAAGGGATAACCTGTAGGAATATGTTTTTTTGAACCTATTTTAGGATGTGCCACATTTTCCTCTGATCTATTCAAACTTCCTCCTCTCAAATCCACTTCATTTTAATTTCTTTAAATTTCCTGGTCAAACCAATATTTTCAGTACAGGATACACTCTTCTAAGCTCAATTCATACTTAGAGTAAGTAAAAAATTACCATTCAGAACCACTGCATATTAGCTTTAATTTACGAATTCCTTTGGATCAATACACATTAATTTAAACCAGCATTTTTTGCTGAAAGGTAATGTACTGAAAGTAAAAGCAATCCCCTTTCTTTTTAAATAAGTGTTTGTTGTTACCATTACAGTCAAAATAGTGAGTTATATTATGATTTGAGAAATCACTGCACATGAAAGTTGTTATTCTGTTTGGTTGCTTTTTAAATTTATTACCCATGAATTGTGTAGAAATAGACCATCAGCAGAAAAACATTCTTAACTGTCAGAGTATAGGTATGGTTTTAATTCAAAGCATGGTTTTATGCCCTATTCCTTCAGCCTTAGAAGATAAGCTGTAGTAACCTCAAGGCTAGAATACAACCAGTGGCTCATTTTTATATTAGCACATTTTATGTTCAAATAGATTAAGACATCTCCTTATCATATCTGAACATTGCTCAGAAATGCATTTTTATGTGTCCAAGACCTTTAAAAGAAGAAGTAGAGCAATGGTAGAGTATGACTGTGTTTGTTATACACTGGAGGGAATAGTAGCAGCATGAAAACTGGCTGTGAAATAACTGGCTCTGGTACTGGGCATGGTGTCTTCATACCGCAAAAGGTAGGTGGTTTGTAGCTAACTTTGTTATCCTACGTGCATTGCTCTGATACTCATAGGCAACTTCCAGTTCCTCCGCTGAAAGCTGATCCTTTACCATATTTTCTTGTTTGCTAGATTTTTAGACACTACATCTAGCAATAGTTAAGGCTTGCTCACACATTTCATTTGCCATTTCTTAACATCATACAGCGAGTGTCTCGACGAAGTGGACTCAGTACAGTAGAGCTATTGAGGCTTAAGGAGTTGCTATGAATCCTGCCACTGAAATCGGGCATAATACAAGGGATTTGAAATCTAGGCTTTTAGTTTGGGTTCTGATATTGTCCACCCAGAATGAGCAGATCTAGATCTCCTCTAAGAAATTGTAGGTTCTGGTATGTTCTCTAGGCCTTGTCTTAAAATACTAACTTTTTGAAAGCTAACAAAAGATTTGTTGCTAAACAAGAGTCTCCTTCACTTGTGAATTTCATTGCAGGCTGCACTGGAAGCTTGCAATACTCTCAGTCTTTATAGTTCAGACACTTCTAGGTAGCCTGTATTTCCAAGAATTAATAACAAGGCATCAAACCAAATGAAGGGGTAGGTACATCTGTGGTGAGCTGGACACACATGTGCCCAAAACATTTTTAATTTAAACTCCTTTTAACTGTATATATACTAATAAGTTCTAAATATGTGCACTTTCACCCAAAATAATATAACTTAATACCAATGCATATTTATTGTTATTAGACTTTTATAGCATTTTTCCTGTATGGCACCTCATAGGC
Source organism: Pachycephala philippinensis (assembly GCA_013397055.1). Taxonomy (NCBI): domain Eukaryota; kingdom Metazoa; phylum Chordata; class Aves; order Passeriformes; genus Pachycephala; species Pachycephala philippinensis. The sequence goes on from VWZT01011273.1 coordinate 527,015, forward strand.
GTTAAGTTAGCTGGATTCTCTAAAATTCAGGCTGTTTAGAGAACAATAGTTCCATTCACAAGCAACGTTAACCGCTTAACAATTTATAGCTCTTATTTACACTTACCTTGTGCAATATAGGTAGAATAAATCTTCATTGAAACCAAAAAATTAATGTATTTGGATATAATGAAACAAGAAAATATCTGAGATGGCTTTATTGTGTTTCATAAAAATGATCTTTAGGGTTGAGTGTGGGCAAAAATATCCATATTGAATATAAAATGCAATTTCTGAAAATAGTTTTCCATAATAATGTTTAATTTACACTTTTGTTCTCTCTGCTCCTCCCTCCCTCACCATTTACTGCATTTAACAGTGAAAGTGTCCAATAAAGATGAGCAAGGAACAGAAGAAGAAAATCAACCTATTTTGTCGGAACGCTGACTCTGACGGTGCTATAAATGATGGCAAGGCTCCAATTTTAAAAATTGTTTCATTTAAAACCTAAACATTGAATCCCTGTACAGTGTTTAGAGGCTTTTCAGCCTTCTCTGATTCAATTTAGAGGAAACATTTATGGGGTCTAAATTGTTCCTGGCAGTTCTGAGCTCAGTTGCGTTTTAAACAAATGTAATTTATACAAAGCTGTGCCACATACAGTCCCAAGAAATCTAAAATATCAATCAAATTTCATTTGCAAACCAGTTTTACTAATAGTCCGTAGTTCAATTGCTCTTCCCTCTTGGAATAAAGTGTAGTTTAAAACTGATAACTGTGAAATACACATTTCCAAGAGCACTCTTTCTCATATGAAATGACTAAAAGACTTCTACATCCAAATCAAATAAATCCTTCAAAAACAGCATGTAGATTTCTTGTTCAGTTATTATACATCAATCCAATATATTAATCAAACATCTGACAAGTTCAGCATGGCAGTGTTGCAGTGTTTGGATAAACTCTTGGTTTTCTTGTTTATCAAAAATAAAAACACATACAGAAATTCAATAGCCGTATCCTTCTGATTTTTGAGGTGTTATAATCAAACACCAGGTAAACTAGTCTCAGTGTGTCAGCTATTCATTTTTTCAAAGATTTTTTTCTTCTCTTGGCTGTTGCTGTACTATTCTATATATGCCTATAGTTGAAGTGATACGCCTGTGGTGAGTCCATCTGATTTATCCTTCTTTTTGTGAGCTTTATAAAAGAGGATCTCTTCTAAATCAAGATGTAAAATGTGTACTTGTATGCATGGATTAAAAGAACACCTGAAGACTGAATACAAAGTAACGTGGTCCTATTCTCAATGCTTCATTGACAAGTCCTACACTCACATCAATTCTAATTATGTAGTATGTCAATACCTACAAAATATTCTTAAAATATTGAATCTTCCATCAGGTTTTTAAGTCTTTACTTACTTTATCTTTTTAATACTTTGCTTGTCCTTTCTAAAATTTCTTTCTCTTTTCTGAAACTTGACTGCCTGGTCAATTTTTCCTCTATAGTGAACTAATTATTATAAAATCCAACTTTAATTCTGTCTTTCCTGCCTCACTTTTACAATTATTTTTTCCTTACTTTCTGCTACTTTGAATTCTCAAACCTGGAAAGTCTGATAAGTAGCCTTTCTCTGTTGTTGGTTTTTTTTTTTTGTTTGTTTGTTTGTTTTTTGGTTGTTTTTTTTTTTCCCTTTTCTTTCCTCTTATTTTTTTCATTTAGACAGTATAATTGCCTGTTACTTTATGTTAGCCCACTCAAGGTGCAGATTGTCACATTTGTTAGTTGCAGCCTGATTTTCAAAGCTGATAGAATCTTGTGAAATCCACTAACTTCAGTCAGATTGAATATTGCGGTGCCTTTCTGGAAATCAAGTTTGGAGTTCAGTTTTCATCTTAATTTATATTTTTTGCTAAGCAAAACTGTTTAAAGTATTCACCTTCCACCTTTCTTATTGTGTGAGAACTTGGCAATTCTTTCAGCTCAAACTCTACCATTGAAATGACTGGCAGCACCTTCAATTAGCATAGCTTCAACTAGGTGAACAGTTACAATTTTTTTTAACTTCATAAACTGATTAAAGTTAAACCAGTACATCATTCCTCTTTCTAGAAATCTAAAAGATTTACACCAACTGTTTAGAGAAAGCACATTTTTGCTTGCAGCTGTCAAAACAGCCTGTCAGTTCAATTACCTGGAATGCCTATTAGTCAATTTTTAATAAAGTTTCAACTACTTTTCTCTGCTGTTTAATGAATAAGGTCCTTCTGCACACCTTTTAAATATGTGTTTCATGGCCCCTATGGAATTCAGAAATTATAAAGAAAAAGTGATTTGATTTACTCATAAGATGCATTATAATTTCACGTGTTGCATGAAGCTGCCATTATTTCTGCTTATGAGACCTCCTGCACTCTTGACATTATTAGGCCTTCTGCTGGAAAAAGCATCTTGTGTTGGTAACAGCACTTTTAAAAATATGGCACTGCTAAGACGTTTTGTTTCAACATTTTCCCATACTCACTAAGCAAAAGAGAGTTAAACTGAGTGCTTGCTTACATAATAATTATATGAAAGGGTTGTGACATTTTATTTTTCTGTAAAAATTATGATTATTACTAAAAATAATTATTACAAGTAGAGCAGCAGAGGGCAAAATGGGGAGGGATAGAGTACTATAGAGAGCTCTGGTTTCTGTTCATTGGATTTCCTTCATCTGCCCCCAAAATGTGTCAGGCCTCCTGCCAGAGGACTGGGCAAGTCAGATGTTTGTTGTCCTGTGGCTAAATGTAAAGCCAAGTCTCTTTACTGATACCTGTCCTGTATGTTCAGAGTGATGTTCAAGGAAATACAGAACCCTTTCTTCCTCTAGTGAAATATTATCACAATCTCTTTGCCAGAAATCATGTCCTTTGCTGTTTAGCTATGGTATAAATGAGGCTGCAAAATTTGGCTGGGTGGTTGCCCTATGATGATGGTCCTGTCACATAGCATCAGAAGCCCCCAGGTTTCCTTCCTAGCAGGGTCAAAGGGAATTCAGCCACAAAGTTGTTGCAACTTTGAGGAGCTGAAATGACCATTGCTTACTTGGCCTTACCTTTCCTGGCAGTCTCTTTCTTGACACAGATTTCCATGGGATATTTTCTTTCAGGCTGTCTTCTGTTCAGTCAATGGGATAATATTTTACTCACATTTCTAATGGGAATTAATTTTGTCTCTGTTCTACTTTACACAGCTAATCCTCTATGTGAAGCGACACTGATGAGGTCACTGATGACAGTGGATATTGTTGCCTGGGTTAAGCAGATGATTCAGGTGTTAAGTTATTAATTTTGTATTGTTTTGCTTTGCTTTGCTTTGCTTTGCTTTGCTTTGCTTTGCTTTGCTTTGCTTTGCTTGGGGGTGAGGGGGCAAGGAGGGAGGTGGAACTGTTTTCCCCAGTGTGAAAACTCAAGTCATTTAAGCACACCTGAAGTCTGATGATAGGCTTTCTCATCTGGTCTTATCTGAACCTTTGAGATGCAGCAAGTCTAAAACCTTCCCATCAGTGAATATCTACAAATGTTTTAAAATAATAAAGAGTTACTGAGTGACTGATACTTCTTTAAAAATGAGAAAGAGTCTGAATAAGAAACATGTCTCAGTCTGATACGTCTGCCAGTGAATGTGAGATTTGAGATTAAATTACATCAAGTTTTTTTTAAAGTGAGCATAGCATCATCAGGACTTCGAAACTAAAAGTTAAGTTTCTTTCAGCGTTATAATAAACAACAAATCCTAAATTTTCCCCTTATGGGGAAAAAAAAATCTCCTTCTCCCTCCTATGTATAATGTCCTCTAACTATAGTCCTGATCTTTGTCCGGAAACTTTTAGAAGTTTTTCTGCTTCCAGCAGCCTCTCCTCCTTCCCTGTCCTAAGAAAAATCTTTTTTTTCTTATAGCGTCTGGGAAGCCTGGCTGTGTGCCTGCTCACTTATCCTCTCTGGGGCTGTCCAGCCTCTTCCTGCTGTGGACCCTCTGCTTCTCTGTGTCCTTCACACTCTGCTGCTCACACCCCACTCTCCAGAAGCTTCTCCCAGCTGAGCAAGGTCAACTGCTGTCAGGGAAAGCAGCATCTCCCCTTCTTCCAGAGGATTTCTCCTAACCCAGGCTTGAGCTGTGTTAACAATGCAAAGCAAACTGTTTTCCTCTCTGCTGCTCATCTAGGTCCCTAAAATGGAACAGAATCTAAAAAAAAAAAAANCATCCGTTTTAATGCAATGTAAAGCCTAACTCTACCAATAGCCTCTAATTTTCAATGTTCGGAAGCCAGAGAACTTGAAAAGAGATGCTGGTTTTAAAATTACAGCCCACGTCAGACATAAACAGGGTCATTGGAACAGGAGATTAATGTAACCTGCTAAGGGTGAAACAAATCATAAGGACTAAAATGTCTCTCTAATACTGTGCAACATTTTAAGTGGTATTATGTCATATCATTTTCATCTAACTTCCTAAATACTACTATTATCATCACATTAACTCTGTATATCAATTTCACCCTCATAATAGCTGCATACTACTGAGAGAAATTACTGATGGTATACGTGGAGAAGTTGTAACACTGAAACACTAGGGATGAGATCTGGTGCTGTGTGTAGGCCTCTAAAATAACCTTTATTGCAATTTTGATCCTTAAAGTAAATCTGTGATCAAAATCTGTGATCAAAATTAATCTTCTGTGGTGCTTAGCCACAGGAATAATGCTCTGGTGGTGCCTAAATTTCATAGACTTCCCAGTTTTTCAGTTGTAGTATTGTACATAGGGATCTGAGCTACAGAAGCACAGATTGGTTCAAATCTGGGTCCCCTCTGAGAGTTTAGGCAGGATGCCCAAACCCTTAGTTAGCCTGTTGCAGGGTTTTATGCAACATCAATTTGTCAGTTGAAATGCAAAGACAGTTTAGGTTTTCTTTAAAAAGGAAAGGAGACTGCTGCTACCATTTGCCATCATTGTTTCCCCTTTCTTGTTCAGTAGGAGATTAAACATTTCCCTAGGGTGTAAAAGTGGGTTAATTCCATTCTCTGTCTCTTGGAATCTAAATATACTGTTTTCCAGATAAGTGCCCTCATCACCAAGACCATGTTTCACCCACAGCCCTCGTGAGTTTCTCTCTCTCTGCACAGTGACTTTGATGGAAGAGCCTTTTACCCTGGAGACCTGAGCAACCAATCCACTTACATAAAAATCCGTTTAAAGGAAGCTTTAAATTCACATGTTTCTAAGGATTTCTCTAACCTACAATGTGCTGAGAAGGGTGCATTGTGGAAACACCACAATCAATGCAGTCACAATTGCAATTTGTGAACATTTTGATTGGTGTTAATCCATAACTAGAACATACTTATTTGATCAAACTCCTCACAGCTGAAGGCATGGTGCCACCTAGTTTCTAACTATCAAGAGACTTATGTAGAGGTGCAGAATATGAAAACTATATGAGTGGTCATGGAATCCCCAGGATGAATGAGGAGGCAGCTAAAGACACGTAAGTGGTTGTTTAGTAGTTGCTGAGATCATACTTTTTGACTACATGCCTAAGATCTAAATTCGTTATTCTTTTTTTTCTTTTTGATGAGGTTGTAAATTTGGAGCTTTAATTCTTTATTTTAGCAGTCCCAAAATCTTAATTCACTGCATTAAAATTTAAATGTGGGGCACAAGACTTTTCCAGAATGTATATGGCATATAATTAAAAAACATAAACATTCAAAATATATGCAGAAAAGACACATAGTTGTCTATTGAATTTAATATTGTCTTATCTTGACCTTTGACCCCCTAAATGGTGATTTTTTTTTTAACGGAATAGCCTTCTCCACTCCTTCTGTAACATCTCAATCTGACATTCATAGGACCCCAACTAACAATAATCTCCTTTCAAGTGAAGACAAAAATGATTGCTGAGGATGTAAGATGATAACTTATTCTGGTTCTCTTTATTGCTTTACTTATGGTTTAGCATTTATTGAGGAAAACAGCACAGTGGAAACAGGATTCCTAATTCACAGTCCTCACACCCTGTGCTTTTTATTGTTTGTAAAATACTGCTGTGGTTTTCATCTATAAAAAATGTGACACTAGGGGGAAAAAAAGCGATTGTTCATTTAAGTAGAATGCTCATAGGACAGAATAAGGATCTATATCCATTGGTTACCAGGTAAATTGAGATAATTCTAGTTCAAACAGAACCTGTTCCTCCTTATTCTAAATTTGCATTACAAAACTATGAAAGAATCCTTCAGGGAGAACAGGAAGAGTTGTAAGGGAACAGTTTTTGGACAGATGAAGGAAAAGATGGGCACCTGCTGTTCAGCAAGTTGAGGGAATTGTTGCATATTGCAAATTTTCTGTGTGTTACCAGGACAAGCAGATGGCCAGAGACAGCATTTTCTCCTTATGTGTAGTTTATCTCCTTACATCTTCTAATGGCCTATATTAAGGTTTCCCAGCATTACATTCAGTTCAATTTAACACAGTTAATATATGTTTAAGCAGTACCAGTTGCTGTATAAATTGCCTACTTGTAATAGATGGCTCTTTCAAATACTTTAGCAAGGATGGCAGTAAAAGGGTGGCACTGTTTGGATGTTATTTCGGGAGCTATGTCAGACCCCTGGGAATAAAACTTCTGCCTCACTCAACATTAGCCACTTGTGTTTTCCAAAAAGTTACTTTGCCTTGCTGAGCCTTAATATGGGAAAGAATATAACAACATTTGTCTCCTGAGAATTATTGTGAGGTTTAATTTATGCTGTCAATATGCAGACCTGGTCAATGCTGGCTTTTCTTTAATGTTACACCACCTTTTCTTTTTGGAAAATGTTCTTTTGTTCATAAAGTTACGCGGTTATGTATCTTTGTGGAAAACTTATCCAGCCCTTTACCAGTATTTACCAGAATCTAGCAGTTTGTTGTTAAATGCTATTGAATGTTATTGACATTTATATTTAAATTATTAAAGTACATTGAAAAGTAGTGGATGCTCTTAAGCAGAGAAAACAGGAGGAAGTATGGGTGGTCAGTAGCATTCAGTAGTAACTGAGTATATTTATATGAATACAGGAAAAGCTGGGATTGCTTTTTTTCTGATACTTTTCCCTGCTTGGACTGCCTCCTTTCCAACAGCTGATAAAATTAAATAAACCAAAAATAATCTCTGAAAATACAGGCTGGCTCCCAGAACTTCCTTCTAGTTCTTATTTTTACTTTCATTTTTTGTTTTCTTGAATTCTCTATTCTTGTCTGTAACACAGTTTAAACAGCACAAGGTTTAAGTTTGGTCGGCTCCAGACTGGTATAGTTTCACTTTCAGTCTAAGAATGAAAACATCTAACATCTGTATTGGACACTTATGTCTCTTTTTGGAGGTAACATTTACCATGCAGTTGCAACCACAACCACAAATGGGATGAAAGATTCCATCATTTTCACTTCAGTGGGATCCCGTACAAAAAATATTTGCTGTTTCAGTTTTCCCAGTACACATTCCAGTTTTTAGTTTTAATTGCCTTTTTTTATCTATTAGCTTTTTATCATCATTTATAGTCACCTAGACCAGATCAAATGACTGGAGAATACAAGAGAAGAATCTCTGAGAAATAGAAATATATTTCACTTTTTTTTTTTTGTTAAAGGCAGTGTCAGCTCCTCAAGGCAAGATGATTCCTGAGGCAATGTTCTGTCAGAAACCTTCTGGAAAAAGGCTAAGAACTGGAGCACTACCAACTTTGTTGAATCAGTTTTGACTAAGCGACTTTTGTTTCCAGAGAGAATCCTGCTAAATGTGGAACAAGGATATGAATTATAATCAAATGTAAGTATGATCTGTAATTAAGAGAATCTTCATGAGAAAATGGGATTTTCATTTTTTTATCTCCAGCTCTCAGGTTCTGCGAAACCCTAAATAACTTTATTTTTTATTTTCAGTTTAGTTGCCACAAAACTGAAAAAGAAATTATTTCCAGTTCTAAAACAGAACTTCAAGGAACACTTGTATATGATATGCAAAATTGCCACCTCTGCAGCGCTGAGTACAATGAAATTTTTATCCCGATTGGCTGGAACTGGTTATAGAACAGTTACAGTTATTATAAATGAGTTGTATTTAAAAAAAAAAATTAACCATGCTGTAAGTCACTGGAGATGGATTTCATTTAAGCAGCCCTTAAAAAAGAAGCACACATGACACATGTTCAGAGTTGTGACTATATACAATTAAGACAACCAAATAAGCAAATACTTATTGAGTTGGTTCCTCCCTTACACCAAGAAGGTGGAAATGTCAGGTGGGTAAACAACTGAAGTGGATACACTTCTAGATAAAACAAAAGATGTTATAGAATTCTGTCATGCTACTGATGCCAGCCTGAGCCACAGAAACCCTTACACATTACAGGGCTTGTGATGGAATAGCAAACCAAAACAAATCTCCACAAAAGCAAACCAACTTCTAAATTGTTATGTGGATGCAAATTCTATTGAAGTGTTCTGTGATGACACAAGATTTTACTGGCTTTGGCTCATTCCATCATTTTTAGTGTATGTAGGAATGACAGTCACACTTTAAAATATAAGTTGGCTTGGTTTTGATAAGCATCCAGAAATCCTGCTGCTCATTTAAATTTTGATGCTGCAAAATTGCTTTCATTGCATTCTGTCATTTTACATTGATTTTATATTGTGGGGTTGTGGGGTTTTTTTCTTTGGAGAAGGTCTGAGAATATCCTTGTTATCAGAAGGGTCAAAAGGACAGTAAAATATGCTGAAAATGTCAAAATGTGATCGAGAGATATCTTTTTAATGACATAGGATTGGATTCCACACAAACTTCAGCAAATAGACTGTATTTTACAGTATCTTCATTTCTGCAAGACAAAGCACAGAGAGTATTTTTATTAATCCTTTTGTTTCACTGCTAAATGATTTTTAACAGAAATGTTGAGTTTCTGGTAAATAATTATTTTTATCACTTGAGCTTCAGTGATTATTTTAAAGATGTACAGAGCTCCAAGGCATGGTGCAGTTGACACACTGGAGGGAAGGGATGCCATCCAGAGGGACCTTGACAGGCTTGAGAACTGGGCTCATGTGAACCCCATGAAGTTCAAGAAGGCCAAGTGCAAGGTCCTCCACTTGGATTGGGGCAGTCCCAAGCACAAATACAGGTTGGGCAGTGAATGGATGAAGAGCAGCTCTGGGGAGAAAGATCTGGGTGTGTTAGTGAATGAGATGATAAACATGACAGCAATTTGTGCTTGTAATCCAGAAAACGAACCATATCCTGGGCTGCACCAAAAGGAGCAAGACCAGCAGGTCAAGGGTGATGATTCTGCCCCTCTACTCACTCTGGTGAGACCTCACCTGGAGGGCTTTTTTTAGCTCTGGGGCACACAACATAAGAAGGACACGGACCTGTAAGTCCAGAGGAGGCCCACAAATATTGTCAGAAGGCTTCAGCACCTCTCCTGTGAAGACAGGCTGGGAGAGCTGGCCTGAGAAAAGAAGGCTCCAGGAAGACCATATAGCAGACTTTCAGTACCTGAAGGGAGTGTAGAAGAAAGATGGATAAGGACTTTTTACAAAGTAGCGACATGGGGGACTGGATTCAAACGGAAAGAAAGTAGGTTTAGATCAGATATTAGGAAGAAATTCTTTGCTATGAGGGTGGTGAGGCACTGAAGAGGTTGCCCAGAAAAGTTGTGGGTGCCCCCCTTCCATGGAGGTGTTCGAGGTGAGGCTGGATGGGGCTTTGAGCAACCTGGTCTAGTGGAAGGTGTCCTTCCAGGGGAGTTGGAATTACATGACCTATAAGATCCCTTCCAACCTAAAGCCATTCTATCAGTCTATCATTCTATCAGATTGTACAATGTGTTAGGTGTAGGACTGCATTTCTCAGTCCCAAATGCTAGCAACAGGAATGTTGGTGCAGTGCCGTGTTTCCTTTGGCATGCATACTCCAGGTACAGCATCCCTGAAGCTGTTTGCCTCATGCCTCTCTGCACCCTAACCCTGACCCTAATGGCAGCTTGTGGGTGAGGCTGAAGTCCTCAGCATCATAGGTGGCACAGATCAGAAATTTCTTCAAGCAGAGATATTTGAGCAGTGTTGTTCCTCTTTGAAGTGTTTTTTTCCATCCCTCCTGTCCCCAAATGTGTAACCTTTGCTGCTGTCTGAAGGCCAGCCCTAAACTTGACTCTAAGCGTAATTTAGCCTTAGGACAGAGGCAGCCCATCTTAGAAAGCTGTGAAGGCAAAGATGTGGGTGCAGTGCTGTGCTTCTCTTGGCCTGCCTCTTCCACCCCCTGCATCCCTGGAGGTGTTGGCATTGTTGGTCTCTGAATCCTTACTCCAACCTTAATGACAGCTTGGGGCCCACTACCATGGATAGCCCAGATTAGAAACATGTGCAGGCAGCAATGTTGGTGCAGTGCTGTGCTTCCATTGGCATGTCTTTTCCCCGCTCACCATCTCTGGACCTGTAGGCTTTGTGGCTCTCTGGTCCCTACCCCTAACCATGAGTGCAGTGTGGGTCTGCAGCTGAAGCCCCCAGTGTCTTTGGTAGTCCAAATTAGAAAACTCTGGAAGAAGGAGTGCTGTGCTTCTTTGGTGTGCCCATTCCAGGTGCAGCACCTCTGGAGCTGTAGGCTTTGTGGCTTTCTCAACCCTAACCTAATGGCAGCTTGGGGCTGCTGTCTGTCTGTGTTTATCCAGCCTAAACCTGAGTCAAAAAAATTTCCTTTGCATAAATCCAATTGACAATCTCCTTAGCAATATATCCCCCACCATCTAAGTCCAGAGAGGAGAACCAAGCCATAGTATTTTCTGTCTTGCAGTCCTAAAACATCACAAAATGGATCTGTGGGTTTGGCCTGCATTTATCTAGGGGATGAACAATACCCATATGTTCCCCAGATGATTACAGAGCAGGATTGTTTGAGTCAAAGTTCAAGGCCACAACAAAGGGTAAACTGTTTCTTCGGGACTGTCTTTGATTAGATTGCTGTTTACAGAGAAATTTCTTAAAAAGGAATATTCCAAAATATGTGGGAGGATCATTGTTCCTTGTTATCTCTTTATTTTTCAGTTATGTTCTATTAAATTCAACTGTTTTATGGGCTATTTTCATTAAGCATTTATTTCCATCACAGTGATTCACAGTTGGAATTACAGCATATGTAGTTCTCTCAGTTCAGAAGCCATAAAACTGTAAATTAATTCTGAATATAAATATCAGGGAATGTGTATGCTCACTCTCATAGTCACTCTGTATACATATATGGCTGCACATGCATACACGGGCATAAAATTAAAAAAAAAAATTATTAATTAATGCACACATGAACACACACACGTATACCTCTACATATATATCTAGAGTGCATATTTACATAGTGGTATTTACGGGTATTGTGGTGATATTTAAATATATAAGGATTTGTGTATATAAATGTGTGTGTGTGTGTGTGTGTGTGTCTGCACGCATGCAAAATTTCAATTTCTTGTTCTTCATCCATTGAGTTACTTAAGTTTGGAAAGGAGATGGCAGAAGAATCTGAATGTGTTCTGCATCATAATATCCTTAAGCAAAACGTTAACATTCTCTTATGTTCCAAAGTCTTTCTCTAAAATAGCTGCAGCAAAAATATTAAAAATTTTTCCTTGACTAATGTGTGCTTTGTACATCCTAGAAATAGTAGTGATCTGGACTCTGAACATAATTCTTTTATGTTTATGTAAATTGAAATAATGCAAATATAAATCTCCTTTATTCTTTTGTGCAGGGCTATTTACACCTTGAATTTAATGGTGTTATGTTGTGCCTTGAATAGGCAAGGAAAGACTAGAGGTACACAGGCAATGTGTCCAAAATTTTTGCTGTTTATCTTCAGATTATTACAGGTTGAGAAATATCTCTTCCTACTGAGATAGAAGGGTGCAGTGTAGAATCCTGTTTCTATGTATCAAATGCCTTCTGAGGGCTGCACCTGGAGTGACATGTTGAAGGAAAAATCTTACCCAAAAAGAATAATAAACTTGCAGAAACTGGAAGAAAGCCTTGCTGTAACTTAAATGCACACATTGGTAAGTTTGCTTGACCATTACCAAAGGTTTAATTAAATAATTGTTTTTCTTTGGAGCAGAATAATTTAATCTGTTAAAATAATGTTTATTTAATTAAAAATGAAATTATAACCCATTATATAATGCAAATAATCCAAAAAGCTAGCAAGAAAGGGGGTAAGAAAGCCTTCCAAGTTTCAGAAAGACACTTTGGTGTTGCTCACATAATACTCAGACATTTTTACAAGGTCTCAACCTGTTGCGAGCTAAGTGTGTAGATGTCTGAGTGATGAAGGGAACAAAGTATTTGCCATTTGCCAAATTGTATTTTTGTATCTTTGTTGATATGAGAGGGACATATTCCAATTTATTGGAGACACAAATATCACAACGCATGATTTTCTAACATTACAACAGAAAAAAACCCTACAAAATAGTGTAGAATAGAAGCAACAAAATCCTCGAGATATAAAAATCATTATTTCTTGGAACATGGGAAATTTAGTTGCATGTTATAAATTTTTTTGTTATTATTGTTTTTTATTTTTAACCATGAGATGAGTAAAATCCTGTAGCAAGCTGCCCGGAGGAGTAGGGGGATCTCTGTCTTGGGAGGTGTTTTGCAACCTGCTTGGATTAGACCTGCTTTGAGTAGGGAGTTGGACCAGGTGACCTCTGGATACCCCTTCCAGCCTGACAATCTGTGACTCTGTAATTGCATCATTTTGACGAACCATCAGAATATTTTAAAACCATAGTAAAATAATGAATTCATAATCTTACCTCTCTTGTATTGTTCAGGCTGTTATTTAGTGGCAGTTTTAATATTTTTATTCACGACAGTGCTATAGGCTTTGTTGCCTTCCCTAGTTAGCTGCACCCCTCTGCTGTGTTTGGATATAACCACATTGGAGCCATGTATCTTTTTGTCCTCTGGGATCTCAGTCGACTCTTGATTTTAAGCCTGTTCATCAGTACAGGATTTGTCAGCTATTACTTCATGAACATAAGACCCGACATTGATCATTCCTGAAACATGTTGACTTTGTAGTAAATAAATAGTTTCATCTGCCACAGGACATGCCAGATTTTCTACAATTCTTTATATATATTGCAGACAATATTTGAATACCAACAGTTACTTGAAGTAACTTGAAATACCTTGAAAGATTAATTAATGTTATCTTCTAAACGGGGAAACTAAATAAAAATTATGAATAGGTTCATAGTCCCTGCAAAAGAGAGTAAAAAAATAATAAATGAAGATGGATAATTTGGAAAAGTTTGCTTGGTTTCATGTGAAAGAGCACAGACACTGGCAATGAAATATCACTCCCAATAATTCTCAGTATCAACTTTAAGAAACATATATAGCTGTTCATGTATGAGATATATATCTGTATACACATACACACAGAAATGTATGGATAAACATTGAGCTTTATCACTATACCAGTTCTTTTGGGATGGTTGGGAGTGTATAAATGACGAAATATCAAACAAATAATCGGTAAGATTCACTAGCAGTTCTTTTTCCTACACATTGGTTCTCCTGTAATTTTTCTCTCACTTGATCTTGAAAAAAGATCCTCAATCTTAAGTACACTGCAACCTTTCAAGTTTATCAGATTTGAAATAGTGTTTCACTGCCACTTGAAAAAAATCATTGGGTAGAAAAGCTATCATCAGGTCCATAAGAGGAAACTGTGACAAAAAAGAAAAGCCAGTGGAAACTTATTTTGAAGATAAGTCCTACTATTGATAAAATGCCCAAACAATGAGATGCATATAACACTTATCACCCTTCCTAACACATATCATTCATTGAATTTCTTTGACCTAATTATACAAGTTTTGCATCATTCAGTGTTTTGGGTATTGGAAGTTTTGTCCAATGAAGAAGCAGAAGTCCAACCTTGCATTAGGAATTTCCATGTAATAGATTTATCATGTTACACCAGAGTCCTACCATTTTTTATTTTTGGAGCGGGGTATACAAAAAATATCAGCTGAATGATAATGGGGAAATTAAAATTATGGAATTGGATTAGCCAATATTTTTCTGTCTATACAGGTAAAAAAATAATTATACCTTTTAAGAGATTGAAAATGGAGTATTTACTAAGTCAGTTAAAATTTCATTTAGAATCAGTTTTCACTTAAATGTATATAAAATACATGAAAAAATATTTTAGCATGTTTTGACCTTCTGCCACTCCAAGCAAAATATTTCTAAGGTGCCCAGCAACATGACAAACCACCTAAATCTTGTGCAACTGTACAGACACACACAAAACAGTGAACTCGTGCCGGTATGAATCACAGAATATGCCAAGTTGGAAGGGACCCACAAAGGATCATTGACTCCAGTTCCTGGCCCTGCACAGCACCATCCCCACAAGTCAAACTATGTGCCCGAGTACTGTCCAAATGCTGTTTGAACTCTGTCAGGCTTAGTGATCTGACCACTGCCCTGGAAAGCCTGTTCCAGTGCCCAGCCACCCTCTAGGTGAAGACCCTCTCTCTAATATCCAACCTAAACCTCCCCTGACACAACTTCAGGCCATTCCCTTAGTTCCTGTCACTGGGCACCACAGAGAAGAGATCAGTGCCTGCCCCTCCTCTTCCCCTCACAAGGAAGCTGTAACTACAGTGAGGTCTCCCCTCTGTCTCCTCTTCTCTGGGCTGAACAGACCAAGTGACTTCAGCCACTCCTCATACGGCTTCCCCTCCAGACCTTTCACTATCTTTGTTGCCCTCCTTTGGATGCTCTCCTGTAGTTGAATGTCTTTTTTAATATTGTGGCACCCAAAACTGCCCCCAGGATTCGAGATGAGGCTGCCCCAGTGCAGAGCAGAGCAGAGCAGAGCAGGACAATCCCCTCTCTTGCCTGGCTGACGATGCTGTCCCTGATGCCCACCAGGACACAGGTGGCCCTCCAGGCTGCCAGGGCACTGCTGACTCATGTTCAACTCGCCATAGACCAGGACTCCCAGGTCCCTTTCCATGGCACTGCTCTTCAGCCCCTCATTCCCCAGTCTGTCCGTACATCCAGGGTTGCCCCATCCCATGTGCAGAACCTGGCACTTTGCGTTTTTGAACTTCATATGGTGGGTAATCGCCCAGCCCTCTAATATGTCGAGGTCTCTCTGCCTTCAAGGGAGTCAGCAGCTCCTCCCAGTTTTGTATCATCTGTGAACTTGCTTAGTATCCCTTCCATCCTATGTCCAAGTGATTTATGAAGATGTTGGCAATGACATGAGTACTACAATTTGTTTTATCAAATAGTGATAGAATTTTTTTAAAAATACTGTAGATCTTTTTGTAGTAAATGTAATTTTATTTTCTGTTGCATTATCTGCCATTAAAATGCAGCAGTGAGTTTAAGTCAAAGAAAATACATGATTCAAAAACTGTTGAAATAGGTATTGCCTTTAAACAGTTTATTTTCTTTTTTCTCCTCTGAAACAAAAAATTCCAGGTCTCTGAACATAATTTCCAGTTTCCTGGTTTAAATGAAGTTTGCTTTCATCAAAACCTTTTCTATACACAAACTGATTAACCCACAATTTAAACTCAGATCCGAAGGTCGTATGAAGGAAGCACATCTTATTTAATGCCACCCATTTGAAGCACCACACTTTTTTAGGACGTAATCATCCGTTTCTTCCCTTGTAGTTGGTGAATCATGTCATCTGAATGAGTAAGATTCTTTCCATTTACTACTTTAGAAAAACAGTTTCAGGAATGTTAGTTTAAGCCTAGGCTGGAGATGGGTATCCACTTACCTAATAGGAGTACTGCAGTGTAGATTTATACTTTGTATGTCCTCCTTACAGCTGATGGAGAGAAGCAAACAGATCCAGCATACTTCAGCATGCGAAATAAATTGCCATGCCTTTAGTTGAAGTCCCTGTAAAGAATGGCAAGTAGAAACTTCAAAACCCAACCACCTGCTTTGCAATTCCAACAAAATATACATTTAAAGCAAGCTGAAGATAAAAATAGAATACAAAGACATTTTGTAATAGTAAGACCTTTCTTTCTTTACATTCTATTTAATTAATATGAATGACATATTTGACTTATCAAAAGCTTGAAATTACGTTTCCACAATCTACTTTCAATTCTTATGTTAAACCTACAAGCCTACTTAGCTTCAGTGTATATTTTATATTTGAAACATAGTTTTTATATTTTTGTTATTATTAAAGTTAATTTATGAGCATATATATACGAATAGAAGTTTGAGAGACAATTCTGTCATTCTGATTGTCTAACACTTAAGGCAATAATTTTTCAAACCTGTTCTGTACATACTGATTAAATTCTATAGTTCAAAAATAAAAAAGCATATGCATATTTTATTTTATTTTTGCAGTTTTCAGTTCTTAATGACCTCAGGACAGGATATTTTGAAGGGATTAATGATCTGCTAGAAGATGTTCATTGCCCAAAGTATAGAGATTTAGGCTAGTCATTAATACTGGGGAAATATTTTGTACTTCGATCATTGCTGTCAAGTTTGTTAATGTAGTCAGACTTTAAATAAGCTCTTAAAGACTGTGATAATGCAAATTTCAAACTTGAAGCATCTGACAAGATTCACATTGAAACAACCTCTTAGGAAAAAAGTCTTCAAAATATCTCTTTCTAGCCCCTTATCTATTTTTTTTTTCCTTTCTAGCTGACCTACTTTTCTCCTGCATTTGTCCTCTGAAGTCCTTCAGTAATCAGGCTGTACATCTATCTAAAGCCCATGAGCAAAGTTTTTGGCCTTTGGCTGAGAAACTTTAAATAGCAGTACTGTCATATAGCCCACCAAAAGACAAATAGGCATTGTGTGAACTGAACAAGTTTCTTCAGAGCTAGATATACACACATACACACACACACATTGGTATACCTAAGTGCAAGAACATACACAAGCACACACATTTGCCTTTTTGCTGAGGCTGCTGAAAAAACATAAAATATTCAGACTAAGATTTTATTAAGGGTAACAATCGGAAAATCCTTACTTTGTAGCTCTGATTTCCATTAATCTGTCTTTGATAACTTCACAAGAAAATTCAAATTGAATGAAAAAAAAGGTTTTTTCACTAAGGCTTTTTTTGTCATGCTAAGTAAATCAAATGGAGTATAACAAGAATTTACTATTTAATTTACTTCTTACTTTGAAAGTATCCAAAACAGGGTGACTTGAGTATTTTTTAACTTGACTAAATCTGGAAATTTTTTTTCACATAACAGCAAGTTTCTTGTTTGTGTCTATTTGGTTTATTTGGTTTTTAAAGGCAGGCTCATATTTTCACACATGCTGTTGTGGGAACACCTCTTTTGGATGGAATACACTCCAATGCAAGACCACCTCCACCTGCATTGCCACCCTCATTCTTGAATTTCTGCAGCAGAAAGCAATACAGTGATACTTTACAGATAATTTAGAGATAGTACTCCACCAAAGTCCAGATGGTGGAGTAGCTTCTGACTCAGATCAGCCCTGGGTTGTCCTGATACAGTCTCTACCGTCTCCACTTTATATTCTGTCCCAATGCCTTTCACCACATCAGTCTCAGCTCTCGGAAAGTGAAGAAAGCAGGAAGACATCATAGCATCCTGGCTTAATAGTTTGCCCAAGTCTATGGCAGAGGCAGTTTTTACCCAATTCATTTCTCCTGCCTGATATCAAAATTGCTCATATGCATTTTAGATCAACTACACAGAATGCTTTTCATGTTAGGATCCAGTTAGATTAAACCTAGTGCTTTTCCAGATGCTTTCAAACCATCCCTAAAGGTACCAAATGTAGTCTGGATGTGTAATCAGGAGAACAGAAGCATTATGGTTATAATCATAATCGGTTGAATGAGAACTTACCAGTTGGCTTGAAGGTTGCTAGTGGCCACCCTTCTGATTCAATTATCTAATTCAGAAAGATGAGTAAGAAAGAAAAAGCACATCAGAGTCTGGGATTTAAGTGCTTTATTAATTTAATGAACTTGCTTTGTCAGCTTTATTAAATCTTTGATGATCTTGCAAGCATATGTGGTTTAAATATACACAGCGTATGATAAACTCGTATTATTGTTACCAGAGTTTGGCAGTTTTAAAATATTTACCTATCTGCTAACTTGAAATTTGTCCTCTAGTTAAATATACCTGTGTGTGGCTTTATATTTGTATCTTGGAGCCTACCTGGATGTGCTGAGCTCACAAGTAGGAATATATTTAATTTTTTTCAAATTAAATTATTGTAATTCATCTTGAAATGAAGGCAAGCTGAGTGGAGTCTTTCCTCATCATCATAAGTACCACATTTTCTGCTGGTCACCTTCTCCCCTCCACAGAGTCACAGAATCACAGAATGAGTAATGCTGGAAGGAACCACGGGGGGTATTCTGGTCCAACCTCGTTGATCAAGCAGGGTCTCCTAGAGCATGCTACTCCAGATTGTGTCCAGAGGGCTTTTGAATATCTCCAGTGAGGGAAATGTCACAACCTCTCCAGGCAACCTGTTCCAATGTTCAGTGACCCTCAGATACGCTCCAACATCTTCATATCATGCTTTCAAATTACTTTTGAAATCACCTTTAAGGTACTTACTTAGAAAATAAGAGTTGGTGATTCAAGTCATGATTTGTGAGTCAGAATTGTCTGTCTTGAACCACATCAAGTGTAGAGTACTTAACAAGGCTAAAAAAAAATAAAGTCTTGTTTGCTTTTAGCACAAGCAGGTATTTACAATATTAAATACACATCAGGAGCACATCTGTTTTTAAAAATACTACATATACATCTGTCAGAGAGCTTGCTCATGTAGGTAAGCCTTAAAAACTACTCTGCGATAGAAAAAGCAGTAATTCCCCACAGGGCAAGAGTGATATGTATGCAGGTACATGCTCCCCACTTAGAGCAGGGGGATCTATTTACATGTGAGTGAGTCATATGTATCTTGTTGGGCCATGATTAGCAGTCTGAGATAATCACAGCAAGTCAGGTTAATTAAAGTAATAACCCATGTACCACTTAGCACATCTTAGCCTTAAGGAGGAGAAAGTGTTAATATTCATATGTAAGGCTTTTGCTGGAAGCTTGGAGTTTGCTTAAGCTTACAATTCTAATATCAGGTATTCAAAGATTAAGAAAAAAGAAGAAAAAATCCTACATCTGCCTATAAAGTCAAGGATCCTATACAGACATTTAATGTGGATTTGGTTTACCTAATTTCCAAAAAGATGCTGTGTAATAGAGGCATGTAGTCCAAATTAACTGGTGGTATTTAAAGAAGAAAGCCAAAAATCTTGAGAACTGTTTACCCTCAGTTAGACAATTAAAATAGGTGAGCATGTATAGTCCACTGGAAATGTTCATCTTTCACTGTTGACTGAATACTATATTAGATTAGACTAGAAGCATAAGACTGTTTTAGATGGGAAGGAAACCCTTTTTTTAATCTAGAATCTGTGGATAAATGCCTTCATTCTAAATGAAACTGATGTACCCAGCTGATTGCAAATGAAATTAGGAGAATTCAGAAAACTATGTGCTTACCATAGAATAATAATGATGATTGCAAACCAAAGAGAAAGTATTTTTCTTTTTTTGTCACAAATAGCTTTTGAGAGACAGTTGCTTTTTTCTTCTTTATATGTAATTTTATATTCAGATATTATTTACAAAGTGAATTGGTATGGCCTATTTAAATGCAAGATAGAGACCTTATTCGAAAACAGGCTTTTTCATGTTCAATACTGTGGCTTTTTTGATGTTTTGAGCTCTTTTTTTTTGTGGTTAAATGGGTAGTTTGATTTAAGTTGAGGCACCTCACTGGGCAACATGCTCAAACACTAACTTAATTTACCAACACATGAAAATGGTGGGTCAATCTCTTTCACAGAGGACCAAGGAAAGGCAAATATTTCTCAGTATAATGATGAATGAATGTTGTCTGATATGATGATTAACCAGAAGTCTTCCACCTGTTTTCTGTGAGTATTCCAGTGAGCATTGTTTCTTGTATTATAAAGGTGTTTTGTTGTTGTTTCATGCGTCTATGTTATTCATCCTTCATTCTAACAAAAGTGGATGTTAACGTAGCACACATATCTGATGTCTGCCAGTCACCATCAGAAAACAGGATGATCAAATAACAGTAATGGAAGAAACAGCAGATGTTAGTGAACCCAATATCCCTCACTTTTTGATCCAGTTTAAATATTCTCAGCTGTGTGAATTTGAGGAAAATATGCAACTTGGACCAGAATTTGCTTTTGCTGCCAGAGTCCCTGCTTAGTGGTTGTGGTGGTAGTGATGGTGATAGCAGGCCCAGAAGCAATGTTTTGAATATGTATGCCCCCTTCTCATCACAGAATCAAAGAAAGGTCTGTGTGGTGTGAGTGAAAGATATGCAGTTGATTTAGCTCTTTGCAAGACTGTTTGTTTCTCTGAAGGCATTCCTTGCTTTGATCAGTAAGTTACCATAAATAAAAAACATAGCAGTTGCATAAAAGAGTCTTTTTCTTGGGAAAGAATAATGTATCCTCAAAAGTCAGCAAGCCCATAATCTCTACAATGTGGTATGGCTCCAGATCAAGAGCAATCGTCTCTGCTATTTCCTGGGGTATAGATAGTGTGGTTGGATGATTTGTGAGATGTTTTGTCTTTTTCTGGGAACAGCCTGTATAGCGAAGGTTGGGTTGGTGTTTGGGTTTTTTCCCCCAACTAAGTGTAACCTCTTGCTTCAGCATAATAATGAAAGTTCAAAGTCAATTATTTAATATTGGATAAATAAAACGTTGCATTCAAGGCAGAAAAAAAAAAATTCCTGATTTATATAAAAGGAGTTTAAAGGACCTGTCCAAGAACAGTTGAAATAAATGAGAAAAGTCCAGATTGTTAGTGTTTGGAGCTGTACAAAATGGGAAGTAGAAATCACCTCCCTCCTCAGTAGTGCCCTGAAAAAGAAACACAGATAAATAAGAAACTGTTTCACAGAGCTTGGAATTATGCAGAAGTTTATTTTTCCACCATTTTCCATACTATCTTTCCTTTACTGGAAAGAGTGAAATTTTATCTCATGGATTATAATCCTTCTGTGCACACAGCACAGCTCATGTGAGTGCAGCAAGTTGAAAAATGCAAAACTATGTAACTATTTTATTTTTTAGGGCTCTATTGGTTGATCTGAGGCAAGAGACTGAATAATTTTTAACAGTTATATGTGATAATATGTCTCAGAGCAGCACGTCTGTGGTCATCTTACAGAAGAGCAAAACCACTTTACTGTCTCTCAGCCTCCATTAGGATGCTCACTTCCTAGGAGATGCTTGCATTCTCTCTGTATCCTGGATGGGTCTCTTGCACCCTCTTGGAGTCAGGAAAATAAATCTGCACCTGTTATTCATTAGCAAAGAAGTTCCTTGAGATGCTGAATGGGAGAGTTCAAATAAGCATTAAAAGTTGCATATTGGATTGTAATTTTCATTATTCTTAGGCATTTGACAAAACTTATATGGACATCTCCTGTAATTTATAGAATGAAGAAAACACCAATCAAAATGCATATAGCTATAGTTTGGGTTGGCTTGCAGCAGGACAGGATTTACATAAGCAAAAATAAAATAAGCTAGAAGGAAAAGAATAATTCATGTTTTACATAGCAGCAACCGTAGTCTCTTATGGCACTAAGTAGTACACGTTCTACAGGATTTGATCCATTATGTAGAATTAAAATTTAATTTCACCTTTCAAGACAGGTCCACCCAGAGAGATAAACTCATTCAACCACACTGTCTGTGCACAGGAAAGTGACAAAAAAATTTGCTCAGCCAAACCGCTGAGGACACTATGCTACATCCTTTAGATGTGAGATTTGCCATTACATAACATATATAAAACATCTGGAAAATATTATACAATACTTTGATTCTATTTATGAACTGTTTTGTCATGGATGATACAAATATTGTGTAGCAGCAATAAATCTTTCCATTTATTTCTTGCAGTTATTTCCAAATAAGCACAGTACATAAGATAAAAATTACTTTTATTACAACACGATCTTTGACATGAGACTTTCCAGTTACGGTGAATCAAAGGCACTTCTCTCTTAGACTACTCTCACTAGAAGCAAATGAACAAATAAGAAATATATGTAAATTTTTTTATTGGTGAGACAAGATCATGTATCTTTCAATATGAAATACAGAATATCCTAAACAATTTGGGATTAAATTATGTTGCTGCTTATGGTTCTTTGATAGGCTTTGCCTTAGTCTTCCACCAGTTTTAGTCATAACTCCATTGAGACAAATTATTCCCCCCCACTTCATTTCATAATTCCTGAAGATTGGAAACAACTTGTTTAAATATAATTAAATTCCTTCAACATATTCTGTCAGTAGTTAGCCCTTGCAAACTAACATAATCACACTCTTGAAGAGACCAGCACCTTGATTAAAGATGCAGATTGTTCTTGAAATGCCACTTTAATTATGCTAAAGAGAGATACCTACAACAGTCCTTAACTCTCACTTTCTTACACAGAAGATTAAATTCCTGAAAGAGATGACCAATTAGAACAGCAGGCTGTTCAAATGAAACAAAAAACTACAATAAATATGAACTTATTCATGAAAATAATTTGGATATTGATTATTCCATTACACTCCAGAAACATTAGTTTTTCAGAGTTTAATTAAAAGTCTGAATTCATGTGCTTTGTTTTACTCCATAAAGCATAATAGCACACAAGTAGACCCTGGTTCTCAAAACCAGTTAGTTTAATCTGTTAGCTTCTTGAAAATAAATGGCAAGCAGGAATTATGTGCAGCAGCTCTGTCAGGACACCCCCTTAAAAAAATTCTGTAAAAGAATTCTGTGGTTTTTTATTTTTTTTTTCTTTGTAAAGGAGGAAAATTTTCTACATGCATGCTAAAGTAAATGGGACTTTCTATTTGCAAGATTTTCCTGAAATAATTTCAGTTTCCTAGCACTGTCAAGAATCAAAAATCAGGAAGCTGTTTTCTGGGACATTTTTTGAAATAACCAATCCATTCTGAAGGGAAATCCTAAACTTCTGTAGGTGCCCACCCAAGCAGCTGTATCATTCCCCTCGTCAGACGGACAAGGGGAAAAGGTTCATGGGCTGAAATAAGGGCAGGGAGAGATCTTTCAACAGTTGCCATCACATTAAAACCAGAGTCGACTTGGGAAAATCAGTTTAATTTATTAACAAAGAAATCAGTGTAAGACAATGAGAAATAAATCCAAATCTCAAAGACACCTTCCTATCACCCTTCTCTCCTTCCCAGGCTTAAATTCACTCCTGAATTCTCTACCCCCTCGCCTGCAGTAGCAGAGTGGAATGAGAGTTGCAGTCACTTCATCCACTGCCCATCCTCCTCAGGGGGAGGACTTGTAACACCCTTCCCCTACTTCTGAGTGAGCTCCCTCTCACAAGAGACAGTCCTCCATAAATTACTCGAGTGAGTCCTTCCCACAGGCTGCAGATCTTCACAAACTGCTCCAGGGTGGGCCCTTTCCAGGGAGTGCATCCCTTCAGGAAGAGGCAGCTCCAGTGTGGGTCCACTCTGGGGTCACAAGTTCTGCCAGCAAACCTGCTTCAGCATGGGCTCCACTCTTTGTGGGTCACGGATCCTGCCAGGAGCCTGCTCCAGCACAGGCTTCCCTTGGGATCACAGCCTCCTTCAGGTGCATCCACCTGCTCTGGCATGGGGTGGATCCCTGCATTCCCATGGTCCTCCATGGGCTGCAGGGCCACACTTCCCTCACCATGGTCTGCACCAGGGGCTGCGGGGGAATCTCTGCTCCAGTGCCTGGAGCACCCCGACTCCCTCCTTCTGCACTGACCTTGGTGTCTGCAGAGCTGTTTCTCCCACATTCTCACGGGTCTTTTACCCTCCCTCTTAAATCTGTTATCCCAGATGTGCGACCACCATCACCATTGGGCTTGGCCTTGGCCAGCGACAGGTCCATCTTGGAGCAGCTGGCATTGGCTTACTTGCACATGAGGAAAACTTCTAGCAACTTCTCATAGAAGCCATTCCTATAGCCCCCTGCTGACCACCATGGCCATCCCACCCACAGCTAAAAAAACCTGGCCATGCAAACCAAATAAAACTTCCAGCACTTCTCTTTTCAGAATGAAAATATTACAGATAGGTAAAGAAATGTTGGCTGCAACAGAACTGTCTTGTGAAGCAAAGATCTAGAAACAAGAAGCTGAGGACATAAAGACTATTTGAAAAAACGCCAATCTATAAAACCAAACAACACTCCAAAAAAATAAACCGTTGATGAATTCAGGGATTTGATCATGCTTATTTTCAGAAAAACAATCAACTTTTAGCAATATCCCGTTCCCCTCCAAGCAACACTCACAATAATATTTCTCTTTTTCTTTGGACAATTATTTCCTCAGTTTTTCAACAAAGTAGTTGCAGTGGGAGATCTACCATCCATGGAGAATTTCAAAGTGATTCACCCAGCTGAATAGAAGCTATTATTTTACGCTTGATAATGACCTTGCTTAATTACAGCTGAAAGCACAACCTGACTTCACAGAGCAAGCTGGTAAAAAAGCAAAATATCAGCTGTCTACCACACCACCTGGTATCCTCAATCCTTCTAAGGCAGTTCTTTAATCTGGGGAATAGTAAAGAGTCAGTACTTGCTGCTTTACTTCTAACTTCCTTCTATCCAGAAACAGCCAAGTGTGTCATTTCTTATAATACCAAATTTCCCTGTGGTACTTGGTGCAGCAAAACATCTAGCGCTGCTGTCCTGCCTTCCAGAGATGACAAGGACAAATTAACATGCCCTTCCAGTCAAGCTGAACTCCTTGGCTACCTAGCTGTTGCCAAGGAAATGTCCCTTCATAGCTCGTACCTGCACATCTGGAGGACAATGGGGCTCAGCTGCACTTTCAACATAGTCCAAAGCCATGGGAAGCTGATGGGGGAATGGCTAATGCCAGCAGACTGAGTGTTGTACACCCACTCTGTTAAGTGTAAATAGCACCACCTTGTGTTCTCGGCCACTCCATTTGTAAGACTGCCCTACTGTAAATCATTCCTGTACACTCCTTTCTGTAGTAATTAAAATAACGCTCTTTGCTATGCCTCTGGGTTAATGCAATTTGTTTTATTCACAGCCTAAGTCATTTGCCTCCCTGCAGCACACTGCTATATTATGTCTATCCAGCAGTGTTGAGGGAGCAAGTAGAGTACATTTCAAGGTGTACATAAATCCAGTTCAGGTTATTTCAAATGAAATAATAAGGTAAGTGCTATGTGCTTGTCTCATAGGAAAACTCATAGGAAGACAAAGAAGGATTCAGGAAAATCAAAGCTTTGCCTCAGGTTCCTTCATTTAAAAATATGAGAAGAGGGAGAAATACAAAGATGAGGATAGAGAACTGGGCACTCTGGAAATGTCATAAAGGACAAGGCTATGGCCACCAGGGGAATTCCAGTCCCTGTTTTGAAGATGGGTACCAGTATCATACCCTTCTTTTCAAGATGACTGAAGCCACAAAATCCATTTATCAATATTGACACTTACAAAAATCAGAGGAAATCTTTAAAGAACTCTAAAAGGACCTGTCTTAGAAAGCAAATATTACAGAAAAAGCCACAAGCCAACTACTCCAGTTCATCTAGAGGAGGAAAATAATAGAACAAGTATATATAATACTAATATCCTCCCAGCCTCTGACAATTTCTATTTTTGAGATTTTCCTATGTATTTTATGGTTCAAATATAGACACAACAAATCTTACAAGTATTTCTAGTAGTTTTTACATCTTCCTGTGGAAATTAATTCCATTTCTAAGGTTTGGACTTGTCTTTCAGTGCTGTAATTTGATGGTCACTTGCTCTTTTAGAGAAAGAGGCAGAAAGCAGTCACTCCTTCTCATGCTCTTTCATGCCACCGAGGATTTCCATAGAATTCCTAGTGATCTCTTTCCCAAGCTGAGAAGTCCCAGCCTATTTGATTGTCCACCATCAAGAAACTGTCATTTAAGACCTTTGACCTTGACTTTGCTGATCATGAATTTATACAGCTGCATAGTAATCTTCTATGGTTAGTTCTCTATTCCTTTCCTAATAATTTGTAACATTTTATTTGAATTTTGAATGCTGTCAAGAACTGAGCTATTTTCATACAGTCATTTGTCATGACTTCAAACACTTTGTGTTTGTCAGCACAGAGTTCATTATTTTATATAAGAAAATAGGACTGTTTCTCCCCACACCTGTAACTTTACATTTACACTGAATACCATCTGCCATTGACAAGTCATTTAGTCTGCCAAAGTCCTTCTGAAATATTTTACAGGTGTCTCTCAATCTTAGCACATTGAGAAACCTTGTTTATTCTGATTTAATTTGAATAAAATAAGTTTCTATGTGAACTCTTAAACAATGGAATTTGGAGTGGACACTGAAGTCAGTAGGGAACATAAGAACCAAACACAGATGGGGTCTGTAGTAGTCATAAGCCACTGAAAATAGTGCAAAAGACTGTCTTGGGAACTGAGACAGTACGGCTTATCCCTTTTGTTTGATTCACTTATGTTCCACCAAATTGTACTCTGCAGTCAACGAAATATTTAACTGGTGCTCTGTATCCTGGGAATGACTTGTTAGACTTTAGTCTGAATATTGACAAGAGCTTAGTGACAGCACTGCAATGGACTCATATGTTTTGTCTCAGTAAGATCAAAAACCTTTTGTTAACAAGAAGAAAAAAGTATCTCTAGCATGAGAACCATTCTGAGAAAAAGAAAAAAAAAAAGGTAATAATTTGCTGAAGGGTGTATTCTGCATATTGCTCAAATTCTCCCAGGAGTTCCATCTGAGCTATTGAGGGGTGAAATACTGCCCCATGGTAATACATCCTATGAGTAGAATGCCATGATTACCAGTGTTGGAAGAGGTCTCTGGATCATTCAATTTCGTCTCTCATTTTTGCAATACTGAACTGTTTTGTTTTTCTACTTTCAGCCTGTGAATAGTCTTTGTAACCCTGTGCATTTGTGAGCAGGATAATGATAGTTATAAAATAATTTACTTTATGATGAACTAGTATATTCCCTGTTGTTTGTTTATGAAGAATAAAGCATCTAAGGAAGTAATTAAACAGATGTTTATTGACATGAGTTTTACCACTTTGGAGGAACATGAATAATGAGCTTTAACTCAGAAGGGTATTCACTAATAGCAGTAGAAAGTTACAAATCTAGATCAATAGGGACCTAGAAGCTTTAAGAGCAAGTGTTTCATTGTGCTTACATCATCTGCATTTATTTAGTGAAAAGATTTTTGTGCTAAAGGGACAGCATCACCTTACTGTCTTGAAAAAAATGATGGAAAACAACCATAACTAACATCAAGAAGGTGCTTCTTCCCAGACAGCACAGGGAGAATTACCTGTCACCTATGACTCATCATTTACTATATCTTTTCAAACAGATCCTCTTTGTTATTGACTAATTGGAAGAACAATAGTGGGCATGCAAAATATTCTGAGAAAGATAATGAAAACCCTGGATTCTTATTGTTCTATTAAAAATGTAGCAATTCATCACTTAGCATCATTAGTGGCTGATAACTGGATCTGTGTCTATAATACCCATTCAACGCTTTTATTGTGCTTCAGTCAACATAAAGCATAGGTTAACTGTAATAGCTGTCTGTATTAAAATTTAGACACTGCCTGTTGAAAATGGATAGTAATTTGGTGATTATTCATATTTTTAAACATTCTGCATTACACTCATTTATTATGCAAAATTAAATTAGAGTGCATGGAGCATATGGATTTTTTCCATTTTTTATACTATTTGTGGCAGTGATGAATGGCAGATAATTTATAACACTGAAGTTTAATAATTAAAATTACTTTTATTATTCTGTTTACTAGTTTCTTCTTTCTGCAGTCTCTTGTAATTTTGCCACATGATTAGCAACAAATTTTGCACAGCAGCACCTTCTAATAGAACGCAGCATGGACAATTTTCCATGCAGATTCAATCTCCGTCTATATTCCACTAATCCCTTGATTGTTCCTGGGGAAAATAATCAGATCCCTGTTGTGTTCCTGATGCACTGAGCATTTGTAAAGATAATAACAAGATTCAGTGCATCAAAGGATTCAGAAAATGCATCTGTTCTTTGGCCTAACTGAAAAGGGCCACACAAGGAGCCTGGTCGATTATTCACTGAAGATTAATTAATACAGCTTCATTTGGAGACTGTACCTACTTGTAGTGGAAATATGGTGTTGTGGTGGGTTAATCTTGCCTGGCTCACAGGTGCCCACCAAGCTGCTCTCACACTCCATCCTCAGCATAAGATGAGGATAAAATAAGATGAAAAATCTTGTGGGTTGAGATAAGGACAGAGAAATCACTGAGCAATTGCCATCATAGGCAAAGCAGTCTTGACTTGGGGAAGATTAGTTTAATTTATTGTTTATTAGTAACAAATTAAGATAGTGAGAAATGAAAACAAAACTAAATATACACCCTCTTTTTCCAGGCTCAACTTCAATCTTGATCCTTCTACCTCCTCCACTCCAAGTGGTGCAGGGGGAGAGGGAATGGGGGTTGCGCTCAGTTCATAATAATTAATCTCTGCTGCTCCTTTCTCCTTCTGCTGCTCCCCTGCTCCAACATGGTTCTTTCCCACAGGCTGCAGTTCCTTGAACTGCTCCAGCGTGGGTCCTTTTAACAGGGTGCAGGCCTTCAGGAATGGTTTTCTCCAGCAGGGGTTCTCCAGGGGCTGCAGTTCCTGCCAGAAAGTCTGTTCCATCATATGCCCTCCAAAGGCTGCAGCTTTCTTATTGTTACATACACCTGTTCCAGCACGGAGTCCTCCATGGGGTGAGGTGTGGGTATCTGTTCTACTGTGATCCTCCATGGGCTGTATGGGGGACAACCAGCTTCACCATGGTCTCCTGCATGGGCTGCAGGAGAATCTCTGCTCCCACTCCTTCTTACCTGACCTTGTGTGCCGAGCCCTGCACTTTGGCCACAACAATCCCCTGCAGCACTACAGGGGTTGTCCAGAGTGGCTGGACAGTGGCCAGGCAGAAAGGAACCTGGAGGTACTGGTTGACAGCTGACTGAACATGAGCCAGCAGTGTGCCCAGGTGGCCAAGAAGGCCAGTGCCATCCTGGCCTGTATCAGGAATAGTGTGGACAGCAGCACCATGGAAGTGATTCTTCCCCTATACTCAGCACTGGTGAGGCCATACCTGGAGTGCTGTGTCCAGTTCTGGGCCCCTCAATTTAGGAAGGACATTGAGATGCTCGAACACGTCCAGAGGAGGGCAACAAGGCTGGTGAAGGGCTCGGAACACAAGCCCTATTAAGAATGGCTGAGGGAGCTAGGGATGTTTAGCCTGGAAAAAAGGAGGCTCAGGGGTGACCTTATCACTCTCTACAACTTGCTTGAAAGGTGATTGCAGTCAGGTGAGGGTTTGTCTCTTCTCCCAGGCAACAACTGAGAGAACAAGAGGACACAGTCTTAAGCTGCTCCAGGGGAAGTTTAGGTCAGATGTCAGAAAAAAATTCTTCTCTGAAAGAGTGATGGGGCACTGAATTGTCTGCACAGGGAGGTGATGGAGTCACCACCCCTGGAAATGTTTAAAAAAGGACTGGACGTGGCACTCAGTGCCATGGTTTAGTTGATGAGGAGGTATTAGGTCAAAGGTTGTACTTGATGATCTCAAAGGTCTTTTCCAACCTAGTTCATTCTGGGATTCTGTGGTTCTGTGATTGGTGTCCTCAGGGCACATTTTCTCAATTGTTCCTCAGAGTTGTTAAGCAGCATTTTTTACCCTTTCTTAAATAAGTTATCACAGAGACACCACTGGTGTCACTGACTGGTTCAGCTTTGAGCAGTGGTGCATCTCTTTTGGAGCCATCTGTAACTGGCTCTGTTCAGTATGGGGCAGCTCCTGGTCTCTTCTCTGAGAAGCCATCCCCTGCAGCCCTCTGCTGCCAAAATCTCGCCATGTAAACCCAGTGCAGGTGTCAAACTAGCCAGCTAGCCAGGAGACATTTCTGTTGAAAAGAAACAACTGCCTTTTCACAGAATTCTCCCTTGACATTCACTGGGACCCAGCTGGCCTCTCAGCAGATACAGCTTAAACAGGATCCAAATAAAGAGCTGGAGCAAGGAGCTCTAATCAAGTCTAGATGATCTAGTACAGTTCAAGTTTGTTGTTATCTACAGCTGTCATCACAGAAAACAAGCACTTGACGAGGCATCTCCCATCTGGTTTGACTGCTGAGTCAAACTTGATTATAGGAATTTATCTGTTCAGCTGGGCACAGCTATAAGGAAGAAGTCCACAGCAAGGTGGTCTTGCTCTGAAAAGAAATACCTAAACTGTCCTGTCTCTGTGACTCCTGGAGAGGAACATAGCCTTAAATTTAAACATATACTTTCAGACACTTCTGAACTGAATTTTTCAGAGTACCAATTTTAGATTGTTGTGACCTAAAAATACGGAGTCCCCATGGATCACAATTTCATTTACCTTAAGCTTCACTTTTTACTGTGCAATCTACGTGGTGATATAGAAGGAGAATGGAATTTAAAAACCTTGTAAATTATATTTGTACATGTTTAAAGGTCTTTTGCATTGCTAGCCTGATAGAAAGAGACCTGATTCTGCTTTGGTGTGTTTTTCATCTTACATAGGAAAATAGCTACAGAGGAGGTTTTGAAAAGCTTTTAAGAATGGATTCTTTCTGCTCCTACTGATGGTAGAACTTCCACTGACATCAACAAAAAACAGAGCAGGCCAGTGCAGAAAAGCTTTGAAAATGCCTTCTAAGTGCTAAAATTTGCAATTTTGCATTTAGTTACACAAACGTGTCCCTTAAAATGCTCACATTTGGAATACTAGCTTCCCTCGGGGCAAAAGGGAAAAAAAAATACAATTACATGCTTTCCATAGTCAGAGTACAGCAGAAATATGGATCAAATGAAGAATTAAAAAATAATAATTGAGTTGTTAGGCAGGTGATATATTAATTAATGTCAGAAAGCTTTTATGCTAGAGAATATAATGGACATCTCTAGCCTCTTTCAAGACCACTTTAAATTATTACAGATATTTTGTCAGTTGCAGAAAGCATAAATGATACCAACTATGAATCTAAACTTTGTATATCTGACTCTTCCTTCCTGAAATGACCATTTATATTCAATATTTTGGGAGGTATGAGGGCTAAGTAATTTGGCTCCTAATCTTAAATATCAGCTAATCTTTACATAGCTGTCCTTTACTGCCTGTCCACTCTGAAGTGTATAATTAGGAGTAGATTTAATATTTCTTTTGCAATGCAGCACGACAGTGCCTCTCTTACTCAATAAACTAGTACCATGCTGTCAACAATTCAAAAGAGTTCACAGAAGAATTGAAAGCACTAAATTTTAGATACTATTTACCCTTGTGTTTGTTTTCTTCTCCATCCCAGGACCCTGTACTCAAGGGACCCCATTAGCCAGCATCTTCCCTGGCACCAGTATAACAGTATAACTTTAATTGTGTTGTGGTTTAACCCCAGCCAGCAGCCAAGCCCCGCACAGCTGCTCCGTCACTCCCCCACCAGTGAGACTGGAGACAGAAGCAGAAGGGTAAAAGGTGGAAAACCCACAAGCTGAGATAAAGACAGTACTACAGGGAAAGCAAAAGCTGCTCACACAAGCAAAGCAGAACAAGGAGTGAATTCACTACTTCCCCTGGGCAGATGGATGTTCAGCCATCTCTGGGAGAGCAGGGCCCCATCTCAGATAATGGTGACTCGGGAAGACAAACACCATTGCTCTAAACTTCCCCCACTGCCTCCTTCTTCCTCCCACTTTATTTACTGAGCATGATGTTCTATGGTCTGGAATGTCCCTTTGGTCAGTTTGGGTCACCTGTCCCAGCTGTGTCACCTCCCAGGCACCCCGAGTCCCCTCCCCAGTGTGGCAGCACAAAAATCAGAAAAGGCCTTGGCTCTGTGAAAGCCCTGCTCAGCAATAACAAAAACATCTCTATATCAACCCTGCGTTCAGCACACATCCAAAACACTGTCCCATGCCAGCCATTGTGAAGAAAATGAACTCTACCCCAGCTGAAACCAGAACATTGTGGTAACTCCACAAACCAGAAAGAGCCCTTGATACCTTATCCTATTTCATTATTTTCACCAAAAAGAAAGCATTCTGGCATTGGTCCTCTTTATTATCTGTCCATAGCTTAAAAAGAGAAATATCCCTAAGGAAATGCTCTATCTGCCATGAGACACTTCAGTCTAAATGTTTCACTTCGATCATCTAAAAAGTTTATTAATTAGAAATAAAAATTATGTTTTATTTTACTGTCTTAAAAAATTAACAGCTTCCTTTTTCTCTTTTAAGTGATGAAAATGGTACAAATGTACAAAAGATTGATGTAGTACAGATTTACATGATTCTGCTAAAGATATTTTACACATATGCACTTGTTAAATTAAAAGTAAATTGCACAATGTTGAAATACAGGATTTTCTTTTACAGTATAATTAAACCCAGATATCAAATATTTGTAAGGAGGATATTAGAAACAAGTAGAAATTGAAATGTGTAACATACCCTATAAAATACCTTACCAAAATGTGCTTTGCAAACTATCAGCATTTTAAATAACTGCAAATAAAGTGGTCATTTTGTCATCTGGAAAATTAGGTATCGTCCTGACAATGCTGAAAAAAATTTCAACTGTACATACAAGAAAGGCAAATTACAAATACCTTTATCTTTTCCAAAGAAAGGTAAAATGATAATGTATTTCTGTACTCTGATAAGGGTTTTTTTATGAATCAAGATGCTGAATCACAATGACTAAAAAAACGAAAGGAAATTTTAAAAATTATTTTACTGGTTCTTCAAGTGCACAAGTTATACATTACATTAATTAAAAATATAAATTTAGATTTTTTTTCTTCATGTTTGCATCTTACCTGGAGAAAGGTACTTAAAGTCTGAAATTTAAAATGCCTTGTTACATATCTTCAGGAAAACCTCCCTTGATTTGAAATGATCTATGTCAATATGTCAGCTTCATTTTAATACTGTGTGAAAAAGCAGGATATGAAATGTGTACTTGGAGAAACATTGTTAAGTCAGCATTTTGGTTTTCTTACAAATAGCAGCTCAGTAATAGCAGTACTACCACTTAGAAGTTGAAGGTGTTTTGTGAACAACTTTTTGTAATACTGAATTTTCACAAAAACTCTGACATTAACAAGTGAAAGAAAGGTGACTTTGCATGCTATCTCTTGCATAAACTACAATATCAATTATCTCTGCTTAGTTGTGGATTCACTGAGAGTATATATTACATTAAGTTTTGTTCACAAAATTTATTTCTTAATTCTCCTTACCCCAACATTCATGCTTTTAGTATATTAAAATAATACCAGTAGAAAGAAGGAAGTCATGGTACTCTTTAAAAACAATATGCTGAATTTAAAATCTTTGTGATAGTTATAATAAAACACACATATGATATTCCTTTAAGACTTTCAAATATACATTAAAATGGAAAAATCTCACACAGTTTAGAGATCTGCTTCTGTTCTAATTTGGTATGGAACTCAACTAGTGCTGCTATAATGAATCTATACCAAGGTGGGCTGAAACATATAGTACATACAGAAAATATTGAAGATAATGAAACAGAAATTCTTTTTCCAAAAATTATGAGTGTACATAATACTGGAGAAAATGGAAGCCCTGAGTGAAAATCTTAGATCAAAATATAGCCATACATCTTCCAGAGACATGGCTCAGTAGTATACTGAGAGTTTTACACACTATGTGCTGCAGTGGCCACTCATTCTACATTTTCCTCAATACAGTTTACCATGGAAAACAAAATGTTTATCACCTCTTAAACAATCTTTTTACTTGTTCAAAGAAGCAGAGACTAAAACTGGCACAGAGCTGGTTTCTCATATAGGTATGTGTCTAGTTGTCTGCACTTGAAAAGAAAAAACACAAGAACATGCTGTGGATTTAACCCACATACACAGATGAGTATTTTCTAGCTTTTTACAGTCAGCCAGGAAATAGCATCCTGGGGTAATATACCACATGTGATAATGCTGATGTTTTACTCTTAAAACCCTGCTCTGAATTAAGAGCATAAATGCATTAGGAAGTGGCAAATAGGGTCTACATCTATTTCACACTATTTTGACAAGATTCTGAAAAAAAATTAAGCAATATTTTATTATACAATGACATGAATTAGGGTAGAAAATATACCAATATTCATAAATAATACAGAATCTGGATGATATATGGTAGCAATAATATTGAGATTTGTGAGATGGCTTAAAATACCTTTCTAGTATTAGTTACCATAAGGCCACATGCAGAAAACATTTTCTTGTGTGAGAGATGAGCAATTTTCTGTTGAAATATACAATATTTTGACGTTAGATAGTCCCAGAACACCCATAAGGAAAAGGAATGTTGTTTCCGCCTTCTAAAAAAAAAAAAAAAGGGTACTAAGAAAAGAAAAAAGAGGCAAAGAGAAATGTAAATTATGGTATCTTAGTATAGGAAAATGGGAATTATACAACAGCAGTTTTCCATCAGTGCAAAATCAGAATTCTATTTCTGTTCACGCTATTCCTTTGGGCTCAATTTTTAAAATCTTGGTTGAGAACCACATTTTAAATGCCATATTGAGATAATTTTTTTTCAGATATGCAGCACTGAATAATTCCTAAAATGCACCGTACAACATTGGGAGGTAAAAGCAGAGAAGGGTAAGTACAGGAATTGTCTAAGGAAATAATGACACACTATATGAACACTTTAGCTCTGCAGTAGCCTGATGATCAGCTGTAGAGTACAGGAGGCATTATTGTACATATGGCAATGGGGCAGGCAGCCATTCATTAGATGTGTGGCACATTCAATCTCAACTCCAAAGAGGTTGTTCTTTAGACCCTGCATGTGGCTGTTTGTTAACTAAAATGGTTGAACTTGCATGTGATGTGCCATATGATCTTTTAAGTCATAAACCTCTCATTTTGTAGCATGAGGAAAATATGTCTAGCTGAGAAAAGTAGATACTGTTCAGAAGCAACAGTCACTATTGGAGAGGAAATGAACATAAGGGGGTTGTATCCTGATGGCTGGGGTGTGTCCAGTGTATTTGTAAAATGGCATTTTTGCTATTGCCTAACTTGTCCACGAGGTTCTGTGATAAATTATAGTGTCATATACTTAATAAAAGAATGTTAACAAGTACCAAGAAATTATCTTTGTTCATTGACCTCGCAAATCAAGTAAAGAATTGCTCACATTGTTTAAGTGCCACAGCACCTCCAGCACAAATATCCAGCCCCAACTGGACTATTCAGCTTGAGTGTATTAGGTGTCTAGGATCCTTTTACAACAAATAGTTATAAAATCAACACTGTGTACATGACAAGTGAAGAACTAAAATGACATAGTACAAGAATAAATGTTACTTTCATTTCTATCTAGAACTTTGCTGTATGATTGTAGACTGTATATTAAGGTATCACTGCTCATTTAATTTTCAGAATCTGAGGTTTTTGTTGTTGTAGCTGTTGTTCCTTTCCTGAATATAGCATTTAATTGTGCAGCTATTGTTCTTGAAAGACTGAGGGAGACAGGTTGCCCACAAAGTGAGAAATTTAAATTCCTAAACCTTTTTTTTGCCTGAGTTTACAGTTTTTGCACTCTGCTGAAAGGTGGTAAACATATTAGCCAAGGCAGGTTTGCCTTTGTTGTGCAAATAAGACGGATAAAATAAGATCACACACTTTTCTAATACTTAAAAAAATCAGAGAAGACAGATAGTGGCTGTGTTTACACTGAAAATATTATTACCTTCTTTTCTACTGAAAATAGGCCATTGTGAACTCAAGAAAAAAGGAGGCATGAGGCCAGTCGGAGAACAAACATCTAAGCAGGCATTCAGGAAGAAGACTAGAGAGGTCTCTTACTATTTTTTTTATCCAAGGACAGTCTAATAAACAGGTACTGCATTGCACAAGTCATGTTTCCAAATCCTGTGATTTTGCTTGCACCAAGTATCTGCTAATTTAGGGACATAAGAAAAGCTGAAGACAACTATCACATAACAGAATAGGTCATCAGTTTCTTAGGTACATAAGACTTTGGGCAGTCACATAGTGATTTAGAGATAATTTAGAAGACTGTGCTGTATATATTAAGTAAATAATTTGCCAGACAGGAGTAGATATTTTCTTTTGCATACTTCAGCTATAAAGCAGCTCTATTTATATCATCACCTCTCTCCTGCTCAGCCCCAAATAAAAACCGAATGATGCCAGATGATACCATCTATTTCTGGAAACTTCAGAGGAGATGTGTAATATTTTACACCTACTCAGACACCTAGCTGAAATCAGGTGTCAAGTGCAGTCACTGCATAACATCAGAACAAGTGCTAATTCCTACGTCCCCTGCCTTCTTAAGGAAAGCAGTTTTGTGTAATCATGTTTAGGGTAAGGTTTTGACTGCCTATCAGTTCTCCCCTAGTGACATTTTAGCCTGCTACTTTAAGAGAAAGAGCAGATGTAGAGATAGTAACAGCCTACAGGAAACCAACAAAGCGTATTTCCTGGGAATTAAATCCTTTGTTTGGTCTTCCAGGCACAAGGACATGTTCTGCTTGTCTCACACAGCGACAAGAAGACACAACCAGGCACTAAGCAGATCATGCATGTTTTCCAACCACTCAAAGTCTGTATTTCCAAACCAACCAACCCAAGCCTAGCTAAAAATCCAGCAGAATATCACAACTGTTGAACGAAAAAACAAAAAAGTTGAAAATATCACAGTGAGGTTTCTTGCGTTAGATATATAATTTTAAGGTCATGTCAGTTATATGATGAAAAGGAAAAACAAATGCATTGCTCTTTTACAGCAGGCAAAAAGCCAAAGAAAGAGTATTCTGCTATTTACAGAAGTATTTAACAATTTGATGGTAGTGAGAAATACTAGATTTGCACATCTCTGCCCATAGCATGATTACAAAATATTCATAAGACACAGCTTTGCACAATGACTCACCTGCAGATCTCAGTCCCGAGTCTGCGAGAGGATACTTTACTCTTAACCCCTCCCCAAAGAATTCCCCAAAAATCTGACTCAGATACAGTGCTAAAGGAAGGACATGACAGAGTAAGGCCACATCATGCTTCAGAGGGTGTATGTTGCACTGTGGCTCACAGGCCATTCCTTTAGAGGTTCAAAATTACTCCATATACCTCTGCAGATTCAGGGTGGCACAGGACCGGTGGAGTTTAATGTTACTTCTTCTTGATATCTTCTGCCTTCTGCAAATTTTGTGCTGTGCATACCACAAAACCTCAGCCCCTGTACTAAGATTTATCAAAATTGTTTATTTGCAAGTTGAGTTTGGACCCTGGTCCAAATTACTCAAATACAATAGTGATACTCAAGGTTATTTAAAATCTTGGGTGCTGACTTGTTTCTTTTAGGATTAGCACAAAAAACAACTTACAACAATGTGCAAATGGAGTTTGAGTACTTTGCAGGGAGATATCATATCCAGAGAATCTCACCTTTAAACAAAATGAAGGGAAATTTTGCTGTTCAGAGCCCCTCCTCTCCCATTTCCCCACAACAGAGGGAGTGATACCAGAAAGGACAGAAGAGACAGAGGCTTGCAAAGAGACAGATGGGTATCAGCCTGACATAAGGCCTGGAATATGCAAGTGTTGTTCAGGCAGTCCCAGGGGATTTACAATGGCACATTTTTTGACATTGAGGAAGTTACAGTGAGCTCAGTGACTTATTTTAAATCTTCGTTGCATACATCCCTCTGCTATGCTGTATTCATATTGTAATTTGAACCAGATCACACCCTTTGGTAAGACAAAGGGAAAAACAAAAACAAAATAACATGGAACAGGGATGAGAGGATTTTGCTCACACTGAGTATGTAGCCTTGTTATGTGGTACAAGATTATGAGCAGATGTTTGTATGAGGAGAAGCAAATCACAAAGATCAAAATAATTACAACGTGGCTGAGAGGCTGAATTTAAGTCTCTTTCATATAATAAAAGATCATTGGCTGTCAAAGAAAAATGAGAGCTTATACAAAACATATGAATATATGAGCAAGACAAATAGCATATGGGAATTTTGAATCAGGATAGACAAAGCTTTCAGAATTTATTCCCTGGTCAAACCATAAAAAAATGCTTTACAGTTTGTTGTAAGTTTTAAGATTGATAGAAAAGGGTTTGTTGAGGCTCAGATTGGGAAAATGCAGCAAACTTGCAGCTCAAGGGATATGCAATATCCATAGGTTTCAAACCTGGGAGAATAGTTGGAAATATTAATGTACCTTTTCAAGTTCAGCTTCCAAATCCAAAAAATATTTTCAATAACAAAACATTTAGAGATGCTTCAAATTTTTTTTCATGAAAATAGTTCTGCATTTAACTCCAAGTGTAGATAGCTCCAGATTGCATTAACAACAACATAAATCCAAAGCTCCATTAAAGTCAGTGGAAATAAGTTAAGGTAGTATTGGTTATGAGGCAGGCTGAGGCTCATGTTATGAAATGCAGCTTAAAATTTTGTGCCGTCCACTTATGTCAAGATAGCATGAAGCCTGTTGTGTTTCCTCCTTCTTCTTACTGTGCAGAGAGCAGCAAAATCTGTATATTCCTTTCAGGTGACATTCCATATTAAGGACCAGGTCATGCCATCAATTTTTAAACACAACTACCCACTGAGATCAATGCAGAGTGCTACTTAAAGCTTGACAGTAGGGTGTGACCCTATAATACCAAGAAATACCTCTTTACTTGTCTAAAAGCCTGGTTCTGGTCATAACAGCAGTCTGTCAGCATTAAATACTGCATTTGTAGCATTCCAGTGCTTATGTGGTATATCCTACTGTGTTTCCAAATGGGATCATTGTTTATACTTTTCAGCTATCTAAACTTCATTCTAGTTCCTATTATTAATAATAACAGTAAAAGACACACAAGTGCAGCAACACCACAATTTAAAAATTGGGTGAAGAACTACTGAGGGTGTAGATCCAGACCAAAAAAATGCATTATGCACACAGACAACCTTGTTCTCCGCAAGGTTTTATTGGTCTCTCTAGGACCACCAAAATAGAGGGTAAGTAGAGTCATAGAAATACAGAATGGTTTGAGTTGGAAAGGACCTTAAAGATCATCTAGTTCCAACCCCTCTGCCATGTGCAGGGATGCCATTCATTAGACCAGGCTGCAGAGGGCCCCATCCAGCCTGACCTTGAGCACTTCCAGGAATGGGGCATCCACTACTTCTCTGGGCAACCTTCTTCCAGTTTCTCACCACTTGCACAGTGAGGAATTTCTTCCTATTATCAAATCTCAACCTGCCCAGGATGTGATTGGCCCTGTGGGCTGCAAGCACACAGATTTTGTGTCCTGTCCTTTAATCAATACTACAGACCCTTATCCTAGAAGATTTGCACACATCTTTAGCCACACAGCAAATAGTGTAGCAAGGGCAAAGAGGGGTATCCAGAATTTAGAGCATGATGCAAATGGATAAGGTTTTTGCAAGACTGAAGTCACCCATTTGTTTTACTCTCTTCTTTACAGCTGTCATGCACCCTGCAGAAACACTGATAGTTTATTAATGGGAATAGTCTCCCTCATATTCCAGCATAAGTGATTTCAGGTGAGGTGAAATATTAGAGAGATATCACGCAAAAAACGTAAACTGTTATAGCTGCAAATGTAGCTAGATCGTTACAGATAAGCCAGGCAAATCTATCATGCCAGTAATTCTATTCATCCTCTGCATTTTACAAACTCATTTTGGTTTCAGCAAGCCAGTCAAAAGCACTAATGATCTAAAAGTCATTCCACCCCTCTGCCTTGTCCTCATGTATTTATTTCCACACATACACCTTGCTGTATACAGGTAAAAAAGATTTTGATTCATTTTCCTGGTACAGGCAGTGCCTTTCCATGAAAGAACAGAAGAAAAACATTTGCTAGGTATACTGCTTTAACGTGGAGGAAAAAAGCAAGGGAATAAACTCCAGACAGGCATTGAAAGCTTCGAACTCCCATAGTTTAGATGTACCCTTACAACTGTGACATTTTCAAAAGGATTTTAAACCAGCTTTTCCAAGGGGCTTAAAGATTGCATTAAGTACAAGATGTGGTTTTCAAAAGGGCAAAAACAGATGACATGTAACTTCTAAGTTGCTTTCAAAGTAAGGCTGAATTATTAAATGTTAAAGTCACCTCTAAAATGTGATTTAGGCTGTTAAATCAGGTAATGGCTTTTGAAAAATTTACCTGCCATTAATACAAGGATAGGGCTCTCTGTGAAATAGGTGATTTTTTGACACCATTTCATGAGTTTCAACACTTTTTGATGTAAGAAGTCTTGGTAAGGCAACTATAATTTTCTGGGAATTAGTAATAATTTTTGAATCTTCTTGCAAGATTCAGCCTTGAGATCTTCCTCTGCCAAAGACTGAGTGAAACCTCACAGAGTTTAGGAACTCTGCTACGTTTACTGAATGTAAATCTTGTGCTGTGAAACACAAGATTAGGGATTTGGGGTCTGCATTATTGTTTTAACTGTGCAGGATTGTGAAATGTTTTCATTTTGATTCAGAGGGAAGTTTGACAATCAGAATAAAAGCTAAATTCCTCTTGTAGCTAATCTTCAAACTTGGTTCACTGTTGCTTTTTAAAACCTGAAGTACAGTTTTTGGTAGAAAATAATGACTTCTCTATGAGATCTAAAATATTTCTGTTCCAAGAAGCACAAAATCACTGTCAAAATACCTTCCTCCTGTGATTACACTGCAGCAAAAAACCTTGTTCCTACTGTAAAAAGCATTATGTGTAGTCACAGGAAAATATTATATCTGTTCCAACTACCTTAAGCAACTTTCATTAGGCCAAGTTCAAACTGCTTCTTTTGCCTATTGCCTTTGACCTCTGATGATGATGAACCCTCATAGTAAAAATATTTACAATACAGAAACGGTTGGGGTTTTTTTGTGTATAAAAGACTGTAAAATTTATGCCTTGGATCACAGTATTTCTGAAGCAAACTCATTCAGGGTGAAAAAGAATAATTATTGTCACAGCCAGAGCTCAGACCTGCCCTGATTTCCCTGGATACAAAACACATGTTTTTTTACAAAGTATCACAAGTGTTGCTATCTTTAATGTGACATAAATTGAGCCATAGACACAGGAATAGTTGTAGAATTCATTCAGCTTCTGCTGCGTGTTTTTGATGTTCCATTTATAACCCCAGAAATGACAAACATATCAACAGAAGGATATAAATAATGCCATGGAACAAGTTTGTGGAAGACATTACGCCTGCTGACTTTCCACAAAATGCTTTCCACAAAACACTTTACTTTTTAGTCGGTAGCAGAACTCCAGTTTGTAAAGTATAAAAGAGATTGTATCGCCTCTATTGCCTGTGACACTACTAAATACTTCCATCAGCTACTGTTACTGCATTGAAAGTTACTTAAATTACATATCAAGGTCAGCACTCCCCAGTACCACCTAGCTCACAACACCATCGCATAGTTTGGCTTTTAAAGCTCCACGTGTTGCAGGACCCAGACGCCCGTAATTTACTGTGACATGGAATCAGACGAGGTGCAATCTGACACCATGCAATTACCAACTTGTGATACAGCACTCTGGCTTCAGGGGCCACACAATATGCAACAAGGGAACTATCTGCAGAATTAAGCCTAAAGCTGATCATTTGCATAGTAAAGGCACTTCAAAGGAAGACCAAAACATTCTTTTGTTGTATTGTTATTTGCGATATTGGACATCATTCATCTATTTGTAAATGTATTCGTCTGTGGTGTTGTCACTGAAAGTGTGTGATCTCAGCTGAATTCTGTTTTGGCAATAATTCCATATAAAAATTTTCCTTCCTTCCCCAGGAAGCAGAACTGATTTACAATGGAAGCTACAGTTAAAAGTTTGTAAGTGTAAACATACAAATGCTTAGAGGAAAAGAAACTATGGGGACTTTCCACTTCTAAAGGCAGTTGCTGGGGAAAAGCCAGACATCTGAAGCATCAGTAGTAAAAAACAGTCCAAAGGTGGCTGAACTGGTGTAGGACAATGGAGACACCAAGCCTGTGCACTAGTAGAAAAGGTTAACATATCCTATTAGCAGGCTTTCTACGGTCAGGTTTACGCTGAATAAACACCGACAGCTAAATTTTGTGTAAAATAATAATTTTTAAAATTAATTTACCAGGGTAGGTATTTTGATCATTCTGTGGCTGCTTGG
The DNA here is from genome assembly GCA_013397055.1 of Pachycephala philippinensis. Lineage (NCBI taxonomy): Eukaryota > Metazoa > Chordata > Aves > Passeriformes > Pachycephala > Pachycephala philippinensis. Next base: position 569,520 of record VWZT01011273.1, read on the forward strand.
TTTAGCTGGGATCTTCAATGGCATTATTCCAGTAAGAGGGAATTTTTTAAAAAATTATAATGATGGTAATAAGGGGGCAAGAAGAAATTAAAAACATTCAATTATTAATAGAATTCCAGTTTTCAGCAGAATCAGGTAACTTTGATCACCCTCTCTTGTCTTGCTTACAACAGGAATGTCATAGCACAGAAAAAACTAAACCTTCCCTTGCTGAGGACTGCACGTACTTTGAAGGCTGAAATTTCTTTCTTTTATGAAATCACAGCCTTGAATTTCTGCCTTGTTAAAGTGCTAAGGAAAGACTCCACTTTTCTTGAAATGAAAAATAGGACACTGATGTTCTTGGTTCTCTCTGAATTTTGTGAAGGAAAATCTTACAAAGATGATAGCAGGTCTCTTTTTCCTTCATTGCTTTTTATTAGGATGTGAATTAAATAATTATCTCAGCTTCTGGCCCATATAATAATGTCACCTGCTATGTTTAATCCCTGTGGCTGCAAGGCGCTTGGAGAACATCTGAAATCTGCACAGCAGTTGGAGAACCTGAGTACACTAAAGAAATTATGTATTTCTGTACGTTTAAACTTGCTGCCGCTGTACATAAAATTTTTCAAGTGCTAGCACAGACAAAAGAAAACTGTATTCAGAAAGATTCACTTAGTGTGAATCAAACTTGGTGGGAGCAAGTCTTCCCTAAATGCCTTTAGCTATCAACTCTATCACATAATCCATCTTTAGAACTAATGAGAAACTAAAGTTCGCAGGATAGACAGCATTTTTTGTCTCACAGCAACATAGTCTGCAACTGAGGGATCGTACAGTGGTGGCTATCGTGACAATCCCAGCCAGTAATGGGTGAAAGAATCTCAAGTCAGTAGAAATAATTATAATGTGCAAAAACGAAGCATTAACATATTCTTTTGAGGAGTCAGAAATTTTACAGACTTCAGAAGAGCACTTGCACGCACACACACACACAAACCCTCTTTTAAACTACTGAGTCTGCTCATTTGAGTAATTGCTCAAAGGTGAGTAAAGGATCATGTCATTGCCCTTTGGGACCAGCTTTCATGAAAAACCCACTGAGTATTTCAATAACATTAACATGTACGGTGTATAAAAAGCCTTGACTATGAATTTACTTCAATTGCCCAGAGGTTTTTTAGACTTACACATTCAGCCAGACATTCCCCTCTCCTTCTTGCTTCTTCTTATCTTCTACTCCCTTTTCCTGCCATATGCCACTAATGTAACCAGAGGCCATTAGGGCAACTCACTCCCAGGCTCAGATATTGGAAAGTATAGTAAATGATCAAAGCTCAGGTCAGTGCGAGCACCTGGTTGGCTTTGATCACCCTCATTAGTTATGACAAGCAGGAATCCCTCTTGTCCTCTCAGAAAAGTGTTCACGCTGGTGGTGTATTTATTTTGATCTCATACTGAGAATAAAAGTAGACTCGTGATTAAAACCTGGAGCATTCTACTGGAAAGCAAAGTTACCTCAAAGTGATGGGGATGGATTGCATGTACCTTAAAAATGAAAAATATAGTATGATGTTTTTAGTCCACAATGTCCTTTTCAAGAAAAACTGTCCAGAACAAATATGTCTAGCTGTCTGCAAGAAAGATAAAATGCAAGAGTTTTAAACAGAAAGAAAATAAATAGCTCACACTCCGTTTTTCAATCCTGTTGTCCTATCGGCTCATAGGACAACAGGATTGAATATTCTTTTTGTGGTTAGAAACACCTTCTCATATTTCTTTAAATTTCCTTTTCATAAGTGTAAAATAAAGTTATACTCCATTACAGAAAGATTTTTCAAAAGGTGAATTTCTCCTGAGTTTTCTTCTGTGATATGATGGCTCATTCCCTGCAGAGTGAGTATTTAATTTTCTTCCAAAAGCATTTTGAAATTCTGGTTATCCTCTGTATTTTCCATGTGAGTGTCTACATTAGTTTAGAGCCCAAACTCTTTTGCTTTAATATAGTCTTGTATCAATTATTTTCACTGGTTAATTTTTACCACATGAGGAAAGTAGAATCATTGCACAGCTTTACTTCTGTTTTTTAATTTTAATTTACCATTTCTTGCTCTGTCTAACAGGATGGGGAAGAATTTTCATAGCTTTTGACATTTCACTTCCTCATTTGTATTTTCTTTCTCTCATTGTAATTATTTTCCTCTCTCTAATGCTCTATGTTCCAAATTCAATTGTATGCAATTGCATGAAAATAACAAACAGCATGGAAATCAGAAATAGTAGATAATAACAGGAAAAACCACAACAAGCCTAGGTGGTAAATTATCCATGAACAATTTAAAAAAAAGTGGACTGTTCTGGTCTAGTAATTTTCTATCAATTGGCTGATATTCTGTGGAATACTTACATGATTTAGGAAACCCACTAAATAGATGTTCTGAATTAGCCTTTACAAGAATCTTCCTCTCTATTACTCTCTTTCTCCTCCCTTCTCTCTCTGTCTTTACACACACACATGCACACACACAAACACGCATATATACATATGTATATATGTAATTACAGAAAAAGTGAACCTCCAGACTTAAACATTTCCAAAGGAGCTACTCTTGGCAGCATATTGTCTTTGTATTCCAATACATAGTGTTTCACATTTCAGATATTTTTGTTTCATGAAGAGCTTATCACACCCGTGAACAATGATTCACTGCACTTCCTGTCGATAACAGACTTAAATGCCCCCACAACCCTTGGCCAGCTCTGAAAGTCAGTTTGAAATTTAGACTCCTAAGAATTCTCTGGTTACCTCTACGTTATATCACAAAAAAATCATCTCTGTGTGAATATAGCAGCAGCAGGCCAGTCAAATATTCTGCTCATCCTAGTTTCACACAGACCATTTGTTCTTTGGAGTTCAGTTCTGCTAAAATTGTGTTGAAAAATTTGATGTTTCCTCTTCATACTCTATTTCCATACAGTACTTGAAAAGAAATTTCTGGGTTTCTGCCAGAGATAATCAGTTATCCTTTTTTCCTTGTCCTTCTCACAGTAAATTACGATCTACTCCCTTCTTACTAATTCATTTCCCCCAAGTCCTTCAAGAAATATGTTGTCCAGTTTGGAAATTCAGCAGTTCTGAGTTAAAACTTACTTACTTCTATCCCTTGACTTCTTAAAAATAAAAGAAGTTGGAGAAGCATCTGTGCTAGAAAAAAAATTCATGAGAAAACCCTTTCTTTTCTACTCAGAAACTCCTTGCATATAAAATGTATGAGATAACACATATTCTCTCAAAGTGAATAGAGTGTTATAATAAATATATCCAATTTTTATATTTTTTGGATTTGTAAGAGATAATTTGAATGATGTTATCTATTTCTGATTTAGCTTTTCCTGTATTGCAGTATGAATCATAACAAAAAGTACCCAGCAATAAATACATTAGGAACATTTATAACAATTTAGAGGGATCAGTGGCCTTTATAGATAATCTTAAGCAGTAAGAGGGCTAGACATACTTCTCTGGATAAATTTCAGCTTTCTCTTACATATTAAATATACCTTTATTCTAGAATATACAACCTGCTTTACTTCCTCAGAAATTGCTTTCCTGACATATTTCTTGGAAGTTCTTTGATAGTTCTTATTTGTATTGTGGTGCCACCAAATGTAATGTCGATACTGTACAAACACATGTGTTCACCCTGCATGAACAGAGATTAAATGTAAAAGACTTACTAAATATCAATGGTGAAACAAATATGACTTGCTCATGGCCACCCCACAATGTGGAGGTGGAGCTGAAACCAGAATCCCTAAATAATTACACTGAGTGCTAAATCCCACCATTCACCTGAGGGAGCTGCACTGCAGGCATTGCCAAAGTTGGTCATGTATTTGGGAACAGTGTAGGTGGTCTGAATCTGTTAAAAGAATTTTCCCAACGCCTGTCTAGATTTTTAGTAGGCATGCCGAGCGTAGGCTAATGCTCCTTGTTCTCATAAATGACTGTGCATTTCCCAAACTGATCTGAAAAAGAACTGGAGATAAAATGTCTGTTTTTAACAAACTGATCTGTTGCCACTTTAAGCTACACTGCTTTTTTTTTTTTCATTCTGTGTTGGTTGAGATCTCATTTAGTTGCAACAACATGAGCCTGATGCAGCAGACATATGGATGTTTAGGCCAGCATGTTATTGACAAATTCTCTAGACTGATGATTTATTATGTACATCAATGGACAACACTTGTTCTGTCTATGAAGCCTGTTTTCTCAACTCTGCTCATCTGGGAGAGACATGCTGTGCACAAGTGGATACATGCTTTGTTTTATCCAGTTGAGCCTTCTATGGAGCCACGTATTTCATTCTGATTTATGTCTGGTTTAACTCCTTCAGTCTGTTCTTTGACCTGCAGGTATGCCATTCCAAACTGAATCGCACTTAAATACATAAGTGGTGCTCAAGGTACAGGGGAATAGTAGGGAGAGCTATTCCTTAAGTAGTATGCTTGTTGAGAGATTGAAAACATCACTTGAAAACCATGCATTGAGTCCTGTCAATGGCTTTTTAAATGCAGATGAATACTGGTGACTTCAAAAGGGCCCAATATGAAAATGCACACCAAGCGGCTCTCCTGAATTTGTCCTGCTGATGCTACTTGTTGCCGTACACCGGGGCAACATAGTTCCAGATATTACCGTACACCGGGCCAGCATAGTTTGCAGTATAACATTGCAAAACACAGCACAAATATTGTCTGATGGCTGTGTAGGCTCGTTCGACATAGTCATGGAGCCATCTGTTTCTACAGCTAACTGCATTAAACTTTATTGTATCCAGGGAGCTTGTTTTTATTAATATGCTGTCCCCTGCTTTAAATTCAGTCTCATTCACTGTAATGGTGTGCTCAGATGACAGCTGAGGACAGCCACTGTGACAGGGTACCATGCTAGTGTAGGCTTCTCTTACTCTCCCATTTGGACAGCCACCCACAGATGCATAGAGACAAACACATCCTAAAAGCAACATCAAGCAACACCAGGCAGCTCCATCTTATAGGCAGTCCTTCTGTTACAGCAATAAAGTCT
>VWZT01011273.1:575162-627336 GCA_013397055.1 Pachycephala philippinensis
CCACTATCAGCCTCAGCTCAGTATCTGCTGCTCTGTGATCCTACAGCACAGCCCTTTATACCCCTCATCCCTTGGGCTACTCACGTGCTTCTTGTTGTAGGAATCACCACACCTGCATTCAGTGCTGGCCTTCCCTCCTCCCAGGGACACAGCCGCAAGCCATGAGGCCAAGGCTGCCTGCAGCCTACTCTTGTAATCCCACAGCTACTAAAGTCAGTTCTACTGAATTCAATAGAATCAGGTTCCATCCTCCTAGAAAACGAAAGATTTACTAAGTTTGCAAAAGCTGTATATTGTTGGCATGCTGAAAAGTGTTTTCCAAAAAGACTGGTATTTATAACCACCCTCAACATTTCAGGTTCATGCGAGGGTGTGCATCTTGAATACCAAGAAAACAAAACATGCTGTCATTTTCTGGAAGGAATCAGTTAATATCATGACAGCAGCTGAAGCAGATATACTGTATAGTTGCTTTAGCTAAGTAAATGCTATATTCACATTTTAGATTGCTTTTATTCTTGGAACTAGCAAAATTTTCTTTTCTTTCTTCCATAGCTATTGGAAGCAGTGAAAAAAAGTAAGGCCCTTGAGTGACATGAGATCAAATGTGGAAAGTCTTCAGGGACTTTCTTGTGTGAAGTCTTCTGAATCATATGCTGGCACGTACAAGAGGTATCTCACTGTGTAAGATGGAGTGAAGTTACCCTTACTGCAAGCATAATTTAACATATTGAATGTACAATCCTGACAGCTGCCATTATGAATAATTAAATACTATAATTACAGATTTCTCAGGTTGCTTTACACAACACTACTTACTGTACAACCTTCTAGGTAAGTCCATAACATAGATTTGGCTGGATTTCTTATAAGTGGTCATGAACAATCTGACTTCCACATGATTCTTCATGTGTGAAGCAGGGCTTTTTTTCTTGGTTTTTTGTTTTTGGTTTTTTTTTTTTTTTTTTTTTTTTTGGCCATCCTGCATATTAGCAGATCTGAAGATAAAAACTTTGGTACTTTGGTTTCAGCTAGAACCTACTTACTTTGAAACTGGGACATGAGACAAATTCACTAATGCATCACAAAGCTTCCAGACTTCCTCAGGATTCCTCCTGGGACACATCCTGGGATGACTCCTGCAGCCAACATAGTGAAGATAAGAGGATGTTGATGTATCTTACTACAGAGAGTAAAGGAATGTCGTTCCAGAAATATTTGTGTAAGTCCAGGAAATAGTAAGGTCACAGTATACCTTATATATGCAAATCAGAAGCATGATTAAAATCTAAATGTTCAGGATTACTTTGTTCTGATTACAAACCTGGTAACTCCAAGAATTCCAGAATTTTTTTAAAAGTAATTTTTAAGAGAATGTTTAATTGCAAAGGTATTACTTTCAGATTTTTGTGGATTTGTTTATTGTTAATGTGTTTTCTGCTCTATGACTATTAATTTATGAAATTAAAACAGGTGGCTAATCAAAATACAAAATATTCAGTTCAAAATGTTTTAGCTCCAAAAATTTTTATATTTTAAAAACTTTCAGCTATTTCCTTTCTTGCTTCTGCAATAGCAGATCTTGTGAAAAATGTACTTTTTATTGCTCATTCAAAGTTCTCACCTTGCACCTGAAATAGTAGTCTAGTCAGATGAACAAAGGAGAATTGAATTTAGTTCCAAATTGAATCATCAATGTTCAACCTGTCATATACCTCAGGCATCCTTTTATGGCAGGATTTATGCTACATAACTTTGGAAAGTAGGATATTCACAACTATCATCAGTTCTACGTATCTAAACTAGTCTTTACAATAGGATTCACCATGTTCTAAAACCGGCAAAGTGAATTAAACTTTAGTGGATTCTTTCCCCCTACACTGGCAGTGTGCAGAACCCATAACTTGGTCTAGTTGATTGAGTTTTAGACTGCTCAAAATAAATTAAAAGCTCCAAGCCCTAAAAAGGCATCTCTGGGACTTTGCAAGGAAATAGATCTGATTACAGGACCAAGACCTAGAGATTATCATGACAATATCTTTCTGCTATTTTTGTGACAACTATTGTATGAAAGTTATGAAGTGACAGCAATAGAGGTCATGCTGTCAGAATCTTAAAATGTGCAAGCTGAAGGCCTTATTTGTCGTTCTTTTTAGCTGTCATTTTAGGACCAGCTCACTTTATAGTGCATTTCTCTTTTATGAGAAGGTGTCAGATGCAAATGGTGGTCTTAGATAGATAACAGTGCTTGTACTTCAGAGAACATTGGACACATGCATACACATGAACAGACATATACAATTATATATGTTTGTTTATATGCAAAATGAATATACAGGCAGAAGAAATGAGACAGAAAATAGTATAAAGACATTTTCACCTATATTTTGATATATAATTTTCCATAATAAGCTTATGAAATTATGATGCAGTCAATTGTTTGAATGAAAGCCTTGATTTCCACAAAGGCAGAGGACAAAAAACATATCGTGGCTAAATACTGAATGAGTTATGGATGTTGTTCCCTCACAATTAAATTTATGGTGAATATCTCGCACAAATCTATTATGTCTTCCACACGTAAAAATAAAGAAATATTTTACAAAATGATTTTCCTGTTTTTAAATTGATTGTATCTGCACAACTTCAATATAAAGAAGGTTTTATCATATATTAGAAGCCTGAATTCAAACTGAAATACATTTTTAAAACCACAGCAATATAAACTATATTTTTCTCTTTTTTTTATTTTGAAAATGAACATAGTCTTTTTCACTCATTCTCACACAGTTTTGCAGTAAATCAATATTGATCTAAGTTCAAATACTTCAGAACAGTTTTGTAAAAAAAAAAGTCAAGTTTTTTGGGTTTTTTAACATTCTTGCTATTTTTCATATTTCATTCTTTTAGATTTTACCTGAATATTTGGGATGACTGAAAGACTGACCCTGTGGAAGTTGATCAGTGCTTTCTGGTTGGTTCTGGATTAATAGGATGTTCTGCTTCCTAAGAAAATATTTATAAAGACACAGTGATTTGCATGCATTGATGTATCATATTTTTTAAGAGGCATGGCTAATGTGTATAATTTTTGTATTTAATGGCATAAAATTTTGAAAAGGACTAATTATATCCTGCATTATCTCTTGATGACAGAGTATCAACAGTCTATTTTAAGTGACAAGCAATTTGTAGAAGAAGCTTTGCCACTTTTAAATGTCAGTTAAAAATAAAATCAATCTCTCTTAGATTACAGATTTCAGGAAGGCAGGAAGGATAGGTGCTAAAAACCACTGAAAGAATAACTATTCATTTGAAGCTATGAAAAAACTGAATTTGAGAATGTTCAGGTACAGTGAGTTCTATTAAAACCTCAATAAATGTTGCTTTTAAATGTCACTGCAGCACATCCCTTTTGAGGCAGTGGACAATAGCAGACCCTGCTGATCCATGGAGTATTCAATATTGAATTTTTAATGATGCTTACTGTATTACTCTGTTCTGATTATCCCCTCAGCATCTGTAATATTGGTAAAGACCTTGATGTATCAGCACATTCTTGTTTTTCTACTCAAAACTTTTTACATTAGAAATTTTCTGTCACAGAATAATTCATCTAACATTAGATCAACTATTTTCCCTTATCAACCAGATCAATAAACAAACTTGTCCAACAGCAAATACATGTTTCATAAATCTTTACATTGGTCTATTTCTCTCAGACTGAATATTACTTTGGAAATAGTGTGGATTTATTCACAATAAAAACATAAAGACTCTATGCTTGTGACTTAGATATCTTCTGGAATTTAAGATGGCTGAAGATGCAGGTATTTAGGCAGCTGAATTGCTCCCTTGATTTTGTTAGAAAAACTTAACATCCAGCAGTAAACTATAGTGCACAAACTTTTTAATAAAGTAGTTCTGAATCTTTTCAATACTTAGTGGAGTATTCTTATTTGTTTACCTACGTATATAATGAATTTACATATATGTATGATCCATGCTATCTCTAAAGCGTCATAAAACTGAGAGAAAAACATCCATTTTTGTAATAGAGGCACGTGTGCACTTGAAGGGGGAATAATGAGCTAAAATACAAATTTTCATCAAATACTTCACAGTTATGCTGGTTTCATTTGCCTTTGTGGTATGTACGGGTGTCTTGTTGGCATGCAGAAAGAACACATCAGAACACACAAAGTTCAAAACTCATTTCAGACCAAACATCCCTCTCCCCACTGCTTTAAATATGTCTTTAAAAGAAACAATGTCTACCGAGTAAGGAGGTGCAAACAAAGTCTAAAGAATATTTCTTTAAAAGTCTCCGGACAGCCAGAAGACATGGTCCTAACCCTAAATGATCACACCTAATAAAAATGTGAATCTGAGGACCTTAAACACCGGATTTCTCTTCATCCTGTGTCGTTACAGCTCCAGAGCTTTGTCATATTTCATTGTTGTAAAGAACTCCTTTAGAAATCACAGACACACTAATTTGAGTGATTGGCCTGATTTGAATATCATTCTCTCCATTTTCCAGACCTGCTGCATGGGTCATTCAGCAAATCTGTGTTAGAGTTATTTCTAGTCCAGTCACAGACCTACGCTGTAAAGGATCTAATTCAGGCCTTTGCCATTACTAATTATCATTGTTATCTTGTTTGGGTTTTCTCAGCACATACATATTCTCTCATTCCAAAACAAAGTCTGGACATTTTAGCATCTTTTTTAAAACATTATCTATTCCGAAGATTCCATCAGTAGCTCAGCTATATTCATCATATAAACTGGAAATTTCTAAAATTTCAGTTTTGCCTCTCCTTGCTTCCTTCCTTCCTTCTGACTCCTATCATACCACTGATAATTTCTCAGTGATTCTAGTCTTATGTCCCTATTCCATAATCATTGTATTTTTTTTCTGAGAAGTTCTTAAGGAGTTCTGGCCACACCTTTTTTGTTTCAGCCCAGGATATGATTGGCTTTCTGGGATTTGAGTGCACGTTTCTCACTCATGTCCAGCCTCACAAGAGGAAAATATGAGGAAATAAGCATCCTTATGGCAAAGAAGGACAACAACATTCTAGATTACATTAGGACAAGCATTGCCAGCAGTTCAACAGGGTGATCTTTCCCCCCTACTTACCCCTTGTGAGACACACTTGAAGAACAGGTTCTAAGTACAAGAGAGACAGGAATGTAGAGGAAAGGACCCAGCAAAGGACCACAAAGGTGATAAAGGGATTAGAGCATCTTTTGTGGAGGAAAGGCAATGAAAATGGGAATGATTCATCATGGAAAAAAATGTCTCAGGAGGATCTGTTCAATACCTATAAAGTTCTGATAAAAGCAAATGACTGTGCCCACTGGCAGGACGAGTGGTGATGCATACAAATCAAAGCCCAGGAAATTCCATCTGTACATAAGAAAAAGCTTTTCTACTATGAGTGTAATCAAACATGGAAAAAGGTTTTCTAAACGGAATATGGAGGTAACCAATGTAGGGGACCCTGCTTGAGCAGGAGGCTTAGTCTAGATGACCTCAAAAAATCCCCTATTAACCATTCTGAGAAGTGGGGCTTTATAACTTTCTGAAAAAAATTCTGCTATAGCTCAAACATGTTATTATCCAGGACTTTTTTACAATCTGGAAGTCATGGATCACCATGTTTGGATCTTCATAAATGTATTTTGGCCTTTCCACCATTCTCGTTAAACTAATGTCAAATATTACAGGATTTCTAAAAATTATTTCCAAACTTGAATTTTAAAAGAGATCCATAACAAATGATAAAATTATAAACAAGTTTTCTATATTATTTAAAAGACAAAATACAAAAATTATTCTTAATACTGAAACAAAACCAAGTTGGATAAGCAAAGTCCTGCTATGAAAATTTATTTTTTAACTCTCTCAATGTCGAAATTCAGTTTTGTTGCCAGCACCTAGACTCCTAAAGTGGGCTTTCCTGAGTTGTCTTTCTGTTTTTGATATAAAATATAGAATTATTTTCTGGAGTGAAGGAAAGAAAAGTAAGGAATATATTAAAGTTTATTTTGTGGTGCATTAATTTTCCAGAACTGGAAAGATTGAAAGGTTTGTAGAACACCTAAATTGTACAGTTATGTAATTTAATTTTGTTAATAAGATTTGTAGCATTTAGCCTATTTCTGTATTGCTCAAAGTACTCTTCCTCATTTTTCTATCCTAGAAAAAAAGCCCAACTAGAAATAGAAAACAAAATCCTGGTTCTTCTGAGGTGAAAAGAAAAAACAGCCTAAGGGGGTAGGATTTCACCTAGAAGTTATTGCTTTCAGTTTGATTAGCTCTTCAGATGGTCCATGAATTGTTCTTAGAAGTGGAAAGCGTTTAGGTCACTTTGAGTCTGGGCATATATCCACTGGAATTCAGGAAGTTATGAGGAATATGCTTGGTGTATTCTCTGAGATAGGAGGAAGAATACTACTATGGAGATTTTAGCAGGCCTATGTATTTACATAATTTCTGTAACATTTTAAAATAAAGAAAAGTTTCTTTCTAAGGTCAGTAAGAGGTTAGGTCACCTAAGCTGGAAGTATACTGCAGTGAAGATATGCAATTGGTAGGGGTGATTGTGGCATCTTAGCTGGTTTTGTTTTCCTTATGGATGAAGATTTTTGACTTTTAAAAAACCCCACAAATTTACATAAAAATATTCCTGTCATAACACTTTCGGTTTGAAATGTGACATGCTTGTATGTGTATGCACATATATATACACACACCTGGTTATTTGGCTCTCATTTAGCATATGTAGAATTCAAATTGAAATTCAGTTTACATTCTTTATGTTAGTCTTTACTGTTTCTACATGGTGCTGTGTGCTTGCTCAAAAAACTCACTGAAAAAGGCTTAATTTCTTAATTTTCACACTTAATATAGAAATCCCTTCTTAAAGATCTCTAAGAATTTGTGTAGTCTGGATAGGCAGAACAGTGCTTACCACAGTCCACCTTTTGGGAATTTTTACTAAAAGCATTTTCTTATTACTATTTTTTATATCTTAACTAAATAGACTAGGTATTAGTTTTCCCAGCTGTCCTAAGAGCATTAATTAAAGTAACTTTTTGAGTTTTGCATTCTGAAATGAAGATATTGATTTTGCCTTCATAATAATGAGAAGATGAAAATTTTTCTTTCTTTATCCAGGAATACAGCTTACATGGACCATTTTCAAAGGCAATGTAGAGCTGTCCTTTCACAAATTCTGAGGTTTTTTTCAAGCTGATAAATCTTAGCAAGTGGGAAATTTATTATGTGATTGAAAAAAAAATCATACTTTGTCATTTCGGACAGCTTTAAAGATAATGACAAAAGAACTGTGTTTCTATCCAAACACTTAAAATTATCCAAAGACAAAGGGTCTTGTTTTATGTTCTATGACATATAAAGAGTAGAAATTATAATCATAGCATGATGTATAAAAATGCTTGATTGTTTTTCTATTTCTGTTGTTTCTCTGTCTTATTAAATATGTGGTGAGTTCACAGCAAGGGTAGGGATTGCTAATAATCAGAGAAAATGTTTGAGGTCATGAAACATATTTCTATCACTGTTTGCAAAGTCAGCACAGCTCTATTACAGTTTGTTCCAACTGTAAACTGAAGGCAATTAGAAGGACCCTTAGAAACAATATAAAAACTTGAGAGGATGAACACTCTTCCATGCTTTAAAGAAAATTGCTCTGAAGATTTATTACACTTATAACCTTTATTGTGAGCAGTTGTCACTTTATTTGCAGTTTAAATCTGTTTGTTTTCTCTTCCAGGATTAGGATTTGTCTCTGCCTCCTACACATCTACTTTTATGAAATATCTTCTCAGTATTTCCATGGTGATCACAAGGTTACTTTAAAACCTTGTCTTTTATAAAAGCACTATAAACTAAAGTGAAAATAAAACAAAAAATAATCACCCAAAAAATCACAAAAAAAATTTAAATTTCAGTACCAGTTTCCCAAACCTATGTCCTGACAAAAGGTAATAAAATATTTAAATTAATAAAGCACTTTTAAACACCTCAGTAGTGATTCACTGAGTATTCATTATGCATAGTACACATTGATTTTGCACTGTCACATTTATTTAAAGAAAATGTCCACACAATTTTAGCGTGTAATGCTTATATCTTCTGCATGTCACCTCCCCCTCAAACTATTAAAGAATGTAATATGAAATGCTTTACTTCTCCTTTCCCAAGAAATCACAAAGTCACGCAATTAGAATGTAATTGGCCTAAGGTGAGGATCTTAAAAGCAGATCTGAATTATGTCATCAAGATTCCAGAGGCAGAGAACACTCAGCAAAACAATGGCTGGAAGATATTTTAGGCTTTAATAGGAGGGACGAGGTTTATAGGAGATATAGCGTATTTTATCCCAAAGCAAGAGGTGCTATTGTGCATGTAAAATATGAAAATCACTATCTCAAAAGAGGCAGAAAGGTGTTTACATAGAATAAGAGATAGGTAGATCTAAAAATATCAGATACATTTCATGTGTTGTCAGAGCTGTTTTCTAAAGTATACATGAAGCATGGGTATAGAACTTTACACAAAAGGGGCAGATCAGAATACTTTGTAAAGGAACATATCTTCGTAACTGCATTTTATTTTGGAGCTTTGTTAGCAAGTAAACCAATGTTGACCTCCAAGTTAGCAGGTCACGGCTAATACTGTTGAACCATTTTTTTACCATATTTGAAGTGAATAGGGTAAAGGTTCTAGAGGCATTCACAAGAGTTCAAAAAGTTTTAAACACTTTTTTGGCACTTTTTAAAGAGAAATATCATGAAACCATACTTAATTTAGTCTGTGTCTTTAGCTGAGAATTAGGGTAAAGGGGAAAAGTGTAGATGGTTCTTCTCTATTTTTAAAGCATAAAAAGATTTAAAGTGGAATGTCTCATTCTCTGAAGTATATTATGTAGGGCATTTAATGATCAAATTTAGAGCCTAAACTGTTGATAGTATTATGTAACTACTTTGTCATCAAAAAATTACTTCTGTTTACAGGTAGCTTTTTTTGAAACCTTGGATCTGTGAACAGAGATGTGAAAGCACCAACATAAAGAAGAGTTTCTATGGTTGGTATATATAAAAAAGCACCCTGTAAACTGGGGGAAAAAATAAGCAAGCATGAGAAATCTAGTCCTAGTTTTTGTAGGATTATGCTCTAATTGGGATAGAAATGAAAACTATTTTTAATTTTGCACTGTGAATCTCAAAACAAAGTACATTCGCTTGCTCCAAGTTAACCCTTCTGTATTCATTCTCATTTATTTATGCTGTAGTGGTGTTGAAAAGGTTTACCAAGGAAAAGGAAAGCTAAGCAGATGAGCCATTTTGACATTTAAGCTCTTAAAATGATAAAGAATATTTCTATGCATTATCAAAATCTGTTGACTGTAAATAGCTGAAAACTTGGAGAGAATATGTTTTCTACAGTGATTTCTGGTGTATTGAATTACACTTACTTTGAAAAATCACAGGACACAAGAGTTGAAACTTCCTATTTTAAAACTTCAGGGAATGGAAATGAGAGAGATTGAAAGGTTTTCCCCCTCTCATTCTTTATTAACTTTTCTGGGGTAATTGTATAGACCAGCTCTTTTTTCCCCCAATAATACTGCAAGCACTACAACTTTCTGACAGGAAGCCCAGACTTAAGACTAGACTATACTTTCCTCGTAATTTCTACTGCTTCTTTTATACTTCTTTCTTTCATATAGAACAAAATACACACCTCTACTTTCAATGTTGCTTAGCATTTTATTTCTTTATGTTTCCCATTTTAAATCCCTTTTCTCCTATTTCTTTAGTTGCATGAACAGTGGAGAGTGGATTTATTCATGTTAAAGTTCCTTTTTTGCCTTGGGTTCCTCCCCTCAGTCCCATTTTCTGTATTGATTGCTAAGGAAACAGAACTTAACAAAAACCCTGTTTCAGATAATTTTCATCAGGCTAAAGAACATATAATGAAAACCAGGTAAACAATAAAGTGATACAGAAAAAATATTCACTTCTCATTTCCAGTAAAAGAAGTATGTTGTTTGAACTGCAGAAACCTCTACAGTTAATAAGCATACCTCACAGTCTGTCAGAAATGTGTAAGTAGCAGCAACATCCATTTCCAATGTGATATAACTAGAATGTACCTACTTTGTTTAACTAAAAAGCTTGATGAATAAGATACTAGCTAATAAACACTGAATTCTTGAAGGAGAGGAAGAAGACAGATTTATTTTGTTATCATTTAGTATACTAAATTCTCTTATTTTGTGCTAGTGTTATTCTGTAAGGTTCCAGTATCAACCTCTTTCCATGAGATTTTCTTCAGCCAAAGTCTCCTTTTCTTTAGCCATGAACCTGCACATTACAAAAAGAGACAGAAAATTGAAGTCAGAAATTGAAATTGAAAAAATGTTTAAAAAAGGTGTAAAGACTAAGGTCACATGACAGATGAAGTAATAACTCTAAACATGATGCCATTGTCAGAAGACAATGCTGCTTTGGAATTTAGAAACCTTATTTGAGATAAAGGGAAAAGGTGTGACTTGAGAAAAACTTTGTTTTGTTCCTGCATTTACAGTGTTTTGTCACCATAATCAGGAATGTCTATTTAAGAAAAAAAAAAAAGTTAAACTAAAGACAACAAATACTGTACAAGATCAGTGTAGCAGTGTGTAGAATTTGGACACAAAGCAGGAGCTGTATTGTTCAGTCTACTCACTCTCAAACCATAATAAATGCTAGGAGGGGAGTCATAGATTCGCTTTGTGCAAAAATATCTTCTGGAAATTCGTTAAGCTCTGCAAAGTCCTGGAAGGAAATGTTATCTATATCAACAGATAAAAGGAATTAGTTACCACCCTTTGGCCCTGAGGGTGAGGGTCAGAACCTGGTTCATGTTGTCACAGGTTAGTCAACTCTCAAACAACTCTGAGGTCTCCTCCAGGTTTCTCATCTGAATATCCTACACACTGTGATAAGTGGTGGCATGGGTCAACTTCAGTTTTCAGAAGTATTTTTAATTACATAAGCTCACCAAGTGATTGACATTTGCAATCATTAAATAAATTCTTCAGAGGTATATTAGCAGGGTAGTTATTAATCTTCATATTTTGAATCAAATAAATGAGTTCACAGACAGGATACTTTGATTAGAGTTAGCTGCAATTCCTCTAAAAACAACAGGAGTTCATTAAAGTACATTATTTGCATCTTCTGTTGCAGTGAGCATGTGCATATTACCTTACACAGACTCTGTACTACTTGTGTAGTAACACGTAAAATCATTATCTAAAACACAGTTTTAAAGTATGTGGCCAATTTGCACAACAGAAAATGAGACTATTTTTTCTTTCACAAGTTCATCCTTGCAAAATGGTTGTTTGTTTTGTTAGGGTATAGCTCCATGGGAAGAAAGCTGAAAAAAGAATACTACAAATGCTTTTTGTAACTTAATCTCTCAGGATTAGGTGTTCATAGAGCAGGATTTGGAGATTTGCTCTTGGCTAAGCTCACTACATTCTCATCTAAATCAATTCTGTTGCCATCATTAATTTCAAGGGAAGCCAAGAGAGACTAATCTCAAGGAATTTCAAAACTCCAAATCCTGAAGTTGGTATTTGATTTTTACTTAAGTTCCTGCTCTCCTGACTTTTGCTGCCTTGATAAATATCCTGGCAAGCTCCTACATTTGGAGGCAGGAAGAGTTTTTCATTTGGCTTTTGCCGTAGACCTTAAATTTAACACCTGATGGCATGTTGAAGGCAGTTCGATCAACATCTGGACTATCTCAGAGTATAAAAGAATTAGTTTCATTTGAAACCTTTATTTAATATTTTTTTTTAAACTCTCTGCAGGGTACGGCTGTTGAAGCCATGGATCATGAAACAGAGGTATCTTAACCAAATCAAATTTTATTTGCAAAAATTCAGCAAGACAGTAAACTACATCCTCCTAGACCCCTTACAAAAATCAGCTTTGATGCTTAGATGCAAACCTCAAATCACTTGCTAAAAAAAGGCCTATCCTACAATTACACAAAATAAATGAATCTTTCTTTAGCCCTCAGCTCTTGTGGGAGTTTTCTTTGGTTTGAAACCTCATGTTGTAAGTCTCCTTGACCTGGCAAAGTGCAGTGTGATGTCTGTGCTGCAACCTGCTTCCCTAATCACTTCGGCAATAGCCTCCTGACATTTTTAGGACACGCAGTCTTCTTTCACTGGCCGCATACGACAGCCAGTGCAAGCTTTCCACGAGGGAAAAAACCTTTCTTCTAAACTCATGTAGTAATTTCCCCTAACATTTCAAGAACTCCTTTGATCCTGTGACATACAATTATTTGCCTTTCCCACACAGTGGCTTCTTACCTGCTGGAGCTCATCCAATGTGCCGTGACTTTCCAGATGTAAGTGTAAATCTTTCACACTGTTAACATTCACTCCTGCAGCAACACTTTTCCACCTCGGTATTCCTTTGAATGCCAATTAGGATGTCACCATTCTGATTTCAGATGTTAAACCAGAAAAAATTTGTCAGACTCTCTCTTTTCAGTCAGATAAATGTAAATCTATGTTTTGTCATATAATTTCATTTTATCAGTAATCCAAATCAATATCAACTATGATTTCTTGACAGATCTTGCAAACAATATAATTCAGTGATGCTAATTTTGAAAATTTAGAGCCTTTTAATGCTGAGGGACAACAAATTACTTTAAATGCTAAGAGTTCATTAAATACATTTTTAGAAAGTAGAATATTTAATATAAGACAAAGCTTCTGCTTTGTATTGGCATTTTAAGATTTTTAAGTCCGCCATGATAACATTACAATATGTGCAGAGGCTTAAGAGAGAGTGAGTATGCCTAAGTTCTCCGTAAACCTATTGGGAAATTTCTCTTATTAAACTAAAAAACTGCAGAGGAAACTTAGGGCAGCTTCTGCCTGAAGCGTGCATGTTCCACCCTTGTGTCTCACAGTACACTTTTTAAAATACAAATAATGCAATTTTTATATCTTTGGAACAAGAAGATCCATTACTGGGCACAAATTACTAGCATTTGAAAGTGTTAAAAAGGATTTGATTTTCAACCATACCTCTGAATTTATTTTTCAAGATAAATGAGGAGGGGAAAAAAAACCTGAAAGGTAATTCAGAGGATTGAAGAGAAAGCAACAAATATCGAGTATCTTTTCACCACACATAACAGATCTGGAGGAAAGAATAAGCAGTTGTTTAAGAAAATATTCTTTCCTTCATCAGTCAGCAAGATTTGTTCTACATTTAGCAGATGTTTCCAGGTGTTTCATATCTAGAGAGAACAACTTTCAAATCAACTGAAAATCCAGGTATAATCTCTGAAGCCTTAAATGCAGCTGAACTGCTTGAGGTGAAGCAGTGTCTGAGGTTTAGTATGTGTTTTAAAATCTCAGGAATCCTGAAGTTCTTTTTTCTGCCATTTATATGTTGTGTGAATGTCGATGCTTTGCTTTAATTTTCTGTATTTCCGTTCCCCACAACTCCACACTCCATGATAAATGCAAGAATCTCTGCATGGAAGTATTCAATATCGTTATAATGACCCTTCATTTGAATTTGACTGGCTTTTAAAAAACAGCATTGTGAATACTAAACTCCTAGTTGGATCCAGGTGGAGATGAAGCGAACAGGGAGAATTTAAAAGTTTTGTTCCAATGTTTTTTCATTTTAAATCCTATCCAAATTCAACAGTGAAAAAAAAAAAATACAACCTGTGTACCTACAAAGAAAAACAGGATTTTTCCTTTCATAAACTGGAGTATTAAACGGGTAAAAAAATTAGAAAAAATTTGTTAACTCTTGTGAATCTAATTTCCCTTGAAGTGCTACTTCAGTACTTCTTTCTGCAAGACAGATGTTGAACAACTTTTGTCTCATACATTTGGTCAAATAACATGTTTACATTTTTCTTGATTTTTAAACATATCTGAGCCTGTGTGTCCCAGCATTCTTGGATAAAATACAATAATAAGAAGTCAGGGGGACGAGAGGGAGGGAGTGAGAGCAGGGGACACAGACAGGGTGGGATGGGATGGACACAAGGAATAACTGCTGTTATATAAACTAATACCTATGAAAAGAGTTGCCTGGGTCTACAAATTTCTTTTCTGTTATAAACAGTGGGTCTATGGGAAGGAAAGTGAAAGCCATGTTAGTGCTCGCTGCTACAAGAGAACAGATCCTAAATAAAACTACTCCGAACCTGTGAACATTCAAATCACTTAAACATATGTGGAGTTTTCTTGATGTCAATGTTATTATTCCTATGCTGAACTTAAGAACATGCTTAAAGGACTTTCTTGGCTGGGGCCGGTGAGCAGAAGCTGACCTTGTATTTTTTTTTTTTTTTCAGGTTAAGTGTGCATAAATATATGCAAGAAGTGTGTAATATAAACCAGTGGACCTAGAACAGATTTGCAATGGTACAAAGAAACACATTTGCATCAGCTCTCTGTCTTTTGGATTTATCTTTCAATTGTCTTCTCTGATGTATTGAGAATCTCAACATTTTAAAGGCAGTAACTTCTCCCTTGATTGTAATATCCATAGTCAGAAGTTTAATATGCGTCAATCTTTTGCAAAAACTTATTAAGACTCTTATTAAGAGATTTACTTACACACTTTAAAGCATCCTTTTAATTGCTAGTGTTTCTGAAAGATGCAATCAGGTTTCTTTGGTACTATTTAATAAAATTAAACATATCAATCAGTAGCTTTCCCCTTCAATTTTATAACATCTTTTTGAAACAAAGGCTGCTTGTGTCTGCTCTATTGTGTCCAGGGGAAATGGTGAGAGTGCATATTTCTTTCAAAATATATAACCTAAGATTGCAAACTGTCTATCTACAAAGTGCAGAAATATTTTATTAGCAACCTTTCTGGGCACAGTCTAGAAGTTAAATGTTCCCCGCATGAATGGGAGTATAGCTGTTCTGAAACACTAAAAAGTAAACATACTGATGATATTTTGGCTCATAGCCACATATTATGTGCCCCCTTGCACAGACTTACTAAGTCTGAGCTTTGTGGCTGCCAAGCAAGAAACAATGGCAAAGGGACTTGAAAAAGGTAACTTCATATTAAGGTGGGGGGAAAAAAGTAAACATTTTCCCCATCTCCTTTAATAGAAGAGTCACCAGGCTATGTTTTTTTGATTAGCAAGTTCCTCTTTTCACTACAGGTCTTTTCAGTGTTCTACTTTACAGCTAAACTCCCTGAGACCTGATGTGGGATTTAGTAAGCTTTAGATAACATAATCTCCATCTAATGGGAATTTCTGAAGCCAGTCACTAAGTGTATGAATTATTATAAGAGAAGAAAATCAAATTTAATATCAAAGAACTAACTTTAGAAGTTCAAGCAGCGGACAATATTCATTTTCCATCGACAGAATTGTTTAATAAGAATCTATCAGCAGTACAGGAAACACTAGGTACTCTGGCAATAAGTGAATCATGACGGCTTATTTCCTTTTAATTCTATGATCCCAGCTGGAACAAGGTGTGATTGGAGAATGGTTTAATTGTTCGTAGACATCTGTCTTTGGATTCAATTGAAAAATAATATCCTGGGCATAAAATGGCCTACAGAATTTTTGACATTTTTATATCTTTCACAATCAAGGCATTGTCAGAAAGTCAGGTAGTGCAGCTCTGAAAAACTTATGGATGTATTTAAAGTAGAAGAGGATAAAACCCTGGTAATATATCAATATACACAGCTGGAAAGCAGATGTTCAGTTGAGTGCACTCAGTTCTTAAAGAAAGCTATTAAAGCTGTTACTTACTCAAATCAGAAATTTCTATAATTTATTGTTCTCACATTTTTGATTTCCCCCTTTCCCTTCATTTTAAGCAGACTATAGGACTTTTTTTTTCATACTGTTGAGGTCAATTACCCTGAAAGTCTGAGTCAGTGCAGTATACTAAATGATTTCTAAAGAATGCCCAAGGCTACTGTCAATCAAATTAGCCAGTGACTTATGAGTTGTTTACTGTACTGTGAAATGAAGTGATAATGTTTGTCAACCAGTAAAATGTGACATTTAGTATCGGATATACCAACTTGAAATAGGTTTTGCATCAGCTTTATTCACTTCTTACCAGACTGGCACATATATTTGATGACTAAGGAGTGATTGTAAAAGGAGACATTATATTAAACTTTACAGCACGCTGGTAAGAAGACAGCTCAAGCCTTGAAAAGCCTTTTGTGGTCCAGTAACTGAGGTGGCATGCAACTGAGGAATCACATTTTCCATCTGTCTGATAAACAGTGGCAAAAAGAATATATTCTTTTTTCTTGAGTGTTCATTTGATTCAAAGCGAAAATTTTGAGGGAGAACCTCTGGCTCAAGAAAATCAAAAAAAGGTGATCCAGAATGAGGAAAGGATTGGATGTTTTGTTACCCCTTTTAGGTGTTAACTAAGTTTGAAATTAAAATTAGAGTGGGATATCATCACTTGATGTAACATATTAAGAATAAACTTGTATTACATGGTTTCTTAGACAGTGACTTACTAAAGTACACCTCTAAGGTCACACTGAAAGGAAACTCTATCTTTCTAGAGCTCTGAAAGTTTAATTAGTAGTTTGTGAAAGAAAACCAGAGCACTGGAAGTTCAAACCAAAAAAGGGCTTTTATATTTCCTCCAAAGGGAGATGGTTTGTCACTCCCATCAAATGTTTTCTTAAAAATTAGATTTTAAAGCTGCAAAATTCCTTTTCACATGATACAGAAGAGAACTCACCTCTTGGCATGCTCCAAATAGACAGGCACTTCTGTAAAAACTATGTTAGAAATGCAAAGAAGGGAAAGCTACAGACAGCTTCAGCTCTTTCTCAATATTTAAATTCTTGCTATAGTTCTGTAGGAAAGTTTTCCCAAACACAATGACAATTTGAAAATTTGTTTCATTGTCCATGATAGATGAACATGTTTTATTTTTGCCATATTATTGTCTTCTTAGTCTTTACAATAGATGTTTTTGGGTTTTTTTTAACATGCATTTAACTATTTGAAAGGCAAAAAAACCCCCACCAAATTCTTGAAAATTTCAAGTATTAAGGCAGTATTGAATAAGGTTTACTGACTTATAGACACAACACTAAGGAAATAATCACACATTTTTACTAAATACTTAAATTGAAGATTGGAAATCAACCATATTCTTGGGTCCAAATCAGATCTTACATTATCAGTCTTTACTGGATATTTGGTCATTGAATTCAACTGGAGTATTAAGCTATGCCCTATTATATTGAAGGTACTGTGATTTTAGGGGTTTTTCCATGAAGAAGCTGAGCTGTATGTTCTTTCCGGAAAAGCATACTTGTTCAACTTTTTGAAGACTGGTGGTTAGGTTGACATAACAAATACATTCAAATGAGTATCTTCTTTAAAAGGATTAATTCCAGTATTAAATGGCTGAAAAGGGATGCGGTAAGAATCTTTTTGTCTTACCTAAAGGAAAACAGATGTGCTAGTAAGTAGATGAGATATCTGGGGAGTGGATTCAGGTTTCATTTTTTGTTGCTCATCCATATTTAATGCCATTTCTTTCCATAGTTTGATATCATTGTTTTAAAATCTGCAAAGACATTTTTGAAAGGACATTTACAATGTTTGCCACAAGCGTGGCACAGATCCATTTCAATTTATATTTTGTTTCTTTCTTAGATATCATTTAGTGCAGATCAACTTGATATGTCTCCTCATTTTAAATGCACGTGCACTATTCAAGTTCACAAATATCTTATCTTTATGAAAGTTAAATGAAGTAAGCTTAGAGGTGGCCAGGGTTGAAACCATTAAAATATAATTTTCCCTATTGCTTTGTACATGCCTTACTTTAATCTTTCAAGCCTAGCCTTTCACATGTAACATGTCATCTGGTCCTCATGGGATAATGCCTGAGTGAGGAAATCTATTGGTGACTCAGCAGACTCCTCAAGGGGAGGCTACTCAGCTCTTAATATGCGGGGATCCTCACTGTGAGGAAGAGGAGACAAGACAGAGTGGACAAGACTTTTGCTACTCCTAAAATAATTACTAACCAGACATGCATGGAAATGCAAGAGCAACTATTTTGTCTTTTCCAAGATTTTCCTTTCTTCACATCTCAGGGGAAATCTTGAATGGGCAACAGCAGCCTGCTTCCAGTTTCTTTTCAGACCTATCCAACAATTCAAAGAAGCCAAACACAGCAGGAGTCTGTTCCAATACATTTAGCTTTTCTGGGTGGAAACAATAGAAATAAATAATGATCATCATGGAATATAGTGTACTAAAATGATTAATTCATGCTAAAAAGAAAATTTTAGAACCTTTTACAACTCTTGCTTTAAGAAAATATTGCTTAACTCTCTCTGTTTTTTTTTTTTTTTTAATACACTGAGTGCATAACTATATATTAGGGACGGCATTTTCAATATTTTCCAGGTGAATCTAGGCATGCATGCTTTCTCAATCCTCTAATAATCCTTTCCTTTTCTTGATGCAAAAGCTTAGTTTTTCTAGGCCACTTAATCTGGAAAATTAAAATCCTATACTGGACTGCCTCTGCTGGGCCAAAGCATTAAAGCTAAAATATAGTTCTGTATTTTTTCAGTCCTGCACCCTGTAAAAGATGTGAAAAACATGTTTACATCACTGTCTTTACATCATTTCACAAATGCTGGTTTGAATTTTCTCATTTCCCCTTCAGTCTTGTAAGTCTGGAAATACCCTCCAACTTATCCATCACTCTTTTTATTCTGGTCTAGTCTTGCTTTTAGGTGCAGCATGAATTTCTGCCAAAGGAGTATGCAGTGCATTTTCAGGTGTCTGGCCAAAGAAGGTGCTCATTGACCCAGGTTTAAAATAAGTGGCAATGCACCATCTCAGAGGCGTGGTTGTCACGCCAGTAAATGGAAGAATTCCTAAAGCATTTGGTTTCAGTTTTTCACATCCTATTCCTCAGAGTAAGGTTTCAGGGCTTTATCCTTATAGCAGGTTCTAATATTTTCTCTGTGTGAAATAAAAAGAGATGAGAAAATTGCATAACAAAAAACTACAGTGCAAGCATGTCTGTGCATTGCAAGTGTCTGCAGATTGCACTTAGAGGATTTAATCCTACTGCAAAAGTTTAACCTCATCGATCACATCTTGACCAAGCAGAAAATCAGAGACCTGGAAAGGGAGTGCAATGGCTCCATATGTAAAATTTAATTCAAGAAAAATAAGGCTGATATAAGAGGGGCTGGCCGCATTCCTGGCTTTCCCTTGCTGGGAAAAAAGGTCAGCGAGCAGTCAGCACATAGAGCTCCACCCAGCACACAGAAGTCCTTGGACAACCAATTTAGAGAAAGTCACAGAAATCAATAGCTAAACTCCTGTTGTTTTCAGCAGGGCAAGATTTCACCTACCAGGTCTGGAACTAGAGAACACAAATGACTCACTGAAGCAAGGGTATGTGAGGTAGTAGGGCTGACAATAAAAGCAGGAGAGTAACATTCCCATTCCAAAGGACACAACTGAGCATGTATCTTTCCAGATTAATGACCATTCATGTGGCTGAACTGTACTACTGTGCTCCATATTTTGATGTGTGTTGACACACTAAAAGATATGCATAACTTAAAGATCCATGCATTCCAGCAAAAGACAGCTTTAGCAGCTTGGTTCACTGCTTGCTTTTCAGCATGTTCCTCACACCAAATGCAGGCAGCAAAACAGATATTCAGCACTCTGGCAAACCCTTGTTGTGACATTGCCTTACTGCTGTAGGCTGTAGTCTCAACAAACATCACAGCTAGCAGTTCTCAAATGTAATCAGATATTATTCTTCCTTTGGGTTTTCAGCACGAATTTTGTTACCTCTTAAAAAAGAATCTGCCTCCAGTCCTGTGTCCGTGTAAACTTCAGGCACAATCTTTTTTCTCCTTTGGCCACAACTCCTGCAGAGCGCTTGCATTGGTAACTCATACCTTCTGTGATACTAAACTGTAAAAGATATTGTATTTCTCCCCCGACCTGGGCTCATGAGCAGGTACCATTTCAAATCGCTTCTGGTTTGCTCATGATTTGTTGGCAATATTTGCCAACTTGCTTAATAGTTTATACTGAAGTCCTGATGTCAACAGCACACTTCCGCCTGCTGCAATGCAACTTACATCTACTGCTCAGGGTCTTCTGTAGATAGCAATGCTCTCACATTGGAATAGTTTTGAATTCCCCTAGGTTATTGCACTAGAACTTGTACTCTTTGACAAGCATGTTCTACTGCTTGTTCTTTTCTACTTTTTTAATGTTTTGCCAGTGTTATATTCATGATGTCACTTTCTAACACACAATTATACATACATTCATCCATTCTCCGCGTGCCATATAACACGAAGGAAAGTATCATCAAGAAAATATCATGAGTCTGCTTAGGTTTTTTTACAATAAATATCAAGACAAATGTAAACCTGACATTTTCATAGTAAGTTTTCTAGTATGGTAACCAGTTAAGGTGAACAAGAACCTATTTAAGGGTTTGCAAGTAAAGGAAAGTAGTGGAAAGAAGCATGAGATCTGTAGCTATCATGTAGTCTATGCACAGTAATGGTTTGTGTAGGTGATTGGCCGTATGACTGTGAGAAAACAGGTTATTGTTCCTCCTTTTTGGCAGATTACAGGGATGTGAAGAGCAGGAGAGTAAGAGGCAGCAAAAATGTACAAAGAAATTTCCTGGAAAACTGCAATAAATATAGCAGAAGCTAGCAAATATAGATTATGGTTGAAACATTTAATCTGCTGTTTGCAACCATAGTTGCTATGTTTACAGATGCAGTTACAAAGATTACATGGCAGTGGGAAAAAAAAGCCAGATAAATATGACTAGTTTTCTAAGGACTGCGTTAAGGATGCACTCTCTAAATATTTTTAAATGGCAAGCTAACAAAGTGAAACAAATCTGAATAACAGAACATCTAAGTGAGTGTTACTTTAATATCTTCTCTGAAACTGTTGTAATAGTGATGATGTGGTAATATTTTTCCTATTTAAGCAAAATTGTTTGTATACTACTGGAACTGTTAGTCAAGTATATGCCAAACTGCGTGTTAATTAGTATATTCTCTTCTCTAGTGTACCAGCTAATTTGTTTTTTTGCCTTTATTAGCACTTACAAAGAGCTAGTGAAATGATTCTGTCTCTGAGTGAGACTCCCCCTGCTGTGGTTAATAGTTTGTGTTAAAATTCATCTTCATCCAGAACTCAGGCTTCAGGTTTAAGGCAGTTGGAGAGAAATCTCTACCTGCTAATAGTTTAGTGTACAAGTTTTCTA
Source organism: Pachycephala philippinensis (assembly GCA_013397055.1). Taxonomy (NCBI): domain Eukaryota; kingdom Metazoa; phylum Chordata; class Aves; order Passeriformes; genus Pachycephala; species Pachycephala philippinensis. The sequence continues at coordinate 596,558 of VWZT01011273.1, forward strand.
ACCAAATATACTTTTTTTTTTTTTTTTTAAGGTGTGATGAATTACATATTAAAGCAAGTGTTGATTAGGTCCCTATTTACTATGCAGAAAAACTATATCACCTAGCTCTGATTAAAATTTCTATATTGTACATAGCTAACATGAAGTAAGAAGTAATAACTAATTTCCAGATGGATAAAGTTACATAAAATTAATTACAGCTGGTGTATTATCCAGATAGATGGATAAAAAAGGTAAAAAAACTTCACATTTTCTCATCTGAATCAATTATCTATGATCAATTTTCTGAACTCTTACTTCTATTTCTCTTCTGGAAGGTATGCAAAAAAAAATACTAAAATAATTCACAATCAAGACCATGAGTCTTGTATTCCTTCCAGAAACATTTACGCAGAGCAAGTGTTAATGCAATCTCCAGCTGTATGAGTCCATCCACACCATTATTATTATTATTATTAATTTTTTTAGTGTCACATTTAATGAAACAAGACTCCTGAAAAGACCTGTACATATTTTTTTTTTCCTGGTAGAAACATAATCAGCAGTGCAAAGTTTCTTGCCGTGAAGTCTACACAATAATGTTTTCTGCGGCTTTGATTTGTGGATGAAGAAAGTACACAATAAGCAATACACCCTCAAAATGCTTAAGGTAAGATAAAACATAAACTGTTAACTAATGTGATAGAGAATTTTTTATTGACCTGTATTACTTGCCCTTCAAAGAACATTACCCAGTACAGCAGTCTTTATATCTAAAGCATTAGCAGTTATTTGTTTGTTAAATGAGTTTAGAGATCTATTTAGACATAATTTAAATACCTTTAAAACTCCATTAGATATGTTTATTGCCAAAATTTAAATAGTATTCTCTTAGTTCTTCTCCATTGCTTTAAAAAATGGCAAATGTACAAATGTCTGGCAATGCCTATTAACCCTCTGGTTGTCAGTCTTCTGAGGCAACAGTTTGACACAAACGTGGTCTATTGACCACTAATGTTATACACTAGTAAGTCTCCACTGAAATGGCCACAAAAAAAAAAACAAAAACAAAACAAAAAAAAATTAGGAGAGGTAAGTAGAAAGAACCGTTCTGTGTCGTGCTGAAGTTTGCAGACACAAAAAGTATCAAGAAATCTCAGGAATTTTTAAGACTTCTGTCATATCTACATAAAAGCTGAAATTTCTCAGGCAAAATACCATAATCAAAAGGGAAATAAAGATTTTATGTCATACTTAGCCTTACCAAATAATAGTTTTATAACTTTTTATAGTGAAGAGTTGTTCAATACAAATGTCTGAACAAATTTTTTACAACACATCTGACAGCTCAGGATGACAGGATATCCAAAAACTGTTTGCAACTTTGTAGGAACCTAGAGAAATCTTGATTTATTTGAGAAACAGAAATAGGTTTGTTGGGTTTTAATTAATGAAACCCATCATCACCAAAAACAGGAGTCTGGGAAACTGAAATACAAACAAACAAACCCCCAAAATCTAAACAAAATCAGTCTGTCACTTCTACTTGCACTAAACTTTATCTATAAGTCAGAAATTATCTAAAATCTGTGATTTCAGTTTCTTTCAGATAAGTCCTATGATTCATAACAACCTACATGTTCAGGTACCAGGAAAGATGCAAATAAAATGGGTTGCTAAAATACATGAATAAACACTATGTAAAAAGGAAAATAATTGACAGTGCACAGTCATTCCAACAAAATATCATGGCTGGAAAATGTCCATCCAAACTGAATTTTGCAGGAAAAAACATTTAATTTTTTTTTCTTTTTTTCAAACACCTCTTTATTAGTTAAGCTTACTGCATTTCTATATACTAAAATAATCCATGCATTCTTTAATCCAAGTGCTTGTAAACATTATTTTACGCCTTATATTTTCAGTCAAGACAAGCTGATTTACTGAATATTCAAGAAGTGACTAGATAGTCCTTTTGTAATGCTATTAAATATTTCTACAAGGAAAAAGTTTATACATGATTCAAGTAGATACATATTTTCCAGAGTAAAGAGTTGCTTTAAGGGACTTTTTCCTTTTAAAAACCAGCTTTTGTTTTCCAAAATGCTGTTTTTCTGTCTAGAATAATGGTAAAAGCATATTTCTAGTGGTTAATATTTTATTTCTGGAAAGTACTAAGAAATTGTTTGCCATCTATATTATATTTGTTATGGAGTGTAAATTCTGTGTGTGTGATGAAACCAAGGACAGCAGAAGAATGGGAGGAGAATCTTCTAACCAAACCCAGTAAAGTCAGATCATCTGTGCAATAGCTCCTGCTAGTGCGTAAAAAAAAGGACAAAATTCCCCTCCATTCTAACCTATTTGTGTAGCTTGTCATTAACCACACTTTCAACAGAGTTGGCCTTCCCCTTTCTTTTATAAGGAATTCCACAGATAAATGTCACCAGAGAAAAATACACTTTTATTCAAAATGTAGCAGATAGCAGCACCTCTATAAATGTCTAGAACATATGACTACCTGAAGAATTTTTAAAATAAGTGTCTTGCCATGAAGAGAGTAGTGTTGGCTGAATTAATCACTGTGAAATGCTTCTGCTCCATGTACTCTCTCTCACCTGGACAGTTACAACTGCAGCATGTAGCTCACTCTCTGTCTGTGTCGGTTCCAAAATCTCCTCACCACTACACAAAACATAAATCAGATATTGAATTGAGCAGACCTTTCAGGCTCTATTCTGGTCATTTATAGTTACACTAGGCTGAATTTTACCATGTGCCCTTTATGTGGCCCATGGGATGATTTCTCTGCCAAGAATTCTACCTCTCAGACCAATAAAATGCATGGCAATACAGCAGCCTGGACTGAAAAGAAGGGTTTCATTATTTTTTTATTTTATTAAACAGTTTATCACAGCATACTGAGGCACTTATTCTTCCACCTAAGGATACACAGTCTACTTGAGTTAAAATGTTTGTCTAGAGATGTTATATATGCTAATATATACCAATGTGATTTCATATATTTTCCTGGAAATCAGAAGCTCGCTGTCAGCAGTCACAACATGAGGGAGATCGTACATATATACTTGAAGGAAAATAGTTGAGATATATATGCATACTGAAAAATGACTGAAAGTGTTACAGAAAATTACTCAAACATAAATGTGAAAAACACATTTCTCAGATATAGACATTCACAGCTCTCTGCAAAATAGGATGAAAATGCCTGACCTAGGAGGAAAAAACTAGAAGCAAGACATAGTTCTTAATTGACGTCTTGCCGCAAAATTTTAAAGTTAATATTCATACAATATTGTGATGTGCTGAGGTTTTACATTATAAGCCAGATGGATTGAGTTAATTGATAGATAAACACATAGGATGAGTTTGACCTATCCTGAAGCAATATTAATGCACTATGAACTTAAAATGAGAAATAAAAGGAAGTGAGATTAAAAACAGATCCAAGGGAAGCTGATGAGAAGATTCCTATTAACTTTAAGGAGATTAACTTTACCAAACACCTATTTAACTGCATTATGGTAAATATGAAATACCGTATCTGTTATGTCAAAAGATAAAACAGCTATTGTTAGGCATTTTTGACAGTAGAAACAATATTGGTACACCCTTAAATTATAACATACTAGATCACAGTACTGCTGTAGTCCCCAAAAGTCAACAATTACCTTCAACAGGAGCTAAATGAGTCCTTAATAGATATCTGTCACCTGGCAGAAGATTTAAAAAAGGCAGCGTAACAGAAAGAAAATAGATCACTAAACTATGAGAATTGTGCTGTATTTATCTGGATCTGCTACCCTTATATAACTAAAACAACAAAACCCTCACACAGTGTTGATCCACTTATCAGGAGAGTTTGATTCAGTTTCTTGCTGTTTGGGGTGGTTTTCTTTTTATTTCCTAGGAGGATGAATATTATATCATTTGAAACAGGTAGTGTATTACTAATTAAAGAGCTTAACAGTGTATTTGTCACCTTCCTTCTCTCCTTCCTTCCTCCTTCTGTCTTCTTATAAACTTTACTACTGAAATTTGAGATTTCTGTGCCTAAATAAACTTTGGATTGAGTTTGCTTCCAGCATTTTACCGTATCTGGTTGAACTGGAGTTAACTTTCTTCATAGCACCCCACTGGGTGTCCTCTGGGGTGCTGCAGTGTTTTGAATCTGTGACTGAAATGGAGTTGATAGCTCAGCAATATTTTGACTATTACAAAATCACAGGCTGGGGGAGGTTGGCAGGGATCTCTGAAGGTCATCTGGTCCAACCCCCTGCTCAAGCTGGACAATCTACAGCCAACTGCCCATGGCCATGTCCAGAGAGCTTCTGAGTATCTCCATGGCTGGAGACTCCACAATGTCCTTGGGCAACCTGTAGCAGTAGTCCATCACTCTCAAGTAAACAGTGTTTTTCTGTTCAGAGGAATCCTCCTGTTTTCCAGTTCGCGGCCGCTGCCTCTTGCCTTGTCACTGGGCACCACTGGAAAGAGCCTGGCCCTGTCTTCTTCGAATAGCTTCAGGAATTTTTGTACATTGGTAAGGTCCCCCTGAACCTTTTCTGCTCCAGGCTGAGAAGTTTCAGACTATCCTCATAGCAGAGATGCTCCAGTCCCTTAGCCACCACAGTGACTTCTTGTGGTTTATAACCAGCTGGAAATTAAGTTCCAAGCAGCCGCTTTCTTTCCCCCCATCCTCTCTGGAGAGAAAGGAGCAAAAGGCAGAGATTATTGATTGGGATAACAATTTCCTAGAAAAACAGCATTGAGATAAGGAACAAAAACAGTAACAGCAACAATACTAATAACAATAGTGCATAAAAGAGGGTGATTGCTTGTGGAAGTCATACTGACCAGATATTACCACAGCCAGAGACACGCAGCTTCCCAAGACAAAGAGGAAAACGGTGGGCACTTCCATGCCAGCATTTTTTTCCTTTGATCCCAATTTCCTCCGAGCCCAAGGCAACAAAACACAATGACAGACAAACCCTTCAAGTTGGACCAGCCACGCCACACCACTGCACCACTCTGCTCCCCCAGAATAAAGGAAAATGCTCACTTAAAATCCTAAGGAAGTATCCTTTGTGTGGTATATTATTTCAGTGAGTTTTTCAGCCTATATTGGCTGGAGCCTTTGATGCTATAGTGTCATATCTAGAATGGCAATGAATATTAATTTTTATTACTGTAATTAGTACTTTCTTTGGAGGAAACAGCTTCAAAATGAATGTTTTGCCACCGAAAGAGTTAAATTAATCATGCTTCCTGTCTTTCCTCTTTGAATTAGAGTAAAATTACTCAAGTGGGACCCTTCAGAAAGGGACACTAAAGGGCCTCTAATGTTTATTGCTCCCATTGAAATGAACTGAATTAAAGCATCCTAATGTTTATTGCTCCCTTTGAAATGAATACAATTAACAGAGACAGCACACCTGATGGTATTATTATGCCTGGTTCACATAGCCCAGACAACACATTACCTAATGCTAAACTGACTCACTTTGAAGAGGAGCACACATTTCTTACTGAAATAAATCCAAAATTTCTTTTACTAGCCTTTCATATATCCAGACAAATAATTTAACTATATTTCCATACATATGCATGCGTTTCAGCTTCAAAATCTAACACAGAGTTTGTTGTATTATTGTTCCTAATGAGACTGAATTAAAACCCAACAGAGACCTGACCCAGAACCTTTCACTTCCCCTTAACTGTCAGTTTGACTTTCTGTAACACTGTGATCAACTGAATCCTAAGTGGGAGTTGACACTGTCTCAACTTTCTGCAAATGCAGGTAAAATGGAATGTGAACTGCCTGAAATTCAAAGCTGATGTAACCTGGTTCTGCACCATTACACATAATTGGTATCTTCAGCTTTGTATAGCTGCAATTTCATTTCTTTAATAGCATGGACTTTGATAAGAATCGTGTAGTGGACATTTTTTTTTTTGGCGTTTTGGGTGAGGGTTTTTTCTCCTCTCCCTTTCTGGTATCACAGCTAACTTCCTGCACAATGTAAAGTTCATTTCTGAAAGAAATCCTGTCATTGGTCTTTAATAGCAGGTTAATGGGCTGTGAAATCTCAAATTTTCAAGACTGATTTTATTACAAGAAGAAGTGTTCCTTACATCTTTTCTGTGGACAGAAAAGATCTCCTCCTTTAAAATACCTTAATACTCAGCACATGAGAGGAATTGTATCACAAATCATATCTAACAACGAGATTTTCTTTATTTTCTTCTGATATCAACAGCATTTTGAAAGAACTGCTGCCTCAGGTAGCATTTGCTATTCCTCTGTGAATCAATAAAACTTTCTGCCACAGACTAGAGGATGTGCCTGCTGTGAACTTACAAATATTAGGTGAAAGGATTCACACACACATCATCTACAAGTCGGTATTTTAGCCCACTGTCATGTGCTGCATGATTTCTCTCATTATTTGACATATTTTCTCCATATTTGCCATTCTTGTCTGGACTTTTCATTATGCATCTTCCATATGTATGATACATGTGTGTGTGAGCAGTTTATGTACCCATACATACCAACACACACACACATGTATATATATACACGTGCATACACAGATGTGCTTGTAATGCCCATATAAGCATATTTATAAAGAGAAACTCTAAGCGAGAAAATGAAAAAGATTGTGAATGAGGAAAATACTTCCCCTAATTTTAAGGGCATACAGACTGTGGCCGTTTATAACAGTGTGATACTGCATGCAGAGAACTTCAGAAGCATTTTAATGAATCATAAAATGATTTTCCAAAATAAATGATCTACAAACTTTGCAGAACTTCTGTGTGATTCCTCTAGGAAATGTTAAAACAGCAGTTTAGGAAAAAAAACCAGAAATATTTGCACAGCTAATTAATATCTACATATTCAATTGTTAGTCTTAGGAAACAGATTGCTTACCTTTTTTTCTGAAACTTGGCAAGGTAACATCATTCTGTCTCTTCAGTCTTACTTTTTACTGATGTAATATCAAGGCAGTCTGTTCAAATTAGAGTAATTTCTAAACATAAATATATGCATGTCAGCATAACTTTCTAAAACACATTTCATTTAGACTATATCTTCATGTTTTTCTTCTATACAATATCTCTGTACCAAATGTGCCTGAAAGACTTCAAAGAAAACCAGACAATATTTGAAAACAAAGCAACAACTGCAGAAATTAAAAAAGTCAAAATAATATTTATCAAGTGCACCTCTCCCCACCCCCTGTGTCTGCCTGCACCAAAACCAGAAGGTCACTATTTCAGGGATATAATAAAAATGCTCTTTAAAGATAGACTCTCTTTTAAAGGTTATTTGACTATTAAATATCACCAGTGCATCCCCTGAACCTACTCCACAAAGTCGATGATGCTGGGCAAGTTGAAAAGGCAAGGTTCTTGCCTTTCCCTACCCAGCTCACTCTTCTCATACAGAGCACATCCCTGTCTTCTCTCCTGTCCCCATATTGTGAAAGCCCTGCAGTGCTTAACTGGGAATGCAGTTTTTCTCAAGTTTTCAAGTGGGCATTTAGTCCAGTTCAAAGCCTGACTGAATGCATCCAGGTTTGAGAGTGGAGCCATGCAATCAGTTACAATGTCACTGTCAGTGATTATGCTTTAGGGGACACAGAAACACTCTGTTAACAACAGTCACAGAGGATAAGCTCAGAATGATATAATAAATTCAAGATCTTTTGCCCTGGCTTTCTAATTTTGAAACTTTAAGGTACATTCAGGCCCTCTGGTCTTCAGGCTGTGCTCTGCAGCCTCAAGGTGACAAAGATTTTTTTGGGGTTCTGACCTAAGAAGTCATCTACAGAGGAAAGTTGTATATCAAATGTTAAAAAAAAATGCAAAGCAGTGAGAATTTCCAACTCCTCTTTGAATCATAGGTAATTTTTTTTTCACACTATTTGTAAGTAAATTTCAATAACTGTCTATAGTTTTTCTCATCAGAAACTGTTTCTTGTAGAGGCCTGACACATAGATAGAAACTATTTAGCAAATTAATTAAAGGACAAATTTTCATCATCTTGTAGAGAAAAATAACCTGAATTCTATTTCAGCTTCAAATACATGCATCATTTTTGACGTGCTAATCGACATATATATCGTATTTTATTTCACATAACTGTTTACTGAAAATAGCATTAGATAGGTATTTATTAGTGGCATCCTTATTAAGCACTAATATTACAAATATCAGTATGGTATCATAAACTTTTGAAGACTTGACATTCTTTAATATATTTGATTTCACGAGAGAAGATTATTCACCTGATACATTTTGGAAATGTTAGAACATCACCAGGTTACACAGCAGAAATGAGAAAGCCCCTCTAGGCCTGCTTAGGACTCATGAATTCACTGTCATTCACTTTCATTAGGTGTAGGATGAAAAAAACTTTGAAAATTGTCAATATTTATACATTTGTATTTAGATATTCTGGCATTTCCCACATGAGAGTGAGATCAATTCAAGTGAGAAATGAAAAGTGAGTCATTTTTCTGTTGGAAAGTTTTCTACTGACATTAATTAAGATTTCTTAAACTCACAAACTTTGATAGCATTAAATACTTAATTTGATATTTTCATTCAAGAAGTTTTAAAGCAGGCAAATATAAAGACTGCTTTTACTTCAGTTATTTGACATCTATCACCAGGAGTAAGATGTCCTAAGAAAGAACTGTCTTCTTTACTAGCATCTTTTTTTCAGCAAATATTCTTATAGTTCTTCAGACGTAGTAAGTTTCTAATTAAGATTCTCCCTGCAGGCCCTTAACTATTCTTCCTTAAATATTCACAAGTACAATTGTCTTCTGGAAACCCTGTTCATAATGTTTACCCAAACTAATTTTAGGAATCTAATTTAATAGGTGATTCAGAGTCAAGATTAACTCAAGTGTTCTGAATTCTCTCTAGACCCGGCTCTTTCTTGTCAATGATTATAGGTTTATAAGCCTATATAGAATACGCACATATAGTGAACAGACAGCCATCTGTGCAGAACATATACATACTCCCCAATATGATGAATATATTACTGTTACAAGTGCCATAGAGATGTCAACTCAAATATTGGAAAATGTTATTCCAGTGCTACAGTCCAAGAGATGTGGCTAGAGCATGAGCAAGCAATAGATATGTGCCTGTGGACAGTCGTTAGGGGTCACTGACTTTTATTATCAACCTATTATCACTCCTATTTTGCATAATTCATTCTTAAAAATGTTATGTGAATATATTAGAGAGCACCTAGAAAGCTAAAGGTTTCTGAGGACCAAAAATCTAATGAGGAAGTACAATGGGAGTGTTTCCCATATGACAGCATTTTAGAATCTTAAACTGATGCCAAAATCTTCTAATTAGCAGGTTTTAAACTGGATAAATAGATAGAAAAGAGTTAAATGTAGTGAGAAAAGGAGTTAGGATTTAACACAGAAATAAATTTTTAATTTCAGTTAACTAGAGCAGGGAGTTAAGGAAATGCAATCTGATAGCAAAGGAGATACAAAGAGTGGCCCATAGAAGAGGATGACAAAATTTAAAATTGGTCTATAAAGCTGACAGAGGAAGATGAGATGTATCAATACAACACAGGCCTTCTGGAAGCAATTAGGTGGGAAGTGGGGCTAAAAGACGAATAAGCAGAGGTATGGAGAGTTGAGGGGCTAACTACCTTGCAAACCAAGACACAAACAAACACAGAGATAACAAAAATAACCAGAAACATCTAGACTTTTAGGATATCCACTTCTGACGATAAAAAAAAGGCTGGTAAACACCTGAGGTGTCTGACAATATTAAGTCTCTGACATCAAGGAGATAACATTTTGGACAGAAAACAAGTTAGGTGCCACAAAACTGAAGGAGGCATATGGAAAGATTTGTGCAACCAGAACAGGAGAAAAATGTGGAAAGAAAAGACAGTACAGACTTCTAGAGAATAATGCATAAAGGAGGGAAGAACTACCAACGTGAAAGCTGTTTGTGGTATAAATGTCTAAGATGTCTGTATTTTCCCACTTTTAAACTGGGAACAAGTCATGTTTGTGAATAATTTAGAGAGTTGGAAATCTAACTGAGAATCTGGTCACTAAGGAAAACATGGAATGGCACATTGTGTAGAATGTTTGTGCTGCTATAATAAATAAAGGATTCCAGAGAGAGATTAAGAAACATAGGTATGAATGGAGAAGTAGAGCAAAAAGTGGAAGAATGGGAGGTGAAGAAATAGGATAATTAACAGGGAAGGATGCAGGTAGTGAGGTAAAGATGTAGAAAACATTAGTTTTATGGGAATTATTACAGGAGTAGGAAGATCCAATGATATACCTATTTTTCAAATTAATTTAAAATTCAAGATAATTTAAAATTAAAAAATTTAAAAAGCAAATTAAAGATTAAGTTCAGATATAAATCTACAATGCTGAGAAAGACAAAGAGAAAGAAGGGCAATCTGTCTGATAAACAGAGGGGAAGGTTAGTGGGAAAGAGAAATTAAAAATGTAAAAGTATATGTGGGGGTTTTGAATTCATGAAGGAAAGGGAGGCAGATAGAAACCAATCACTTTAATAAGGATGAAGTTATATGTCTAATCCAAATGAGCCATGAATCCATTTGCTTAATGGAAAAATGTGTCCACAAAGTCTTCATTGAAGCAGGCCATGAATAATCAATGTATTATGTACATGTTTCCATTAGTAAAGACTGATGATCTGCAATGTGCTGGTGGCATGGATCACGGATGTCTTGACCAAGTAATTATTGCCAGAAAAGTCACAGTTATGTGAGTGATAGAAATATATGTACAAATGAAATACACTAGTAAAACAGAAGTCACAGTGCTTTTTTCCTTCCCTGGTTTGATGCTAAGTGTAAGAATCACCAAAAAACAGACAGCAAAGGACTTTCAGAGAAATATTCAGTAATGTTTATTTGGAGCCCTGTGCTTTCTCTGCTTTGATCCCTAGAATCAGATGGAATGCAAGAATAACAGGGAAACACTGGAGGAGTGATTTTATTAATCTAGTCCTCTCCTCAGAGGATCAGAACAACCATCGGATTAGGAGGATTAATTTAGTCAGTGCAGAGAAAGTCACAATCTCTGTTTTGAAAAAAAACATCTACAGAGCATAGTGTCAGATAGCTTATGCAGTAAAAAAATGGGACTGCTGATTTTACCATGTATTCTACTGTGCTACAAAGTTCCATATTTTTCACACCTACTAAGATTCACCCTTCTGAGTTCAGACACTTTATGGCCTATGACAATTGCATTTGTTCTCTACCCCTCACGAATTTTATACTTGTATGAAAATTAAGGGGACATATAAATAGCTCTAATCAATGGTAAGTCTTTTTTACACAAATTTTGTACTTGTAACCATGGTTTTCCAGCAAGGAAATGCATGGGAGTTTTTTTTTAATGTTCCTGGGGAAGCAAACTCATATTGGGCTGGTCCTGCAGAACTCACAACTCATCCTAAGGCCCAGATCAGGAGTCAGAGTGTGGTCTCACTCTAAGGACATACGTGGGTGCAGGGAATCAGTGTCATTCTGTGAATATCTGTTCAGCCACATTCTCTTCCTACAGCTAGACCATCACCAGAGGAAACCATTTATAGCGAAGGATTTGCAACCAGATTGTGATAACAGATGATCTACTGCTCCTGCCTCCAGCCTGCTACCAAATTCCAGCTGATCCAAAATATTTAGGAAATCTTCAGTACAGATGGGCTCCAGTAGCAAGTGGATGTCTTCATAAATGCTCTACACTTGTTTAACCCTTCATAGATGGCCAAGTCCATTGCTCAGTTCAACTCAAGCAGTAACATTTTATGACAGGATCTGCCAAAGTATAAATGAAAGAGACAACATCCTCAGGGAGTCTGCACAGGATAAAAGGACCTATACTCAGTGTTTCTACTCCTTTCTGTAAGTCCAAGTGGGGCAGTAGATATTTAGTCCAGTTTAGTGATAATAATTTGAAAATTATTTCTTCAGGAAGATGTAGCATCACATTCTTCGAAGTTACCAGATGCCAAATACAGTTCAATGATTCTTTCTGTGTGTTTATCCCCACAACTTTAATTTTATTTTTCTCTTTTAAAACAAAAATATACAAGGATCTTAATTATATAAAGCTTTTTACTCATGCAAGCAAAGACCATTAATAAATGAATTTATCTTATTTCCTAGTAGGTATGGACAATGGAGCTATGAGAATTTTTACTAACCAAAGAACTTGGGCCATGTATTCCAAAAAGTGAAATAAAGGTTTTTTCTAGTTCTGAATCTCAGACTATCAAAAAAGCCATACTTAACAATTATGAGATGTGAAAATATACCTCAGTCTTTTGCTTGCCATTTTTGTTTTAATCTTTTGTGACAGAGTATTCACACATTTTGCCACAACTAAATAATGTAAACTAAGAAGATAATTAAAAAAGATTAGTCATAATAAAAAAATTGTAGTAGTTTACACTATTATAAATGTCCTCTCCATGGCTGATAAAATTATTCAACTAAAAGACCAAATGCATATATGAATGTGGGAAATTCCCTCTAAATGGAAAAATTGAATCATTTTAGGTCTCTCCATCTTTCTTATAAGTCACCCTTTTGAGACTGCAGGTCATTCTCAGTCTCTGGATCTTTTTCTAATGAATCAATGTCTTCTGGGAACTAGTGGGGTCCCAATAACTCCAGCAGCTTCAGAACAAGTTATTACACCTGTCTCATGGATTATACCTTTGTTAAAGTCAGAATTTGTGTTCGTGATTTTCACCTCTGGTTCGTGTCTGGCAGTCTGCCCTCTCTTCCAGCTCTTTCCCACTCGGGTTCATTTAGTTCATTACTCTTGCCTAAGGTGGAAGAACTTGCACCTGCCTTCAGTGGAGTGAAACCTGTCTGTCACATTCACTTCCAGTTTGAAATCTGTTCCCCAATCTGCTTACAGCCAGACGGAGCCTGGTTCTCTGCATAGATGTCATTAGCAAGCTCTTCATTCCATTTTCCAGGCTGTTAGTGGAAATACTGTGTTGTTCAGGACCTACTGGACCTAAACAGATATATTTGTTACATCCTTCTGTTTTAAGAGTAAGTCTTTGATAATCATGCTCTTAATACAGGTTTCTACTCAGTTTTCTATTTCTGTTATCTGATTCATGTTTTCACAGTCAGCTTGTAAATTGCCTTGTACAGCAGTGCCAAAGTCTTACCAAACTCTCTTTATATGTATTTACTGCTCCTCCTCTATCTTCATGGCCCGTTTCCTGCTTCTGAAAGGAAAGTACAGAGGCTTGACGTAATTTAGTCTTGAAAACTTTATTTTGAATGTTGCTTGCCGTGTTTTCATCTAGACACTTCTCCTCCTCCCTGGTTTCGGAAGAGTTTAAATTAAGCTGCCTAGGTCTTTAATATTCTGGCCTTTCCCTGTGTCCATCTTTAAGGTAAGATTGTATTTTGATTTTTATTTTCTTTTCTTCCAGAACCTTATTTTTTTGTCCAGGCACTTTCAGAGTGAATTTCATTGATACTAAAAATTTTAAAAATTTGTTACTTTTTCAGTTGCACCCAACATCATCACATGTTTTCAGAGATATTTATAAGTGTATGCAATTCCCCAATTGCTTCTTTTTTTCCCACCCCTCTCTTTGGAGTCCACAGTATATTTATTCCCTTCAGATCAAGTTCTGTCTATAGCACTGCAAACAAGAATTAAGGCCACTCCTCACTACATCAGGGTTGACCTCAGTTCCACAGGACAGGAAGAGAGGCAAAGCTCGAAGGCATACTTTGAAAATTACTCATATACAGTCTTGAGAAAAATACTTTAATGCTCCAGAAATTTTTTAAAAAGTCATAATTGCTATAACGTATAAAACTGTGCTTTATTAGTGGCACTGGCAAAACTTCTGTCAAGACTATAAAAACTTTCTCATTCTTATATGCTCTTACTTTATTGCGTTGCTAAAAGTCAGCTGTTCAAGATTAAATTTGGACAGACCTTCAAGCCTTAAAATTTGGGTGTTTTCTTTCATTTTGCCCAAACCAGTCACGGTAGTCGTAATTCCAACACAGGGGAGTATAACTTATTTAGCCATGTAAAAAAATTCTAGCAAAATTTTCTTCCAACAGCACATTCAATCTTGAAATTTAGACAGCTGTATTTTTGTGATATGGATATATTTTTTGCCATTTATCTGAAAATATCTTCTATTTATAATTTGGTATCTCAGCATTTTCATATGTACAGTAGACATTTATTTGGTTTTTTGGGTTCTTCATTGATTTTTTTCAAATATTTCCTCTTCACTGGAACATGCACAGAACCCTGAATCCCTGCAGGTGACTGGCCATGTCCTATTGCATGTCCTACAGGTGCTCATCTGACTTGATAATTCTTTACAATTGCAGAGATTAGGAAAGTCCGTTCTTATTCCAGACTTCAAATAGGCATTTTTGTTCAAAATTTGAGTAGGTGCAAGGTCCTGAAACAATTTTTGTCTAGCAATTAATTTTAACTGCAATACCTTTTCTATAGGTATGTGCCTATACAGTGGTTCCTTATCCTCTCTTCTGTTTAATCATACCTAGAGGATATTCCTTTTGGATAACGTTGCATTTTTAATTCACCTATCATCTTCTTTAGAACAAGAACTACAACTAATAGAACTGTTATTTTTCTTCGTGTCTCTTCAAAGACCATGAAGGAAGTCAAAGAGGTTTAGTTTAGACACAAAAACCCATAGCCCAGGTTAGACTTTAACTAGGTGTCTCACTCCCTGATGGGATAGCTAGGAGAAAAAAGAATGAAGCTAATATTTTAATTTGATAGAGAAAGGCATAAAGAAATGAGATAGTAAAAGTATTTATTGCATTTATTTAAAAAAATTAAAATTTCACTTACCAGTGGTAGGCCTTACACCCATGAAAAAAAGGTTCACTTTTGGAGAGGTCAGAGGAGGAACCAGTATCAAACAGCTTTAATGGTGAGACCCTTATTTTTCTGAATGTGCCACAGATTTGAGGTATTTTTTAGGTTATATTTCTAATAACGCCATCATATTTATTATTAAAATTTTGAAGGCATGGTAAGGTTATGCAATGCTTTGAAGGAGCATTAATAGTTGGGAATTCTTTGCCAGCACTTTAGAATGCTTTAGACCTAACTATCACATTTCATGCAGCCAAATGTGTAAGTGATAAAATATAGTCAGGACCCAAATGAATAAATGAATAATGCTTTTGCAGAATAAAAGTAGTTTCTGACTCTGCAGACATTGGCTTTGATAAATACAGCTGCCACCTAGGATAAAGCTGATATTGCCTTTCAATGTGTGGCTTTATTAAATAGAGATCTTGCTACAGGTCTTACTATAGCATGTGGGACATATTTGATTAGTTACCAGAATCACTCAGGGTGCATTGGTTTTCTTTTCTTTAGAGGTGTGGGCTGGGAGCTATTTTTTTCTCAATAACCTACTGATTTCAAATTTCTATTTGACATACATTGTTCATTAACATTTCATATCTTCATTGATAAGAGAGATAAATACTTCCCTGGGCTAGTAATTACTTATAGAGTTTAATGCCTTCAGATCAAAGAATCCAATACACTGAACAGATTAGAAGCTCTTTTAAAGATTTGGGATTAGTAGTGCTCCATAAATGATCTGAACCTAGGGTTCGTTCAACAAAGGGGCTTCACGCTAGTCTTTGCAATGTAAGCCTCTGGGTTTCTGGCACTGAAGGTGGCATCCAGACTCTGCATTAGATGCTTTTATTACTTTAGTGATGCCTGAAGAAAGTTTGGTGCTTTACACTAGAAATCATAAGAACCAGAACACTGAGGACCTCAATAAAAGTTCCTGGAAGCTGGCAAGTGCAAAAAGCTGTAAATGAGTGCCTGGTTGCACTATCCAAGGCAAAGGAGAACTTCCTTGATGACTGTTGGCCCTAGCCGAAAACCTTCCAAGGTGGACTTCCTTCCTTGCTTCTTTTACAGTTGGGGAAATAGGGTGTGACTGCTCCTTTTGCACAACTGACAGCTGAATAGCACCAACAAATACCCTGAACACGGGAGGCCTGAGTTTGATGTCTCACTCTGGGTATGAATTTTCAAACACGCTTCCCCCATCTTCCTGAAAATTGTTCCAGTTGCCAGGCTATTGGACTCAAATGGCTTATGAAGGCACTGCATTCTGTGTACTGTGTGACCTCGTAAAGACCAGAAAACACTGCAGAAATAAAGGCCACAGGAGTGGTCATTGCACATCTCACAGGACTGGGACAATCAGATAATAGCTGAGGTCTGACTACCTACCAGAATAGGTGATACTACCAGCAAATTTGGCAAACATCGTAAATATTTGGTTGTTATGGGAGAAGGTTGCAAGGACATCAGCTACCGCAGTCTGTCCTCTCGTCAACAAAAGGGAATGCTATCTCTTGTTTAGCAAAGATATAGCCAACTAGCCTGCTGTGCTCTTTACACGCCTGTTTTCCTCTTTTTTCACTCTCTTCAACACCTTACTGTTTCATTAAGCCAGTTGATTCATCATTTCAGAGTGGAGAGGTACAGCTCACTGAGCACCCAGACAGTTTAATTTAATTTTCTCAGGTTTTTAGATGGGGGCTCAATTTGATGTGACCCCTAGAAATTGAACCCAGCCCTTGCTGTTGCTAATCAAATCCTGGCAGTCTGTTACATCAGCTGAAGAATTTCAAATTGTGGTAGCATTAGTTTGTTAGAAAAGTTTATTTTGTTAGAGCTGACAGGATAATGAACCTTCTCTTTATCCATTTCAGCAGATAGAAAATTTGATCTTGGATATAAACAACTTCATAGTGAAGAACCAAAAAATTAATCCATTTCTTTATTTACTTACAGCAAAGTAGTTTCAGTACAATAAGGACAAAAGTTGGAACATCTGACTTTCAAACTTTAAGGGTTGGTTTGTCTGCACTTTCTAATTGTTTGTTTGTTTGTTTTATTTTGTTTATTTAGTGCTATTTTGCACTTGAAAAATTAGATTTACTTTTTTTCTCTTATCCGGGTATGGTTATCAATTTCTGTGTGGAAGAGCCTTTATCTTCAGTTCAATCATTTGGATAGAAAGCTGATGAGTTATCCCTTACGACTTTGTCTCAGTATTCTGATGCATTCATCAGGGTAATTTTGACTCCAACAAATACATAGTACAGATTTCATAGGAAAGTAAGGTTCAGGTCTCTAGCAGGGCAGAACTTGTACTGAAAATGAAAACGAGTTGATACCCAATAAAAGAGCTATATGCCTCAAACAGAGATAAAATTTACTTTCAAATGCATACATTTAACCCATGGAATTGATATTTCACAAAGTCACAGACATTATTTATGCTGTGGATGAGAGTTTATCATATAATATTTCTTGAAATATTTGTTATTGATTTTAATGATGTTTAGCTTTGTGAACAAAGTCAATGTGACATCCATTAATCTTCAAGTAGAAGTCTGGGAAAGTAAAAATTTTGCTCTGCCTTTCCAAATGGTTTTCTGTTCTTTCACCTTTTCTCAACTGGCAAAATGTACTTTAAGGATTTCATTTTTCTCTGAATTGTGAATCTGCTGCCCAAGGCAAGAACCAACAAATGTGTGGTCAAATCCAGTCTAGCAAGTCTTACTTTCTTTGATAATGGCAACTTTGATCTCCCCAAGAAACCTATTCGGGGAAATGTTCCGTGCAATTCTCGCTGGTACTTAAATTGATTAAGCCAAAAACAGAAACAGAAAAATTCTTTGCATTGTCGAGATGCTCAAGGTGAGACAGCAGTGTACACTTGCAGCCCAGAAGGCCAAACATACCCCAGGCTGCATCAACAGAAGTGTGGCCAGTAGGTCAAAGGGAGATGATTTCCCCCCCTCTATTCTGTTCTCATGAGACCCCAGCTGGAATGTTACATCCAGGTCTGGGGTCCTCAGCACAAGAAGGACACAGATCTGTTGGAAAGAGTCCAGAGGAGGACCACAAAGGTGATCAGAGGCATGGAGCACCACTCCTATGAGCACAGGCTGAAAGTTGGGGTTGTTCAATCCGGAGAAAAGAAGGTTGCAGGGACACCTTATAGCAGCCTTCCAGTACCTAAAGGGGGCCTACAGCAAAGATGGAGAGGGACTTCTAATAAGGGACTTTTGACAAGGGCCTGTAGTGATAGGACAAAGGGGATTCAACACTAAACTGAAAAAGAATAGGTTTAGATTAGATTTTAGGAAGAAATTCTTCATTGTGAGGGTGGTGAGACACTGGAACAGGGTGCCCAACGATGTGGATGCCCCATCTCTGGAAATGTTCAAGGCCAGGTTTGATGGCTCCCCAAGCATCATGTTCATGGTCAAGTGGAAGGTGTCCCTGTCCATGGCAGAGGGGCTGGGACTAGATGATCTTTAAGGTCCGTTTCAACCCAAACCATTCTATAATTCTATGGTTCTAAGATTTTATGATTGATTAGCAATTTCCAGTCCTGAGAATTACAAATCAGTCTTTGTTCAAAGGTGACTAGATACAGCATAAGTTCTATGGAGAAAATATACACCCACAATTTACAATAGGCTTTACTTGAACTCAAACCAGCAGCTCTTTGAATGGAAGAGTCGCATTACTACTTTATGGACAGTACATTCTATTAATATATTTTTTCCTCTCAAAACAATTTCTGGTATTGTACTAACTTAAAATTAAATACAAACAATACAAATATCTTTATCTACTAAAGAGATATGGTTACCTCAAGAAATTGGTTGGAGCATGGTACTAATAACACCAAGGTTGTAGGCTCAATCCCTGTATGGACCGTTTACTGAGGAGTTGGACACAATGATCCTTGTGGGTCCCTTCCAACTCAGAACATTCTGTGAAATTACCATGTTCTAGAAAAAGCTTTATTTACAATTTAGCAACAAAAATAGAGAATAGCTTACCCTCCAAGCATGTTTGGAAGGGATCATTTCCCAAGACTACTAGACTTATAAATAACATTAGTGAGAGACTTCTATAACATTGACCCCTGCCTTTAAACTGCAGGAAAACCTTAATGAGCTCCAAATGGAACTATGCATAGAGCCAGAAGGTAAAATTGAAAGAGCAAAGAAGGATGTGGTACACAAACTTTCAGTGTCCAGCATCTGTAGAAGCTTTTTCCCTCTGAATCTGATTTTGCCATGAAGAAATTTGAGTGTTGGATGTCTTGGCCCACTATTTCAACGGAGGCTTTTTAAAATCATGTATCAATTTAAATACTGGGTTTTTTACATCATAAAAAAAGGAAAAAGATTTCCTCAGGGTGAAAAGAATTTAGTTTGTTAAAATGTGGTTTGGTGGACTGTTTTAAAAGATATCAATGAAGGGGGAAAAATCTGAAAACATTCCCCTTTACTGTTCTTACAATCTTATCTTTTTTTGGCGATCAAAATCCGTCTTTATGACATCTATTAGCATTGAAGGCATTCTGCAGACCATTCAGACTAATGCATCTGAATCCTGTGGCAAAGCAAGAACAGAATTTTAGTTTCTGAATGAAAAAACACTCATGAATTACTCTGTTTCCATTGTTTCTATTATCAAACAGGAAAAAACCCCGGTAAATTAGTTTTGGATTAGAAACAAATATTCAGTTAAATCAAGAGAAAAATTTTAATAGTAAGTAGTATGTTTGTTTATCTAAAACAGATCATTTTAATCTTTTAGCTTCCATTTTTTTTCAATGTAGCAAAAGATAAAATAAGTGAACTGCATTTTTTAACTGAAATATTAAAGCAGTTTCAGAAAGTCTTAAATTAGTTTTCAGAAAGGTCTTTTAAAAGCTGTAAGTGAAACAATTTTGCAACTGACAAGAATTTTTTTAATATTTCAACTCCAAAGAAGGAAAACAAAAAATAATATTTGTATCAGCTCTCCAGAATGAAAGTCTAATTTGTTGTTGTTATCTAAAAATGATCACGTGTTATGTCTTGAAAAGACTTGTGCTTTACTATATTCTGATGGAATTCTTGTAATGGTTTTGTTCAGCAGCATAGAAACAGTGATGGGTCTCATCTAAGAATTATCAAATGAGGTGAGATGCTCATGACCTGCTGTGAATTGACCTCTGAATTTGCTTAATATATTATGGTTTTCTACCAATTTACACACTGCAACTGCACTGAGAACTGCATCTCTTGAATGACTTTCTGATTAAGAAGAGAACTAAATGTAGGTCTGGAATGTACATGCAGCTCCATGTTGTGCCAGCTGTAGCTGCAGGACCGTTCCCACAACTAATGGGCGATGCTACCACTCTCCTTGCCTGAGATTCCAAAAACCTCCACAGACTCACAGCGTGATCAGACTGCTGAGGTGAGCCCGGCTGAGGGTCTAAGTACACTTTAAGTGGATTACTGGGATTATGTGACCACTTTAGATTCAATTGCCTGTGCAAGATCTCTGGTATGACCTAAGAGACAGGCTAATATCTGAGTTTCCCACAGTGGAACTGAGGGGCACATTCAAAAAACCAGGTGCCTGTCCACTGGGAGGTGGGCTGCACTGGAACTTGTCACAAACAAACACATCCACATGTACACATGACCATGAATGCTACTTCCCAGCCAAAACTGATAGCTTATCCTGTACTTCTATCCCACACTGCTCTCCTACTGGTATCTGTTTGATTTACTGCCAGCAAGGCAGAAGGTGAGAGACATTCACATTGGCAGGCCCCAATAGTCCCTGTAGTCTGGTGGTATCGAGCTGTTTTCAGCCTCCTCTGCCTTTCTCACTTCCAGTTCAATGGTTAGCAACCTATTTTATAGCATCTCTCATCTGAGAACAAACCATTTCATTTTATACACTGTTTTGGGTCATGGGAGAAGCCTCACACCAAACCTCATCAAGGGAGATGGTAACTTTCTTTCTCCAGTGATAGGAGAGCTCACAGTCTAAAGTCCAAGCTGAACACACCTCAGGTCTTTGCCTTAGTCAGGTGTTATGACAGTCATGTAACAAATTTTCAATTTCTGCTGAGAATTCCAAGTGTTTTTTTAGAAGGAGAACAGAGAAAGTGGTTTCTGCTGAAGTAAATTGCATGTCTCCTCCTTCCTACCACAGTTTTAAAACCTCATGTCTTGTCTGTACATGAATTCTGACAAGAGGGTATCTGTTACCATTTTGTGCTTCAGTCAGAAAATCAGTCTCTAATATTACCCAAACCACTCCATGTTAATCACATGCTGGAATGTTGCACATTTATTAATTCACTTTTTGTATTGTATTTTTTTGTGAACACCTGGAAAATATATTAAAGCCATTCTATGACAGCACAGTGAGATATATAGTTTGTGCAGCCCCATTTTTCAATCAATGAGAATTAAGACTAGAACCCTCAACCTGTTTAAAATGCATAGAAATTGTGAATACCTTGTTTCTAGGCTGATGCTGCACTTTAATGTCCATGCAACTTATATTCAACAAAGTGTTTTAGTTCTCAGATCAAATTATCTGGATGAGATTGGAGCTCAATTGCCCTTGTATCATAAGACAAACATAGGACTATTTTTCACAGCTCTCTAAAAAAGACTCTATGTGAATAGCAAATCAGCTGCACAAAGACAATGAGCTACAGAATTTATCAGAAATTTTAAAATCCAAAAATTAATTACGTCTTAGACCTTATAATGTTGAGAAAGGGCTATTAATGCCATAAAGGAATGGAAAAATAATTTAACTTGCACTGGTAGAACGAATTTTTATGTTCAGAATTCCTTTATTTCTCTACAAAATTACAGTACACCATTTTCAGCTAATAGAGTAGTCCAGTGTTTCAGCAAGGGGATGCATATACTAAAATGGCACCCATAGATTATCAGTAATTTTATATTAATACTTTTGCATTTCCAAATCTATTTTGATGCTTACAGTTTTTAAGCATCTTTATTTGCTAGAACAATCTGGAACAGTGTTTTCAGTTTTGTTTAGCATTTGTTTTTTATATAAATTTATTTCTAAAATAGCATCATGATATTGGACTGGTACTTGTACTAAAATACATATTCCACAATTTGTGGACATAAATGCTGGTAAAATTGCATTTAAATAAATATTGTTTATTTATGGCACAGAGTAAACTCTGTTTCTTTCACTGACTGTGAAAATAGAAAATGTTCAAGTTAGTATCTGACAACCTTAACAAAAGATTTATTAATATTGAAGTCAAAATTATTTTAAAGAAAAAGCTCAAGTCAAATTGTCAGTTAGTCCAAATTTTCAAAGCTCCACTGACTACAAGAATCTCACCAGACCTCTACTAGCTATGACTCTTTCAGGAAACACACATTTTTTTAAATGGACTTAGTACAGAGATGAGGCATGGGGCAATATTTAGGTGCTTAACTTTCCTCACAGTTTTCAGAATGACATTAATATGATTCAAGCTGATATTAAACTGAGCTATCAAATGCCTTCTTGTATTGACTCATTAAGGGCTAAATCTGGTGGGACGTGGCACTGTTTCAAACCATTCTTGCCTAAATATTATCTGCTTGGTACACTGACATTGGCTGGCCTTGACATTTTCACCAGGCTTCAGTAAGAAGGCTTTCAGAGCCTTGAGAGTTTGAATTTCTAAAATTATTCCCAAGAAGATAATACAAATTAACTATTTTGTCTTTCACACAATCTGAAGCCTTTGTGTGAAGTAATCTTCTTCATATGAAAGAAACATAGGAAGAAACAGGAAACTCCATTTGAATTGCCAGTAATGACACAATATGCTTTCTGGTTCCTTCAGGGGATTGATAAGACTACTTCAGAAGAACAGGAAATTTGTGAGACTAACCAACCATCTTCTCAGTATCCATATTATTGCTGATAGTAGACAAAAGTAGATCCTTAGGAAAGAATATTCAAACATTACAAGGATTATAGTGAATGTCCTCCAGAATTTTCTGCCAGTCTCCAGCAAAATAATTTCTTAGGAATTTCTTCAGCTAGAGAGAAAATAGTCTTCATCTCAAGAGAACACAATGTCGCGACCTGCCTCTGAGGCAGGGTAAGTGACATTCCAGTTAATAAATCCCTTGGGGTGAATTAGAGTGAAATGACACTGAATGGCTGGTGTGTATATATGAGGCAGATTTATTTTAAAACTATGTAATTGCAACAGAAAGAAGATACATGGCCATTTTGGTTCTTTTCTATAAAACTGTAAAAGAATCATAAAGAAAATTCATAAGAAAAATAACGAAAGAGGAGGAACAAACAAGAGTAGATAGTGGAGAGGAAAGATATCACCACCCATGGATCAAGCAACGAGACTTGATCATTGCAATTTTGACGTCTGTGGTTGGAGTAATGTTTGCAGTCTAGATCCATTGGGGGTGGGGACCAAAACAGATGCTCCTCAGGTCATGTAAATTCCAGTTAGCATGAAAACACCTAGATCCACCCCCCAGAGAGGTAATTCTTCATATCTGTTTCACCACAAGGAGGCATGCACAGTTTTCTGAGGGAGAGTTCCCAATAAGAGTGAGAGGGTGCTTTGGAGTCCTTGGTGGTCCATAGCTCCCTCTAGGGATATGACCGCTGTTTGTCCCTGCTTCTTGCAGTAGCACAGCTGTGTCTTGTGGCACGGGGGAGTTGGCATCAAAAAAAAATGTAAGATCTGCTTTTTATTGACCATTCTCCTTAGCTGGTTTCAAAGACATCATGTTTCCAAATGTAGTGGATAACATCAACCACAGAGCAACCTAGATAGACAGTGGTTCTGTTGCCACACAAAATTTTCTTTTCTGAGGACCCTGGGTTTGAGAACGTAAAAGGTTTTTGCATCCACACATCCTATAGCAAGAAGTTTTAAAGTTGAACTGCATTGTGTGTGAAGGCTTAGGTATCACATCTGGTTTGTTTAGTAAGTCACCCTACTTTGTCTGCAAGGTCACATCACCACAAGCCTCTCTATTTACAACATTCTTCTAATTCCCTAGGCTGAGTAGTCTGCATCTATTTGATCCTTTCTCTCAAAGAAACCACTCTGTGAATTTGGTTTCTTTGGTCACCTTCCACTGATCCCTTTCCATTTCTTCCATATTCCTCGGCTATGGGGCGTCAGAACTGTTCAGTGCGTAGGATATGGAAAAACTCAAGGTTTATGCAATTAGTGATATTTTATGCTTTATTCCTTACTCCTTTCTCAGTAGTTCCTAACAATTTTCTTTTTCTCACTGTTGCTGAAGATTGTGTTAACATTTTTATAGAACAGTCTAGTTCTGAAGTTCATGAGGTATGCAGAATTTATGATTGTTTATTCTCATGTTCATCAACTGAAACCTGTCTACATTGAATTTTATTTACTGTTTCCTGTTTACCTTCTATTACTTCTATGCTGATACCAGTGATGTTTCTTTATGGAGTCTAGTTAATTGCCTCAGCTGTTCAGGGTAGAAATGCAGTTGCTGAGGAGAATGATAGTCTATAATGAAGACTGCTATAAAATAACGTTGGCATCTCATAAATATGTCTGATTTTATTAAATAAAAATAGACAATATATGGACATATCTGACCTGTTGATTATTTTACTATTCCTCTAGCCTCCTGCTTCTATTTCTTTTCAATATCTAGAAATGCCACAAGTACAAAATAAAGATATAAAAATGATGTTTCTTGTTTCAAATGAATGTCAGACTGGGAAATAGATGTTCCTCATAACACTACCAGTCTTGGACATTTATTTTTACAGTTTCATAGATTTACTAAGAAGTTACATCTGGGTTAATTTTCCTGTGTGTGACATCTCATTTGCTGGCTCAGAGCTTATGTGTAGAGATTATCAAATGTCAAATGCAAATGTAAAATGGATCCACGCTGTACAAAATAGTCTTTTACAGATATTGAGCTGACTATTCCCTTTAAATGTTAATGAAACTGTTGTAATTACTGAAATACCAAACCAGCCTAAGAGCTGGAGATCACAGCTGTAGCCCGTTGCTCATAAATTACTGGCACAGGCACTGTCTTGGCAGAAAGAGTTGTACACGAACTTGTTCATCATGCCTCGTTTATAAGTAAGGTATGGAGACAGAGTCCAAAGGGCACAGCCGGAAAACTGAGGGACCTTTTTGTTCTACTAAAGAAGTATAAATCTTGCCCCCAACCAGGCTGCCCATCTTCTTGTCCGTGTGTACCCCTCCCTCCTTTTTTTCCACAAAGACATAGAATTCAGATTTTATTCTAAAAACTATTGAACATACAGTAAAATAAACAAGCCTCCCTAAAACTTTTTTTTTTTTAAATAAAGATCCACTTATTACATTCTAATCTAATTTTTTTAGTTGTGCTTGCTTTTTTAACAGGAAAACTAACTGTGTACAAAAGTAGATAGGCAGGATGGGAGGAAAGTGAGTTGAATAATGGGGGAAAGGGTGGCACTGCTGCATTTTTTTCTGTGATATTTTTTCAGCCAGCAAGCCTGTAGCACAGATGCAGTGAAAAGGAAAATAGAGTACTTGAATGGGGTAAGTAACCTCAAGACAAAAAATGTCTAAGGGCTATGCAAGCATAACTAGGCAGTAAAGAACCAGTGATATCTATACTAAAGAAGGCTGTTGACACCTTGATTCTTTGATCTGTGAACTGTGTGACAGGCTTGCAAACGGATAGTTTATTATCTGGGAGGTGAATAGCAAAGTCCTACAGCGTTTCACAGGGTTAATACGTATAAAACAGCCATTTAGATGTGCACCAGGAACAGAGCGTGGGAGGAGTTTGCTTCAGCATGCAAGGAAGTTGCACGGGTGCCTGTGCCTATATGTGTGTCTACGCGTATGTGCTCGTGTGGAGCACGGCGCGGTACCCAGACGGTCACATCCACTGCAACTGGGGCGATCCACACCAAAGCTGACCATGGAATTGCCAAATCCTTTTAATTCATCTTCCGATAACACTGAAGGTGGCCTGAGCCCGATCGGGACCTTATTCTTATTTTCACGGAGGATCGCTATCGTTACACTCCATTTAAATTCAGGAATAAGCATCTCATGACGCCATGCTCCACTGCATCGGAACTGTATGAGCAAGGCGGTTCTTGCACAGAGAGGGAGAGACGGAGAGAGGGAGAGACTTCCCAGGCTGAGAAGAAAAAGAGACATTATCTGGTTTTTATGTCTATGGGTTGATTTTTTTTTTAAAAGAAAACTACAGCTCAAAGGTATTGGAGTAATATTTCTGTAAGCCTAGTCTCAACAGCAATAAATTTATCTGTATCAACAGCAGAGCCAGATAATTCTGTTGTTGTTCTTACAGGGATCTGTTGTTTCATGGATCACAAAGGAAATTCCAAAGAGCAGCAATCTTTGTGTTACCTGACGTTATATGAGCTTAGTCATTCAAGGCAAATAACTCATCTTTGAAAGGAGCTTGCATCTCACCTAAGCTTGTTTAAGGGGTAGTCTTTTCTCAGGTGCAGACACTTGATTTTTTCTTTCAGTTATTTCTGAAAGTATGTTTGGCATGCAATCTGCTATTGATGTGTGGTTTCTTTTTCTGTTGTGTTTTGGTTTTGGTTTGTTTTTAAGAGGTCTCTTTTAGTTGCAGACAAGTAAATGCGAAATTTCAAGGCAGTAATTATTGATTTTGGGATAGCAGAGTCCTTTGAAAGCATATTGGTATGTGATGAGTACAGACAGGCTACCTGGATTTTTCATGATCTTTACTCTATATCCATGTAACTGCGCAACAGTCAAACAAGTCACGGTAATATTTGGAAATAAAAGTGACAAGAATGTTGCTCAGATAAGTGAAAATTAGCATTAGAAAGCATTAGGGACTTGTTTTTTTCAGATTATTTCTACAGAAAAAAATTTAGAGTTAATTGACATGAAGAGTTACAACTGGATACAAATATCTTTCATAAGGAAAAATACATTTGCAATGGAAGTCAGGGGAAAAAAGATCTTATACCTTGGGTGCATGAAAAGAAAACTGTGAAATACTCCAACTTACATTATTGAAACTCGTTTAGTGATTAAAAACTAAAAAGAGAAAAAAAGTAGAACAACGACTTTGCTTGCCTAGTATGGTAGTTGGGTAATAAGATATATTCTACTGCAAATCAATTTCCCCATTCCAGTTTAGAAGTACAATATAGCTCTGGCAAAGTAGCATCTTTACGGTCCTACGGATTGACATCACAAAGCCGTAGTCTTCTTTTGAAATCTATGGAACTGTGATAAATCTTCATGGCTCTGTATTCTAAAAGGAAAAAGGATTAAAGAAAGATTTTCAAGAGTGGCATATTACCTCCTCTACACTATTTGGAGATGAAAGGATTGCATTATGGTAGACTAGCAGTTATCAGTTTTTCATGGGATTAATAATTAAATAGAATTTATAGCAACGGGGAAATATTGTTACGGTATAAAGATTTAAACAATGAAAAACTTTTTGAACCACTAGAGCTTAAAGATAGAGTTATAGCCTATGAGTATAGAATGTATAGAAATTCTTCCCTTAGTATAAGTGGTTTTTTAATTGTATCCTTTATTAACAGACAAAACCATAGAAAAATGACCATCCTAAGAGACCGATCCTTGTTTCTTGATGAATACTGTCAAATGAGTTATAAAGGATGGTGACTGTTATGCACAGATGCATATTGAGATTTATCTGTCTGAGTTGCCATTCTGTAAGAAGGGGGTCTATGATTATTACTGCTTTTCTTATGGCTCCAGGAGTCTTTATTTATAATCTCACTTAGGAAATTTTTTGAAAGTGTTCTTTGCCAGCAACAGAAGAAAGTAAGACCCAGCTAGGGACAGAGGGTTCTTGATGCAAAACAGTAAATGTGCTTTGCGTTGCAAGGACTGGTGGAAGAAAATCTGTGTTGTTTCTCTGATAAAATGGCCAGGGTAGGTCAGGTGTTCTCACTTGCTTGTTCTCTTGTTTTTAAGTTGCCTGGGAAATATTTCGCAATGCAGGCTTTTGGGATCATTCTACAAGGTGACAGAAATTACATGACTTTTGTGGATGTGAAAGTTGATCCTGATTGTGTCATCTGAGAATTGCCCCTCTCATTTGATTTCCAAGATGCAGTTCAGCAATACATGAGGTCTTCAGGTGTCCTTGGACCTCTATGCTGAACACAATTTTCTTTCTCGAGGTTTATTGGAGATAAAAATTCACAATGAAGAAATAGGTTGATCATCACTATAAATATTTTACATGTAGCCTTTCTTCATATTCTAGTCTTGTTTAGCTTTGTAAAAGGCTGTATTTAATATATTCTCAGCAGCCAAAATTTTACTAAATGCTTTAATGAAACTACTGAGACAGGGGTTTTTTATTTTGTTTTGTTTTCCTTTGGTTTACTTTGTTGGGTTTTGGTTTTTTTTTCAGAATTCATAATTTAGCCTAATCCTTCTAATTTGGCACAAGGAGTGGATGCCTGGATCTATCACCTTCCTTTATTTGTCGGTGTATGTAAGACAAAAATGTCAAGCAGAGACAATGAGTTGTTCACGGTAACCTCAAATCTTTTTCCATACCAGAATACAGTGGTTCCATTTCCATGGGACACCTTACACCTTCAGTAGTAGGCTAAAGTTCATCCAAGTATGACAGGCTCGGTAAAGCCACATCAAGATTGTGTGACAAATTCCTTATTTAAAGTCATTGAAAGTTGATATGAATTTTTATGAGGTTCTCTTGCTCCCCTAGAAAAATAAACTAACAAATATGAAGCAGAATTTAATTACTACATGTAAATATGTATGGAGGTTTAATGATTGCAATGCATTGAATATGCTATGTTTAATTTAATTGTCTATTATTAATATCCCGTATAAAGAAACTTGAAATTTAAAGTACATGGCATTGAGAACACAGTTGTCAAAGATTTAACTACAATAATTTTAAGGTATTTTAACTAGTTGTATAAACTTGCTGCTTCTTTCAGATCCAGGCTTGCGAATAGAGGGTCATGTAACAAATCATACTCCCACATAAGGCTGTGCTTCACTGGTTTTTTTCCTTCCTAAACTGGTGACATCAGCCTCAGAAAAAGAGATTTACAGGGAGTTCAAAGGATTCCAAATAGGCATGAACAAAATGTCTGAAGAGACTTCAAGGTTTCTGTCAGGCCATGGAAATGAACAGATATTCCTTGATCTAAAATTAAAGCCCAAACCATGCTCATACACTTAGTATTAATGCTCTGGGTTTTTATTATGCTTGTGAACTATCCACACATAGGAGAAGACTGAGGTTTTTATCCAGATAGTCAATTTGTTCCAGTCCACGTCTTTATTTCGGCTGAAGAAACCTATTATTAGCTCAAACAGCAACTTTCCCAGTTGAAAACACATGTAGCATTTTAGTAATCTAGATTTATGTCAGGTAGGTCATGAACTTTTATTGTATTCCTGCGGTAAATAACATAAACAAGCAGAAAAGCTGTTGACCACTTGTAGTGAACTGGCTCCCCTATTTCAGTTTGAAGACAGTTTCAATGAAGCAAAAAGAAAAAGCTTGCATAGAGCTGTAGAAGCCACAACAAATTGATTTTTTCCACTGCTTTTGTTACCTCATGGAATTTCTACAACATGAGAGTCAAACATAGCTCCAACTGAGATTTTTCTTCCTATTTTAAGGAGAAATTATACACTTAAAACAAAATATCTTGCACATATCCAAATTCTAAACAATTAACTGGGTAAACACTTTGCTTAAGTGATAAAATAAATATTTTCCTGCTTCTATTTGCTGTAGGATTTTGCTATCTTCCAGCTCACTGAGTGGGCAGTTTATATAGAGTTTTCTTGAACAGATTGGACTTCTCAAATGATTATCTGTTTCATACCTGAAAGTGTTACACAAAAGCCTATAATTAAGGGCACGATTTGTGAATCTAGGCGGGCATAATTTGTGAAGCTAGGGGAGCAAAAAGCTTTTAAATCCCTGGCATCTTCAAGCTTGTGTGTCATACTTCCTTCAGTAGCGTGGGCAATATCTTCAATCTAATTTTTCTTCTTGGACCTTCTGAGATTATTGAGAGCTATCCTAGGTGTCTAGATCTGCTTTGCTGTGTGCACTACAGTCATATTCTGAGGACATATCTATATTGTGATCAGAAGTGTGTCACCTCCATATGTAAGCACACTTGTGGTAGCTTTTCCATTGCTGGATCAAATGCCACGAGAAACACCGCAGCATTTCCGAAGTGACTGTGTTTGCTCTCCTGGGCCACTTGGTATTTAAATGATCAGTCCTACCTTTTTTATCTACTATATGTATTTGACTTAGAATGGGTGAATTTATGCGTATTTTGAACATATATGCTGTAGTCACACTTGCACTATTATTATGGATTTAATTTGAGTTAAACAATCACTAGAAATGTGCAACTCCAATTGTCAGCTCATCCCCTCCTGAAATACTGGAGACAAAGGATGAAACACCATCTGCAAGGTTTTTTTCCTCCAGTGACTGGAAGGTGAAAATGATTAGCATAGATGATTAGCTTAGACCAGCTGTCTTACTTCCAGTTGGATAAAGTTAGATAAGGTGATGAATTAGTTTATTTCTTTGCTGAGCTGAGTCTTGAAGGTGATAAGGCTATGTAGAAAAATTCTGCTTTCCACTGGACTGATGGGGATAGTCTTGCTTTCGTCACCAGTGTGTGTCCTCAGTGGCTCACTGCCTCAAGCAGAGCCATGACCTGGGTCCATGGATCCCACACACACA
>VWZT01011273.1:627353-654067 GCA_013397055.1 Pachycephala philippinensis
AAAAAAAAAAAAGGTTTTTTCCGTCTGGATCAGTTCTTTCCTCTGGTCATACTCTTAGCTGTGCTTTTTACAAAGAAAAAGGATTGAGTATTGAGTAACCTTAGGACGACCAGGGGTATTGCACCTGTTTACAACTGCACAGACGTATGCTAGAGCCAAGAGACGGTAACGCCATGGTCTCAAAATTCTTTTTGGTGTTCCCTTAAGTGCTGCAGCACTGAATATGCCGTTTGTTGTGAATCCCAGTCAATGAGTCTGGCTCTCCCCCACTGAATACTGTGGAAGCTTTAGGGCCCCAAGTCAGGACTTCAAATTCCAAGTCCAGGGAAGGCACACGGCTTTCATTCACGGCAGTACAGAGCAACGCAATATAACACACCTTTTCTGAACCTAAGCCCTGCGGCAATCACACCTTTCCTCCTGAGCAGTTGCTGACACACGATTGGATCCAGCCTTGGCACGCTTCTCTTGCTATACTTCATGAACAAGGATACCAAGTCATAACTACTCCTAGTTTTACATTGTTTAAATGAAGATCCAGACACTGATTTCCTCTTGGCAGCAAAATCCTTTGGAAGAGCCTTCTGGACCCCGCAGGAGTTCTTCCAAGCGCTCCCACATCTGCATCTGAACATTCCCCACCATCCTCCCAGCTCTCAATGTCAGCTCTTTGGACTGCAGGTTGATTTTGAAGGAGGGACAGTCAGGCACACAAGCAGAAAATGCACCCTGAGTGCAGGAAGACATCAAGGTTTGTACAAAGAAATACATTTGTCTCATCATATATCACCAACCCCAAACATACATACACATGATCCAAAAACTGAACAAAAATCTGATAGGACGGGATTCTGTTGAAGATTTTTTTTTTTTTTTTTCATTTTCTTTCCCCCCTCTGGGGTAGTGTTTCTGGAATAGTAGGGCATACCTTTTATTTTCTTTCTTTGGAAAGAAGTTAAGTTCCAAAAACATGAAAATTCTGGAACTTTGCTGGTGTGAGATTTCATTTCACGTATTACATTTTAAGCAAATCCGCTTATTTTTATTAGGAAAAACTTACTTTGCCTTAGTAAGTCAGGTATGACAGTCACCTCCAGCCCCAACAATTACTTCTCACTACTTACAAAAGCTATTTTAAAAAGTAACTTGTAATTAGATTAGTGAAGCAGTTTAACAGACTAAGCATATATTGAATAAGTGAGCAGAAATGTTTAATCTGGAATGATTTACAAGGAGACCCACATTTAATTTTTTTCTTCCAATGCAATATTACAAAGTCCTAATCTTTGTGCTTGCATATGTCAAAATAACAGAAGTTAGTCTTTAAAATTAATAGAAAGGCAAAAAAATCTACAGTCCCCCTCTGCATATTCTTACACATGCTTGCAGGCATCTTATATGTGTGCATGTTAATGTATGTGTTATGTGTACACGTGGCAATGAATAAAAATGTTCCTGATGGTGGATGTTTACAAGGAATGTGACTCATATACATGAATTGTTGATTATATGTAGGTTATCATCCATTTGTATGAGCTGCAGTGCATGAATCAAAGCACTTTAATCTACAAAGGTATTCCACACAACATGGGTTCGTTGCCATAGCATTTATCATGCAAAGTCTAGCCCCAGTTCATTGCTGAATTAAATAATACATCTCCAAGCAGCTATAAAGAGAGCACAAATTCTGTAATATATTCTGTGGCAAAGAATCCATGTCAATATAGCAGCCATTCTCACCCCACCAACCATGGATTTTTTTTTTTTTTTTTAATGTAAACAAATTGTGTCTAGGATGCAGAAAGTAGTATATCTTCTGCCTCTCATGTATATATATTTTTGAATTTTTGGCCCCTTTTCTCCTTTTAGATTAATTTACAGCTTAATTGAAATGGCTTTTTCTATTGCTTCCTCATATTCATAGTAGCCAAATAATGAGCATAATTTTCTCATTCTCACACATACTGGGTGTTCTGTTTGAGCCAGAATCTGCACTATAATTTTATGGGACCATAAAATGTTGAAGGACAGTCAGCTCTACTCTGACACTTCTGGAAATGAGAAGACCTGATGAGTGGGATCACAGCCTTGATTTTGGAAAGACTAGTTTCAAGACGTCATTCTGCTTCGGATTTCTTGTATGGACTTTGGCATGGCCATAGAGTATCCAAGCTCTGTGTATGGTATTTATCTTCTGTAATGATGGACAGATATGCACTATGCAACACTGCTGATGAGAGCAGAGTTAAAATCTGTCCTTCCCTAGAATTTATGCATAAAATGGCATAGAAGAAAATGAAGTACAATACAGAAAGAGTTAGGATGGCACTAACACAATATCTACGTTTTAATGGTGCATTCTTTCATGCACATTTTACAAGAAAACTGCAAACGCTATGAATCACAGAATCACATAACCACGGAATCACAAAATATGCCAAGTTAGAAGGCATCCACAAGGATCACTGAGTCCAACTCCTGGCCCTGCACAGCACCATCCCCAGGAATCCCCATGTGCCACTCTCAACTGCAGAGAGTGCTAAGGTCTCTCCTCAACTCCTTTTCTCTAGGCTAAACAATCCCAGCTCCCTCAGCCACTCCTAATAGGACTTGTGCTTGAGACCCTTCACCAGCTCCATTGCTCTTCTCTGGCCATGCTCAAACACCTCAATGTCATTCTTGTAGTGAGGGACCCAGAAGTGGACAGAGGACTCAAGATGCAGCCTCACCAGTGCCAAGCACAGGAGGACAATCTGCTGTGGTCCTGCTGGCCACACTATTCTTGATCCAGGCCAGGATGTCATTGGCCTTCTCGACCACCTGGGCATGCACTGGCTCATGCTCAGCCAGATGTTGACCAGAACCTCCAGGTTCTTTGCTGCCAGGCAGCTTTGCAGCCACTCTTCCCCCAGCCTGTAGTGCTGCAGGGGGTTGTTGTGACCAAAATTAGTATTGCGGTCTGTAGTTTCTGCATTAGCATGGCAGAGCCGCAGAGCTTCCCGGAGAGCGCTGCGGGCTGTTTGTGGAAAGCAGCGATCCCATTTCCCGTAGCCCTTGGCGGGCAGCCCGGCGCTGTTTCTCCAGCTGGCTGTCGGCACCACAACACGGTGGCGACAAAGGAGGAGAGAAGAGGCCTCCGCATGGAGACCCCTGGATAGCTTTAATCTCACATGATGACAGTCTGGTCCCCAGAGGCAGAGTGGAATCACAGGGCACGCAGTTTCATACTTTCCTATGGGGACGAGAGGGGAGGAGAGAAAGGTCTCAGGGCACAGGGGCGGTACATGGGCGGAGTAGGGGTACCGGAACCAAGAGGGAAAACCCGAGGAAGCGGCCAGGACTAGGGGCGGGGAAGGGAGAACAGTATCGGGGGTGCAGACATTTAGTAAGAAAAGTGAGTGGGGAAGTATATCACAATGTGGGACCCAGCACCTCACCTTATTGAAATCCATACTGTTGGCCTCATCCCATCAAACCAGTCTGTTCAGATCCCTCTGCAGAACTTTTCTGCCCTCCAGCAGATTGACACTGCCATCCAACTTGGTGGTGTCGGCAAAGTTGCTAACTTGTACTGATCAAGGCAGAAACATATGGTCTATGAAGCAGGAGGTTGTTCTTGGGCTTGCAGGAACGCTCTTAGGTGTCTTTCACCTCCTAAGTTCTGCCACTCTGCCATGTCAGGCATCTGAATAATTTCTCAGTTCTAATTTTTTATAATTTTGTCTGTCATTACCAAGAGAAATGAGGCAAAAGACCTGTAGTGGTGTTTTGTATGATGTTATGACACAGATGACACACTTTTGTTTTAAATGGGGAGTTTAATTTTATAGTTGTTTCTCTATACGAGACGAGTAACTTGCTGGAAGATGTGGTTGGGAAGGAGAAGTAAGCATAAAAAATACATGTTAGTAGGATTGCAAAGAATACTCCTTGGACATACTAAAGGTTCATTACACAAACTAAAGGGCTGTATTATCTAGCAGCATAACACGTGCTTTGCCAGAGGTTTAGAACACTGTTTTTGCTTGATTGGCATGGAATAAGGTTTATGAGAGGGGAATAGCATCTTCTGATTATAGCAGATGAGACAGCAACGTACATCAGTTTAGGGCATTAATTCTGACAGGCAGAGTGGCTGAGCAATACTTGGAGCTCTGTACTAAACTAGGTTGTCTTCCCAGAGATAGCCTTGTTTAACCTCAGTTAAAGTATTCCAAAGAAAATGTAAGAAATTTTCCTTTCTTCTGCAACATGAACGTTGTGGGAAAGCACAAAGAAATGTTTTTAAAGCGGACAACAGGTAGGATAGACACAGGTTTAGATTTTATAGTGTACTAGCTCAGTACGTTCTCCTATAAGTTATAGGGTATCATGAGGAAAGTTGTGCTTAATCTCCTGTCACTACCAGTAAATTGATGTGGAAGAAGAAGAGGTAAAATCCCATGTAATACAGTGCACATCACTTAGGAGCGTTGAAAGATATCAGTCAATTTTGCCTACTCTCTACCACATAACATTTAAAGGGGGAATATGGACAAGAAGAACAACTTGGAGCCTGGTTTCTAGGTTGTGGAAGTATATAGTAAATCAACAGAGGTGCTGGAAGTCAGGAAAGGAGTCAGAATAATGGAGCAACAATGCTGTTTACTTCTTATTTAATTTGTATTTTAGGGATTCATCTATATAAAAAGATCATTCTTACTACCCATAATTTCATCAAAATTGCCTCAAATTCTGAATAGATTCTCTTCTTAAAATGTGTCTGTGTAATTTGCTAAGAATTTTGTCTGCCTTCTTTGAAGAGACACAATCATTTGTCAAAACTTAATTCTGCATTGTTTTTATTTATTCTAGCTATTGTCTACAAATCACAGCATATTGATTTATATGAAAGCCAGCTAACAGTGATATAGCCCAACAAT
Organism: Pachycephala philippinensis; assembly: GCA_013397055.1. NCBI lineage: Eukaryota > Metazoa > Chordata > Aves > Passeriformes > Pachycephala > Pachycephala philippinensis. The sequence goes on from VWZT01011273.1 coordinate 632,276, forward strand.
CTTAAATTTAAAAAGGAGCAGAGTATGAAAGAAAGATGGTTAATTGCATCAGATTATGTCATCAGGCCAAACAGTTCAGTTCAGGTTCAGACATCCCTGAAGGGAAGACATGAAAATTCTAGGAAACTGAGAAAAATGTGACAGAAGTAAGATCTAAAATGATGCTGATGACACAGCTTTTTAATACAGTTCTCTATTTCAACATGTAGACTAATTTGTATTCCTTTCTGGAGGTCCGTTATAAAATTGTGTCATTCCTTTTTCTAACATCATCTTGTCATTTAAAGAGCTTTCCAGTAGTCCAAAGAGAACACCTTAAAACAATGCAAATGTGTTGACAGGAACAAAGCAGCAGATCTGAAATATTTGGTTCCAGTCATTTGCATTTCAGCTGCACAGTGTCTAAAACATTGTAAGCATTTTTTTGGTAACATTTGTGGGGGATAAATATAAACAACAGAATTAAAGTTATTCTTAAAATAAACTCTCTTCTTGAATTGTTTAAAAACAAGTGGGTGAAAAAAAGTTGTGGTATGTGTTTAAAATAAGGTATTTTTAGAAAAGTCAGTTTATCAAAGTTTTGGAAAGAATGAGAGGAAAAAATTGCTGCATTAACTCTAAACTCAGAAAAAATTCTTGGCTATTACTTCTGCCACTCCTTTCAAATCATAAGGAATTAGAAATAAAGTCCTGTTCTTAAATACAAAGCCAGAATTGAGAGCATCCAAGAATTGGTTAACTAGGCTTACTAGGAAAGAATGTGAACTGCACTGATATGCATGCTAGTTTTGTTTTGTCTTTTGCATATTTGGTGAATTTTGTAACACTGCAAAATAAAAAAAAAAAAAAAAAAGAAAGACAATTTTCTCTAATAAATTTTCATTGTAACTAGCTACATGAAACAGGTAATAAGATAATATTTTTTTTTTAATAAATGTATGACAAATATATTGCTGATGATGAGTAGCCTCTGCATTTTCCTTCCAAAGCCTCTTAAAGGTTTGGAATAAAATGGCTTTTTTGTACTACCATAGATGAAACCCGAACTCATTTTGCCAGCCCATAAAAAATCAGTATGTAGCACTGGTAAGATTACCAAAGAGTTTTTAACTTATGAGATTAAAAAACCGCCCAGATTTATGCAAGCTCAGTGTCCCACAAACAGTCTTCCTCTTATATAATCAGCTTTAAACTCACACAAAACAGATTTGCTTTTGTCTTTTAAACATATCTCTATTCTCCTTATATTTTTGTCTTTAAATACTGAGTGCTTATCATATTATATCCATGCAAACTAGCATATTCTGGTCTAGAGTCTTTGCTAAATTGAGTTAAATTAAGTAATTGCTTAACTTGAAAGATTCAAAAGCACTAAAAATCCACATGCTAGAAGATATTAATTCCTTTTTTACACTTTACAGTGAAAAGTGTCTGAAGTATGCTTGTCATATATATATTGAGGTTGGGGGTACGGATTATATTTGTGTGATTTGCCTCCCAGTCTGAGATCATAACCATCAATGCTTCTGTGTGGATGTATGAGTGAGGAAATGAGCAACTAAAGTTTTAGCCACATGAGGGGCTAATGGTTCAAGGCTCAGTAGAAAAGTGACAGTCATGCAAGGCAATCAACATGCCCAGCAATACTTTGTGTCCATAGGAGATACAGACAAACAAGTCAGGATGTGTTTGCAGCAGGAATTAATAATTTATGCTTCACATATCAACCCTGTGATCAGATTCCATCAAAAGAAATGAATAGGGTATCACATCAGATGCCCACCAATGTGAGTCATAGGAGACTTTCCTCAGACGGGTGTAGGATCTAGTTTGAGGTAAAGAAAGAACTGAAGATCAACCAGAGCAACTTTATTTCTTTATCTCAAGGACAATATCAAAATTTAAATCATTAAATATTTCAATATCTGTTTTTTTTAATGTCTGCTAAATCGTTAAGGCACTGTTTCTCATTGAGATCTTGAGCTATGTGTCCCTTGAAAAAGAAGGAAGGCCTTGAGTTGCAATAATGTCATATTTCCATTAATGACATAGAAGTATAATTATTTCTCTTGGAAAGCAAGGGTTAAGAATGAGGGAGGTAAAAAAGTATGCCAGGATAAGTAAAAGCAGGGAAAATGGATTTTGAATTTTGATCATATATCAGCAAAAGGGGTTTTTAAGATATTTCTGCATAATATTTGCAATCACTTTGCATTTACTGTGTGTTTCTAAAAAGTCAAAATTACATGGCTAAAGGATAATAGTTGCATGTTTTTTATTATCCAGCACATTTTTATAATAGAATTTTGTATTTAGACAGTAGTAATGTATAGATTCTTTTTTATTTTAAAAGAAAAACTTGAACTAGACCATGGAGGATATTCTCTCCTTTTTCTCCTTTTTCTTTTCCCATAGGGAATATAAAAACCTATACTCACATTCAAAATACATAAGAAAAAATGTTACAACAGACGTTTAGCACAACCACTCTGAAAACCATCTTCCTGACATAAATATTTCATATGCAGATCATCTGTTATTTCTACAGACTATACATAATGACTAAAATCAATTGCAGTGATTCAAACCAACACCTGCGTTTCTCCCATCTCATAATGTGGGAAGAAATACATTCTGATGTTTTGATTTACTAATCCATAGTACCTGATTCGAATTATTCCAACAAAGTTACTAAAATGTAAAACTAAAAGTAAATTATAGAACTTTTCACCATACACAGAAAGCTGTTTTATTGACTTTAGTAAACTATGACTTAAGTCAAGAGTTTTATTCTTAAAATGTATTTTATACCTGAGAAAACACCTAAAATATCCTAAATAATTCTTCAGTGACTGATCTTCCATTGAGCCTCTATTCTTGGCCTAAAATGAGTGAAACAAGTTCATTTAGATTTCACCTCTATGTTGAAAGCCCTGCAAGCCTTCCCAAAGCGGCCCTAGTCACCATTAAGATCCCTTTACTGTCAGTGATTCTGAGGTAGCACCTCTAGTGTCTCTTTCTCTTTCTTCTGTACGTTTTAGTTTACCATATGGTTTTTAGTTCATCGTGTTCTTTTTCTCCTTCACTCTCAGTCACTTTCCTCTTTTTTTTTTTTTCCTCTTTCTGTCTGCCTGCCAGACTACCTATTCCCTCCATCTCTTCCTCTCTTTTGATTTAGCCTGTTTAAGCATAGCCGTTCTTTTAATTTATTTAATTCCTGGTACGGGTTTGTTCTAAGACAGAAGATTATTTTTCCATCTATTGAGAGGCATAAAATTAATGAAAACTAGTTGCTTAATCTGCTGAAATCTGTTCTGCCATGTTAAATGGGGAAGTAACACTCTCCCAATCTACAACAGACACAGATTTTTGAAAGCTATTCAGCAAACAGCTCTTTCTCAGAACCTGTCTGTTGGAGACAGCTACATCTCCTCAATCATAGAATCACAGAATGACTTGGGTTGGACTGGTTCTTGAAGATCATGTTGTTCCAACCCCTCTGCCATGGGCAGGGACACCTTCCACTAGACCACCTTGCTCAAAGCCTCATCCAACCTGGCCTTGAACTTCTACAGGGTTGGCACATCCACAACTTCTCTGGGCCCTGTTCCAGGGCCTCACCAGCCTCACAGTAAAGAATTTCTTTCTATTATCTAATCTAAATCTACCCTCTCAGTTTAAAGATGCTTCCCCCTATCCTATCACTACATGCCTTTCTAAAAAGTCCCTCTCCAACTTTCTTAAAATCTCTCTTTTGGTACTGAAAGGCTGTAATAAGGATAATATGTCAGTAGAGGCTTTATCAGATCAGCCAAGTAGCTGTAGAAACTTCCTCTTGATTGAATTATTTATTTTGTGCTCTGGTTTCCAAAAGAACCTCACCAGTCAATTTAAGTTCTGTCCTAACTCTAAGATAATGGAATGTAAGGAATGTGTTACATCGAAGTTTGTATATGGTCAGCCTGCTCAGGTGGAAGAAACCTTCCAGCAAAGTAAGGAATCAAATTTACTAAGACATCTATTGTCAAAACAAAATTTGTATCAATACTGACTTTGCAATTCTAAATCTGTATTTAGTTTGATACCAGTTCTCAACTCGTCTACAATGTTTTATATCCTGGTCTCGCATAGCTTCACATTTATTGCTATGATAGTGAAGAAACCTGAGCCATTATCCAGGAGACAATTAGTATAAACAGCAGCAAGTAATCCATCATTTCTAACCTAACCCTCAGCAACTACTGGCACCAGTTAAATTACCTGTGGAACAGATAAGGATCATTTAAAAGAAATGGGAGAGAGAAATAAAAAACCATTCTCAATCAGCTCTGTGGAGTACATATGCTTTCAGTCACATAAGGGACTAAAAGCAACACTGTCACTGAAATCCATTATCTACACATCCAATTGTGGAAGAAGCCTAAGCAACTCTTATCCTTATTGTAACACCTGGACATCTGTTGTACATTTTCCTACAATGAGAGTGGTTAATTGGTTCATTTCTCTTCAATGTATTCAAAAGAAACTCACTTTTTTAGGCTCTTTGACGGAGTACAACCATCTTTACTTGATTGCTATTTCTCCCTGACAAAGATGTATCGAGAATCTGAGGAGAACTTGTTAGAGTCATCTACAGATCTTTGGTATCATACAGCCAAGGACAGAGCCTGGTACTTTCTGATGTATCTTGCTTCTTTTCATTTACCTTTACTAGCAGTGGATCCTGGCAACGTTATGGAAGATGAGTAAAAATTAGCTTCTCCAACAAATGCCAGAGCAAGAAACATGCACAAGTGGCTTTCCCAGGTCAAACTCAACATTGGAAAGAGAGCTTAGAAGATGTGAGATTTTTTCTGATGAGGATTCATCACACTTCCATCAAATATTCCAGGCTAAATTATTTTGTGAGTGGAGCAATGAGCCTGCATTTCCATACAGAGGCTTATGTAATTATTTGGTTGATAATGTTCTTCTTGCACACTTGGGACTATTTCATCTTCCTTTGGACATTAGACCAGAAATGTGCATTTCCATTTATCCTTATGGTCCTTGGACTTTTGAGAACGTTGGAAAGAAATTCAGAAAATACTATTAGAGCAGTATGATTTTCACATTCTAAATGCTTAGACTTGATTAAGCTATTGGTAGGAAAAGCAGTCCTCCAGGTAAATTTTGCTCACCTTTTGCTTCAGATTAATGGCCATGTGGCTTCCATGAAAAAAAATGCTTTGAAGCCATTTATACTACTTATTTTTGAAGAAACAAACACCAAGACAACCTGCAGTGATAGGAAGTTGGCAGGTCTTTGAGATATGAGAAACCTTGCATTACCTATCATGTCTGCAACCAACACCACCAGCAGTTTCTGACCATGGTAATTAGTGGCAGTGAGTCTGCATTACATCTGGTTGTCATTTCATTGAGTCACTTCCTGAAGCAAGCTGTCTGTGATCCCTTTTCCCTCCTGTGGTGAAATTTCTAGAAAGGATTCTCACAGTTTTTCACTATTCACACACCCTCTTTTTCCTGAAGAAATCACCTCTATTTCAACTGTGCAGGCCCACTTCTTTTCTTGTGATATGAACCTGAAAATGAACAAAAAACTTTCATTTTCTCAAAAATATTCTACTATTACCCTTAATGTCTTCTATATCTATTTTGTGTTGATCAGCCTTTGAATCCTCTCTTTCAACATTTTGGTGCTCAAGAGAGCTGTAGTCCTGACCTAACCGTGTAACAGCCTGGCAGTCAAAATGGCCAAAGCAAACAGAAAGACATTCTGACCTCAAAATTAGTTTGAATCACAGAAGAGAGCACGTAGATTTTGGTATGTAACTGCTCTTAATGGTACCACATATGTCCATTATTGTAAACAGCAATGGGGCTACATTTTCACTACTGCCATAACATTCTAATACACCTGAAAATGTTTTCCTTCCTAAAGACAATCAGAAAACCATTCGTGAATTAGAAGTCCTCTCTTCTTTCAAATTTTGAATGAAAACTTTACAAATCAGTCACAATTCAATAAATGGTCTAGACTCTAGTTGCATTACAATATTTGGTTAATAACTTACCTGATATGATAGTTTGGGGGTGAGTCTCATGGGACAACTGTTTCAGTTTAGAAAAAAATCCCAAATATATGCAATGGTAAATGTTTTAGGCAATTTTTATATCTGTCCTACTGTGGAGATACAGCCAAAGTGAAACTAAGTCTAATGATCACGCGTTTGGACTGGGAATTGGGACTACTTCAAGCCTATGGAACGTCAAACTTTACAGACCTTTCTTTTCTCATTATTTGGTCCATATATTTAATCGAATGTAAATCTTCTGACTCTGATTTTTTCTTTCCAAACTGTGAGTACAGCTATAGGTTGGCAGACTGGTGTTCAGGCTTGATTTCTAATCCAAAGCCATTAACTTCATGGTCTTTGGATCAGATACTTAGAGAGCTTGTTTTCAGTATCCTCATGCTATTAATCTGTACTGCATAATTAAGTACAGTCTCAAAACTGAGCCCCGCATCCTCTGTTCATTATTCCTTTCAAAATTAATATGTTTCCATGCATGGCTAAATTTTGTCTCTTTATCCTACTTTATTTCTAGCACCTTGTCTTATCTGTGGCTCTTTACCTAGTCAGTAATCTCTGATGTGGTGCCTTTTCAAATACTTCTTGAAAATCCAAGTGTGCTGTATCTGAAAAGTTTTACTTACCTGTCATGTCAGTGTTATTTTCAAAGAGTTCTAACAGGTTGTTTAAGCAAGACCTTCCTTGACTGAAGCAGTTCTAGACACCTTTAATGAGCTATAAAGCTGGTATTCTCCTACTAACCTCCATGAAGACCTTTTCCACAAAGCTCATGTTAAACTATGTGGCCTACACTTTCTCTTAAGCCTCTGTCTTCTAAAGTTGTATCTGTCACTTCTCAGTCCTCAGAAATCTCTTTCATATCTACTGAACTTTTAATACTTTTAATAATTTAAAGGGTCACCAGCATCTTACTTTGTTCTTTCATGAAATACATTTGTGAAAGACATACAACTGTGTGGATAGCTTTGGTTCCTGTAGATACTCTGTTAGTAAGTACTCAAACAGAAGCATAGAATAAACATTTACAAGTTATCTAAATGAGCGAAGATGGTTTGGGACGAGGGGGAAAAGACATCCAAATCACGAGATATGTCTGTCACAGATGAGCAACAGATTTAGGGATTCTCCACAGCATGGCAATTATTTCTAACCAGGTATAACACTCCTGTGTGTTATTTTTATTAATAAAACTCATTAATAAAAAATGTATTAATTACATTTAATTAAAATAAAATTTTAAAATTACGTATTTTTAAAAAAAAAAATCAATGTCTCTATCTGCTTTACCTGTCCCCTGAATAAATAAATTTTGCTTAAATAACTTGTCGCATTTGTTCATGGATAAACCCCCAAATCTATAACTGTGTAAATATTTTGCCATTTTTTCGCCCCATAATCATCACTGGGAATATTTTAAAAATTTGGGCTCTTTTATAGTTAATTAGCTTGGTTGCAGTGGACAGCTAGAAATTCCACTCTCACTTAAATTCTTTTTCCTATAAGTTGAAATGTGGACTGGATAAGAACTGGCTTGAGATATTTTCACCTCTCCCATTGAACATCCCAATATTTAATTTTTCTAATATATTGGCAGTTATTCTTGAGCCTTGTTTTAGTGAATGTTTGAGCATAGCCCCAGCAGGAGGAAGAGAAAAAAATCATAGGAAAATAAACATTTTTCCAGATCAGTATAGGTTTCACCATTGGGCTGTTCCAATTTTTCTTCCTGCTTTTTTTTTTTTTTTTTTTTAAAGACAAATTCCATTCTGGAGCTTACAGATTCTATGTTCCTAAAATGTTATCGCAGAAATAGTATAAACCTTTCTTTGTATGTTTTCTCCAAATTATTAAGAAATTGTCTGAGAAACAGAGAATATGATTGGAGAATGCAAAAAAATCAGAAAATAATTAAATTACTTCCTTATAGAAACTGTAAGAGCAAAATTCAGCAGTTTTGTAGATGTTCCCACCTTTAAATAATTTGGGGAAAATGTGATATCATCAAAAGACAATACAATTCTACAAAGCTTATGAAGAAACTGAATGGGGCATACCTCACTCTGCCTAGTGAAAGCTGTGACCAAGCAGAGTCTGAGCAGATTCTGAGACTCCACCATCTCTAAACCCAAAACTGCTGCAGTAAGGTGAGAAAGCAGTAAGGGTATCAGATCTGATAGCTTGTTTCACTCGATGCATTTCAAATAAGAGAAGCATTGGTAAAACCAATCTGGCAGCTATTAAAGCCAAAGACAATAGCTAAGAAAGGTTTGGGAAAGACATGGATGCATGCAATATGAAACTAGGAGGTGGAGTTGTGAAGTGGAGCAAGACTCAAAAAAAATTATAACAATGATGAAACAGTAGTATAGAGTTTCCAGCAGAGAGAACTGTATACCAGGGTTCTCCAAAACTGGACTCAAAAAGGTAACAGAATCCCTATGACTCAACAGTGAGGAAATGCATATAACAAAACAATGACAGTGCTATTAAAAAGACAAATTCTGAACAGGTTTTGCATTAAAAGAAGAGAAGACCTTGTCTAGAAAGACAGAGAAATCATTCTCCCTGTGAAACAAGAAAAAACATCAAGAGACTGGAAAGTCTACTTTAACATAGTCTAGGTATGCATTTGTGCTGTGCCCAGCTCAAAGTGGGGCATTCCACAGGTCTCGACCATTACCATTTGGTTCACACTCTATCTGTGAACATTGCAGAATTTCTGGAACATATATGTAGGAAGGAAAATGCAATAGAACTGCCTTATTATGGTCATGAAAAAGAGTTAGAACACAGTGCAATTGCAGTGCAACAAATATTTGATTTGCGTTTTTAAAAACAAACAGCAAAGTATCCAAAACAGGCAAAGCCATTCAAACTCCTGTGGTTATCTCCTCAGGTCAATATTTTTCATGCAGTGAAAGCAGGGTCCCTGAGGGAATCACAATATCATAACTGTTAGCAACTGTTGACTATTTAACAGAAATAGTCATCTGGAAATAACCAGCTGTAGAACAGAGAGCAGAGGAGTCCAGCTGGTGACAAGTAGTCTTAAAAGTAAGTGGTTGCCTGGTATTATCAGAGAGGAAAGAAAATTTGACTGCCTGTCCCCTTAGCAAGATATCTCACACAGACAATGTGAAGTAGCTACTTCATTGTTTCAGTGAACAGTTTTTGACAGGACATCTCAGTTCAGCACCTTGATTTTTTTGTATTAGCTTAAAGGTATAGCAGCCATTTGATTAATTACAGACATGTCTGTCTCTGTTGCTGTTGGCTGTATTTTGTATGCTCTGACATCAAGCTTTAGTGCATAAATAAGAAGTCTTTAAACATCATTTGTGCCATCTGTAATGTCACTGTGTATCTCTCTTCTCCCTTTCCTCAGAGTGCAATAATTCAATGTTTGATACTACAGAGATTCAGGTAAAATCTACAGATAGTGTAAGGTTTTAGGCATATTTTACTGCTGTTCTTTTCTCTGCCCAGTACATCTTTCAGCCTCCACTGTTTAAATGGAGAGCTGTTCCCACACAGAGAATTGGGAAGTTTTTACAATGATGATGTTATTTTAACATTTATGGAAGTCTCCAACAATATTCTGTGGGGAAAAATCCATTTCCTCAATGTTTCTCCACAATTTCAAGGTTACTATAGTTTGTTTCATTGCCAACTGAGTTCTTGAACTTCTCTATGTCAGATTTAGATGCTCTCAACTCTTTAATTTTTGAGTGTGTCCAGTCTTTAAACTATTTTCCATTAGATGAATAGTATGAATCATATAGCATATTAAATAGAACAGGATAAAATAAAGAAAAGATAGTTAATAGTCTATCCTGTGAAGAAGATATACCTACAAAATTATCTGTGCAAATTTAATGCCACCATCATCATCATCATCATCATCATCATCATCATCATCATCATCATCATCATCACCTAGGTATTCAACTCAACTCAGCCTTACATGATTTCTTTAAGTCCTTCTAAATCTTCCTGGTCAACTCAATTTTCATGGTAATAAAATCCTTTTTGAATGCCAGTACGTTAAGCAGTTACACCATTTATTCCATAATAAATTGTTTCTTGGAAAATGCTATTTACAAGCTGAGTTTCTATGCTCTGGGCTGACTGCCACCTCATTTTGGCTTGCTTCATAGGACTCTGCATGTAAATATGGCTATAAATTGGTATAAATCTCCTGTAAGAGTCTCCTACAGCTCTCCACCCAGAAATACAATCTATTTGCCCTCTTCAGCTTCTGAGAAACAGCACACCACTCAAACACTCATAGAATGTGTCCTTCATTCAACAGAGATAATTAGTTTCAGTTACTTAAACTGAGCAACTATTTCCCTTCAAAGAGGATATTATATTTGCCTAATTGCATTTAAGTGCTAAACACTGTACAGGATAGTGTTTCCTGAGTATGGCATTTTTTTGGGTCTTTGCTGGTAGAAGGCTAGCAGCCTGTTACAAGGGTCAATAGAAAGCTGCAGACAGTTTGAGTAACGGATGAAAATTCACAGATCACTGAGCACAGGCATATTTTTTCCCAAATGACTGTCAGTAAATCTTTCCCACACAATTCACATCCTTATCACATGCACTAAATAAGCATGAAAGGTAAATTGTTGACTTTCTGTTATGTTATGAAACAATCGAGATTCATCTGAGTTAAATAAGTAAGACATTAGTCTGCAGATTTCTGCAAAAGACCTACTGCAACATCAACCCCACCTGTCTTTTATTTTCCTTGCATTTTCCTGTCTTAATTAAAGAGCCCTTTCCACTAGCTTGATCCAGCAAAACACCCACAGTGCAGATGCTGTAGTATCATTCCAGTCAGAATACAGACATACTTCACAACTTTGCCTTTAATTTTTGGCTAAACAAACAGGCAAACAAACAGTAGATGAAACTAATGGAGAGCTTAATTATATCTATCCATCAAGCCCTAAATTTGCTTCCTTTCCAAATAGCAGGCACTGTCTTTAAATCCAAAAGGACTGATGGCAAGATACCAAGTTTAAAATTCTCCCACTGTCATAGACTGTTTTACTAATTATCCAGATTCCAAGGCAATCATACAACCGTAATCATTCACCTCACGCCTGGAAACATAAGTCTTGTTCTTTTGATGAATATTTATAAGACAGTGTAAAGCAGTCTACTTTCTTTTCCCTTCAGGCAAGACAATTTGGAGTTCATCAATATGTATTACCAAGGACTTTTATAAAAGGCACTTCAAAGGAAATTCATCAGGCATTCTTTTTGTCTTGATTTCTGTTAGACTGATACTTCCTTTTGACAAGTATCAATAAATTATTCTCTGATGGCTAGAAACTTGATGTCTTATTCAGAAACTTCCTCACACAGCAAAGTCTGGTCCTTAAGTTTCCAATGAAATTTTTAGCAGCTAGTTTCTAATTTAAGGATAAAGGAGGACAGAAGAAGCAAATGAAGCACAAAATAATCAATGTATTTATGTAGTGGTTCTATGACATATTTTGCTTTCACAGATGACAGAAATTCGTCAGTTAAGAATTTCTGTAACCTACATTCCTTGTTACTTTTTCCATTTGACTTTTGACCATATTTGGGATTCCTGAAGAGAAAAATTGAGGCTCTTAGTCCCCAGTGCTCAAACTGAACAATATCCAAATTAAAACCAGATTAATGCAGATATGTAGTGTTGAATGACAGAATGTCTCTGTCCCAGCTGGTTATTACTTTTCCTCCCTTGGATGCTGACACAAGGGCTCATATTTCTGAGAAAGGAGAGTGGGATCTTAAAGGGTAATAGAAAAAAAGAAAGCTTTTCTGCTTATTATGCAACAAAAATACTATAATGTTGCACATGTTTCTTTTCCCCATTTTAGTTATTTTGCTAAATATGCATGCACAAGAAAAACTATCATGGAACATACAAAAGATGCACAAAACTGGTATGTGATGATAAGGTAAGTACCAGTCTGTGAGAAAATGGAGAAAAAATGGGGATAAAAATCACAATTTAACATTTTCTTTTATTTTTTAAAATAAGAAATGTGATTATTTTAAGAGAATTTATAGATGTGTGCGTGTAAATTGCAATTTTAACTTTAAAAGGAAGGCAGGCCTTTCCACAAATAAAAGTGAACTCTCCAGTCATGTCATGCCATAATGGGCCCACATACCATGGTCAGGTTAGTCTCAGTTCCTTGGCAGCAGAAACAACATCCTGAAGGGTTGGACATTTGGGGCTCCAGTAAAGTGCACATAGCAAGTGTCCACTTCTTCTGCCATGCATTGTGCTGTGCTTGTATCATTAACAAAACTTAACTATAATTTGTTCTGAGAACACAATCCACAATTTCGGGTCTAGTTTGTATGTGCACTGGGGGAAGTGAGGAATGATGATATATGTTCTTCTAAAATACATATTTTTTGATGAGCACTTCAAAAATGTTCTGTCTTTTTTTGAAAAATTCTGAAGGAACATGCTGAAAATTAATTAAACTCCTCCATGTCTTTTAACTAGAAAAGTACAGTAAAATTAGTTAGAATGCTGTCAAAAATTATTTTTTCATTTAGATTTAACTTACTGGATAAATATGCAAACTGCACAAGGGGCTTTTGAACTCTCCCCCAAAACCATACTGAAAACCCAGCCAATTGTCCCTTGACAGTAAAGACTTACAATACAAAAGACGTACACAGAGCAAAAGGAACTGCACAGAGTAGTTTATATAGAGATGCCCTGAAAATTTTTCATTACTGGATTTGTTCTCTTTAAAACTTTGTTTTATCTTCTCTGGGTATAGAAAAACCTTGTAGGTCTACAGTAGGTAATAAGAACCATAAGTACCTGAATACAAAAAGAAAAAAAGCAGAATGTATTTGTTATCATGAGTAAGACTATAGGAGGTAGAAGTAACTTCTATGGATTTAGAATGTAAAGTAACTTGACAGAAGGTGGTGAACTGTAATGGCTGATACTTATCAATTGCTTAGCACTTACCAAAACAAAAATAACCTGCCATGGCACATGAACAAGGTTTACTATCCCAAACTGGCAAGCTGCTGTGCCTTGATCTCAGCTAAATTGGATTGTTTACCAAGGGAAATAGGGGAAAATTAATTTTCTCAATTTTTTTCCTGAAAGAAAAACCCCCTTTCCCTCATAAATGTATTATTTGTGCCACATGAAGTGCTTAATGTTCAGATTTGAAAAGCTGGTTATTGTGGACATCTAATTAGAATAACTCACTGTCTACATTATTGTGCTTAATGTGTTGCTCTGAATAAATATTTAATATGCTACCTCAGGTGTTCCTGTCTTAGAATTTTGATATCTCTTTCCTAATTACAACAGACCAGTTGTAATACTGAAGCTTATGTCATGGCCAGTAAAATTTCTAAGGAGAAACTGAACATGCATTTTAAAACATTCATTCAAGGTTAAACGGTCAAGACTTGGGAAAGTTCAGGATGAAAATAGGTAACTATTACCTCATGCTACTTCTGTTAAATAAGTGCCTATTAATAGATGGATGAAACTTCCCTAGGGTTCAGTTTATGACAGACAACATTTCTCTCAAGCCTCGATCAAGGAAAATAACCCAAAACCAAACAGTGCAAGTGAGGGGAATGACATATGCCTGTCAGCCTCCTGAGATAATATGTCCCTGAACTTATGATGCTCCTGGCATCATGATTTCAATTCCATGCAAAGTTTTAAGGTCAGCAACAAGAAACAGCATCCCTGAGTGACCCTTGAATGAAAACACATCTGAAGTCCTGGAGCTCTTCTTCTTGTGTAACTCTCTTGCCTCCTCTTTCTTTGGCATGAGGATTTCTACAATCAATTCAGTGTACCCATCTTCAGACATTAACACAGAAGATTTCTGTTTCCTCTTGGTTCTTTCTCTACCACGTAGGACATGCCTCAGTGCCTGACTTTAGGAGCTGTACTGCTCCAGCCTGAGGAAAGTTTTAAACCTGTCTTGGCCGTGTCAGATGCTTCTGTCTAACCAAATATTTTGGGTGCTATCTGATGACATATTTTGCATTGTGAATTCTGTGTCAGAGACACACCTCTGAACTTGATGGGGTGGAGATTGAGGGTCGTGGTCTCTTGCTATTTTTATTTGATGTGTTTCTATGCTTGCTGTGCAAGTGGAATGCATCTTCTAGGCCTTGACTCTGCCCTCTGCATCTACCATTTATGGATCTGAGCCCTGGCAGGTGAACACAAAAACCATGGATGCAATGATGCTCAAAAGAGCTATCTTTGCATCCTTTTGTGATTTTGAGCTTAGTGTTTCATAAAGATACCTGCAACAGAAAGAAAAGGGAGAAATAAGTAGTATCTATAATATAACTAAACCAATCCCAATTTAAAGATGAAAACTTGTCCTATTTATTAAATATGTAGAAGTCTTGTTCTGTTATCTAGGACCTTCAGCAGACTTCATTTCAGTTGAATAATTTTTACTTACAGGTTTTGTATGTAAATGAAGTATCCATGTGGAAAAACAATTGGCCTGCTCAACAGAAATAAGTTATGTGAGACTTATTCTCAAAAAGAGAAGAACAGAAAGCCATTCTATGGAGTATTAGATGCTTTTATTTCTCTAGGATATACATATCTCAAGGAATGGGGTTCAAAACTATATTTTACTGTGCACTTAAATTTATTTTTTATATTACAGTTATAGATATTGTTAGAAATCCCTAATAGCTCATTAAGCAATGATAATGTGCTTGTTTATTCCTTGGCAGTAGTTTTATCTTGCAGTGGAGTTTTAGGTGCTTGGATTGTTTTTCCCTTTTTAAATTCCTCCCTCCCTCCCATTTCACATAGACATATGTCTAGGACATAATATCAAAAAAATAAGAGTCAAAGAAACATCTCTTGCATGTGCTACAAATGGTGAGATCTGTGATGCCTTCATGGTTATTTGGGGACCTTTTTCTGCTGCATAAAGCCAGGAAAGTTTTGCTCGCCAAAGAGCTACCCTCTTTGCCCTAGCTGCTGCATCAATAAAGCAGATTTGTACATCATGACCTTTGTTTTTGTGTTCCAAATGGAGCTGCAGATATTTTAAATCCTGAAATGCAATGTTGGTTAGGGATCTGAAGAGAGAAAAGATATATCTGTCATTTGTCACACTGCTGAAAAAACAAGCTGTGTCTTTACTGGTGGCTGCCAAGCTCAGAGCTAGCCAAGGCAATAAAAAAAAACCAAAAAAACCCAACAAACTAGCCCATCTTTGGAGTCTGTTAGCATGAGACAATTTCACAAGGAAACAGAGATATGAGGCTTTACCAGCAGCTACTGCTACAGATCTGTTGTTTGAACTTAACTATTTTAAGGACATATCAACTTATGGTCTGATATAGGATAACATAGAAAATAGCATGTGAATAAACATTAGAAATAGAATAATACACAATATTATAGGCATGTATGAGTCACCAAAACTATAGGCTATTGTAGTTACAGAAAGTTAAAGAGGAAAATCAAAGATTCTGAAAACAGAAATATGCTAAATTTGTTCCAAATGTTAGAAATCCAGATTAATTGCAAGCAAGCCTTTCAAATCCTAATAACACTCTACAGTGTCCTTCACAGTGATGTGATCTTACCATGCTTGGCCCTGTCATGCTGGTACATGTGTGGTTGTATGAGCAGCAAATGTCTTGCAGGCCATCTACAAAAACTCAAACGCAATCCACAGCAAATATTTAACTCTTCAGCAGTATATATTAAACATACTGATCATCTGACTATGTCCAACAAGGCAAATATCTCAAGAATCTGCGTTGATATTGCATTTGACTTTAGTAGAAGGTTTGCTGACACTAAGAACCTCAGCTCAATAACTGCATCAAAACAAAACATCCACAGTCATGGACAGTATCAATGAGGAATACCATTATCAGCAGCACAAGACAAAGTGTATAATACTGCTATACAAGCTGTGTATCTGTTCTGAAAACTGCAGAAAAGCCAAAGAAATTCTTGCTCCCTTCCTGTCCATTGCCTAGTTAATCCTTTTATTTAAGAAAAAAAAAACGGTATACAGAAAGCATTCCAGCTCTTTATATATAGATCTGTGGTCAGTGTAGACTTACAAACGTAAAGCAATAACACTACTGACCTACTGACTTTTGGGATTTGGCTCTGACATTTTATGTCTGTGAAAAACACAGACAGATGGGAGAGAGCAATCTCCCTCATCCTCCAGAAAAAAAAAAAAAAGGTTTTTTAAGAGCTTTCTCCTCAGATCATGTAGTTATGTGTTATTTCAGAATTTCATTCACTGAGGATTCTTGTACTCTTAATCAAGTGGTGATGGCTTGTAGTATGTCAGCTGTCTCTGACCTGCAGATCAAAGATATCATGAAACCTGTTTTAATTTTACATTTAAGACCTCTTGCTTTCTTGCACACTCTGACTAGGTTTATTCTTTAAAAGACTCTAGATATGTGTTTCCAAGCAGACTAGCCATAATCCAAAATTTTTAGGGAGCTTCAGAAGGTACTTAGGTTGTGCAGAATCTCTTCTTTCTTTCATCTTGCCTTCTACATATATAAAATTTTTGTGCTCATCTCGGATACTTTGAGGCCTGTCAGGTTTTCCTCCACAGAGCTGGAATAGAGTAAAATTTATCTTGTCATAGAGTAAAATTTATCTATTTCTCAAAGCTTTTACCCTTTGAATCTACAATAATTAATATCACAATATAAAACAAATAGATGCATTTGTATGCTTGAAACTAAGAGAAAACCGAAGTTACTGTTAGCCTAAATTGTATTTTCTTTTATTATTGGGGAGGGGGTGGTAGTAATTCTGTATATTTTTTTAACTTTTCTTTATCATAGATATATCAGGTAGAAACAAGGACTGCTGAGCTACCTTGAAAATACAGTTAAGCTTTCTGAAAAGGAAAATTGCTATGTGATATAACTGGCATATTAATTATACACTAGTCCAATGATTGATTACCCTGTGGAGTGGGAATTGCTCTCAACACTCTCCTCTTTGAGAATAAACCACAAACTTATCATTAGAGCACCTGCATCCTCACACAGGCATTCAATGATACCATCACTGTTTTTAATCTTCCTGTAATTTTGGGAACGCGCTGTATGCTCTCCAAGGTGCAAGAAGGACATGTTGTACCCATTAACCTTTCCACACAGAGAGTGTTCATTGCAGCCAGCAGTCTGACAGGGGCCCAGCCAGCTCCTGGGTAGGACTAAGCAACAAAATGTATGTGTTTTGTATGGCATATGCTATCAGCTAACAACTTGAAAGTCATCTTCCACATGGAGTGAACTTAAAGTGAACAAATTAAAGCTCATGTAGTAAATAAATCATCATGATAATGTCCAGTTGTGTTTGCTAAAGAAATATGGGAAGCTGGGAGAGTAAAACATGGAGATTTCAAGGGCTGTCTCAGTGACAAACTGTATGAACTAGACAGAGATAAGAAAATATCTTGTAGGGGTGAATTTTTCATTAGAAGTCAATAGACTCGGTAAAGCTGTCAAATGTTAACTAGCTTACCTTCTGCTCTTTTCAAAAAGGTTAATGGATACAGCACATTTGCTGGTGTGACACTGAAAACAAAGCATGACAAATGGTATGCTGTTGTATTTGTTTTGCACGCTTTTTTAAAATTTTAATTATTAGTTTGTTTTAGGCTTACTATATATAAAAGTGGCTAAAGTGTGAATATATGTTAGAGCTGCTTGAAAAGCCTTGCCATGAAGCCATCATGAAGGCCAAAGAGATAGATCTTCCCAAGACGAGTTGTGAGTGTAGTGCTGAAGGCTTTTGTCTGCTGTCCATTTAGTCCTTCTGAACTTGTGCAGGTCCTGTTGGTTCTCTTCTGCCTTGTCTGTTTACACTGAGGGCTTGCATTTCAGACACTCTCCCCAGCAGTTTCATGCAGCGGGTGGCACAGTGAAACTTCAATTTTTGTTGAGGCTTCTAGGTACAATTGTAGTGCAATCAATTTATAATCTCCTGAGTGTTGTGAGAAAAGCATGTATGCATATTTAGCATCTATGATATTGATGTAGGTGGGAAAAATAAAATTGAAGACTTCAGCAGCTATTATTTTTCTTAAATAAGTCCATTCCATGTAGTGTGTTCATCCTTTACTTGAAGTGTCAGGCTCAGATTCTGCTACCACAAAATGCAAAACCTTTTTCTGAACTCCTAAGATGATATTCAGTACAAGCTTAGTCAGAAATGAGTAGGACTAAGCTTTTAACTTGTGGCTTCCAAATCTTTTTTTTTTTTTACACTCTTTTTCACTAGTATATATCTTGTTCAATGAATGTCACTGGATCTAGGACTTCTAAGTGAGTAATTTTAAGGACTGGCTATTATCTGTCATCTTTTACCAGCCACGTGATTCAAGAATAGGATGAGTTGTTCCTACAACACATACCTAATATGAAAGCAATGAGATCTCAGTCAGCCAAAGAAAAAACCCTAACTATCCAAGGATATTAGACCAGTAAATGAGACTATTAGAAAGCTTCATCAAATTTTGTGGAAAATCAGTGATGATTGGTGGATGGGGTCACTTGGGCACTTCCCTCTTGCCCAAATCCATGCAGAAGCACAATTTAATTAAAGAACTTCTCCCTCATCTGTTGTCTGTTTTGGGGGGTGATGCACTCCAGCCACGTTAAAATATTTGTGTTTTTTTAGGAATATTTTAAGAAAAAATTAATAACCTGTGACCTTCAGGAGACCAGATTAGATGACCTCTTGTGTCCTGAAACTATTGAATCATTAGTAAGGTTGCTCATCTTTTGCATCTTTTAATCCTACTATTTAAGATGTATGTAAGCAATACTTCCACACAGAAAAATCTCAGGTCAGATTCTTAAGTTATAAACACAGGATTTCACACAGAAAAATGAGGCTCAGCCATATAAATCTGTTGTGGGTTTGGTTTCTTCCCTCTTTTCAAAGCACAAGAACCTTCATCAGGTACTAGGTAGCTGTTTACACAAATCTGAGAAGTCTTTACAGTCAGGTTTGATTTAAATAAAAATCCCTGAGGCTATACAAACCTCCAAAATGCCTTACAGACAGTATCTATCAATACCATGTTCCATTAATTTGGTTGCAAGTTTTCATAATAGTTTTTAATAAAAACCAGAAACTACTTAGGAAGGTTTAGAAATTGTGGAAAATAGAAATAGGAACATGAATTTCATGAAATACTTGTAAGTGTTGTAAGAACTCTGAGTTTACTAAGCCATTGACAATTTCAGTCTTGAATTCTGTGGGGAACGAAAGGTTATCTGTTCAGCTACTAAAAACTGTAGGATTTAAAGAAAAACAATAGCAAAAGAAACTCAATATTTTCAAAAGTTAAAATGCAGCTATGAATCCACCTGTGTATGGAGAGGATTTTAATAAGCTTTGGCAATGCAATTGTACATTGGAATTTTATTAATTCAAGAAATAGGAATTTCTGGGAGTCTGCTATTGTGCTGAGTCCGTTCTCCTAAGCATCCACTGATTCTAGGTGAAAATAATCAAACAAAACAATCTCAGAATATTGAAGAAAAGAAATCAGACCATATACTTTAATGGAATTTTCTGGTAGTCTTCCTCTAGGATGATACTAGGGAGAAGATTCCTATGCTGGGAAGAAGTAAAGATGAAAGTGGAAATGCAAAAACTACAAAGTCAGAAAAATCATGATGGAAAGCCCAAAAGTGCTACACTGTTTGGCCATCCCTTGCAAAAACATGATTGAATTATTACTACAGGAATGACCATTGTATTAGGCTTATGTAACACTAGCATCAGAATTAATTCCAGAGAATCTCTCCAGACTGTTATTTCACATGGAGGAAACAAACTACAACAAGCAACTTTCAACAAGCCTACATGTGATAGCATGCTAAACTTTAGGGTCAACTTCATGGATGAGCATTTTCTTTTTTTTTTTTCACTAAGATGTGAGAAATGTAGAGCCCAAGCAATTGCCAAAAAAGGCAGATGCAAAATAGAGGTTGCAGATAGTTATTTGTTTGTTCATCTTTACCTAGCAGCTTTAGACAGACATAAGCAGTGTTTTTCACTTGCTAAATGCAGCCAGTACAGGCATTTCAGATCCCTTGGTATCTGTTTTAAACAATCATGCTTGCTTATAACATGAAAGTCAGAAATTCCTCTGCAGCATACTTATGTCTCCCAGGAGAAGAAATGAAGGGCATTGCAGCTTTTATAGCAAAGATACCAGCAATCTTCTCCTATTGTCCAAATTAAAGAGGTTCCTATAGACATCTATTGTTTAAACACTGCAAGATTCACCCATACTGGAATGTCTTTGACATTTTTGGGACTCTTCCTCCTTCTCGGTTCAGCCTTCTTCCTTTTGAGTGTTTTTTTTCATGTCTCACCACTGCAGCTCTGCTTTCTGAAAAATGCCATTATATTTGCCTCTCTTTGCAACCCACATCCTTCCTACCTTAACCTGGCCACTTTGATAATTACCCTACCTATAAGGCACACATCTAATAATCTCTTAAGACTTCAATACAAAATGTAGCAAAGTATTTCTTTGAGCATCTCTACTCCAGGACTACTTCTGTCTGCAGTAAAATTGAAGAAAACTGTCTTATTCTCACATGATATAGTTTCTGTTCATTAGGTGCTTGCAAAATCTTGAAAAATTCTCATTATAAGGGCAGCAAATAAAAGATCAGTGGAAAGATGTTTTGCAGAAACAGGCATTATCCCAGAAGCTAGTTTGAGGCTTAGAGTAATATAGAGATAACATAAAAAGGCTATGACCTTCATTCTTCATCTCTTTACAACTTGATAGCTTATTCCTTCAATTAAATCCTTCTGGCTAAAAAGGTAACAATATCAACAACAGAAAGAAAAATTGAAAGAGCTTATTTTTAAGACAACCCATAGAAGAGGTCTCAGAGTTAAATTTAGGTTAACTGCTTTTTTCTTCAGGAGTAAAATTTGGTTTTTTTGATTTATTTTCAAAAACTTTCAGCATGAACCCGCTCATGAGACCAGTTCATTAAGCAGCTAAAAGCATATTAGAAACAGTGGGACCTAAAGAATAGGAATACAAAGACATGTAACTGTTGCCTGTAGCTTGCTCCTGTCCTGTGCTTTCTAACAGTCATCAAATGCAGTTTCAGAAATGAATAGTGGAGTGCTTAAAATGAAGTAAATGTTGCAGTAGGAGAAAAACAAGAACAAAGAGGGAACAAACATGGGAATACAACAAGAAAATAAGGTAGGAATGTGTGTCCATTTCGGGTAGTAAAGGTTTCCTTGTGTCTAATTTCCCTCAGTAACATTCTGCAGTTGCGATATTTTATTATAATCATTGTAATAATTATTATTATTATTATTATTTTTCCTTCTAAAGTGACTCAATATGAAAATTGCACAGGACAGACTTCACATGCATATTCCTATTCTGAATAGTTTTCTTCAATTTTGCTGCAGACAGAAGTCCTGGAGTAGAGATACTCAAAGAAATATTTTGCTGTATTTTGTATTGAAGTCCTAAGAGATTATTAGATGTGTGCCTTATAGGTAGGGTAATTATCAAAGTGGCCAGGTTAAGGTAGGAAGGATGTGGGTTGCAAAGAGAGGCAAATATAATGGCATTTTTCAGAAAGCAGAGCTGCAGTGGTGAGA
>VWZT01011273.1:654134-698334 GCA_013397055.1 Pachycephala philippinensis
TCTCACCACTGCAGCTCTGCTTTCTGAAAAATGCCATTATATTTGCCTCTCTTTGCAACCCACATCCTTCCTACCTTAACCTGGCCACTTTGATAATTACCCTACCTATAAGGCACACATCTAATAATCTCTTAAGACTTCAATACAAAATGTAGCAAAGTATTTCTTTGAGCATCTCTACTCCAGGACTACTTCTGTCTGCAGTAAAATTGAAGAAAACTGTCTTATTCTCACATGATATAGTTTCTGTTCATTAGGTGCTTGCAAAATCTTGAAAAATTCTCATTATAAGGGCAGCAAATAAAAGATCAGTGGAAAGATGTTTTGCAGAAACAGGCATTATCCCAGAAGCTAGTTTGAGGCTTAGAGTAATATAGAGATAACATAAAAAGGCTATGACCTTCATTCTTCATCTCTTTACAACTTGATAGCTTATTCCTTCAATTAAATCCTTCTGGCTAAAAAGGTAACAATATCAACAACAGAAAGAAAAATTGAAAGAGCTTATTTTTAAGACAACCCATAGAAGAGGTCTCAGAGTTAAATTTAGGTTAACTGCTTTTTTCTTCAGGAGTAAAATTTGGTTTTTTTGATTTATTTTCAAAAACTTTCAGCATGAACCCGCTCATGAGACCAGTTCATTAAGCAGCTAAAAGCATATTAGAAACAGTGGGACCTAAAGAATAGGAATACAAAGACATGTAACTGTTGCCTGTAGCTTGCTCCTGTCCTGTGCTTTCTAACAGTCATCAAATGCAGTTTCAGAAATGAATAGTGGAGTGCTTAAAATGAAGTAAATGTTGCAGTAGGAGAAAAACAAGAACAAAGAGGGAACAAACATGGGAATACAACAAGAAAATAAGGTAGGAATGTGTGTCCATTTCGGGTAGTAAAGGTTTCCTTGTGTCTAATTTCCCTCAGTAACATTCTGCAGTTGCGATATTTTATTATAATCATTGTAATAATTATTATTATTATTATTATTTTTCCTTCTAAAGTGACTCAATATGAAAATTGCACAGGACAGACTTCACATGCATATTCCTATTCTGAATAGTTTTCTTCAATTTTGCTGCAGACAGAAGTCCTGGAGTAGAGATACTCAAAGAAATATTTTGCTGTATTTTGTATTGAAGTCCTAAGAGATTATTAGATGTGTGCCTTATAGGTAGGGTAATTATCAAAGTGGCCAGGTTAAGGTAGGAAGGATGTGGGTTGCAAAGAGAGGCAAATATAATGGCATTTTTCAGAAAGCAGAGCTGCAGTGGTGAGATATGAAAAAAACACAGCCAAGACAAACTGCAGGCCTGCCTTACACAAGAACATAATTTGGCAGACAAGGAATCAGCATGATAAAATCTTTAATGTTTACTATTTTACCTTAAGACCATAAAACTATCCATCATTTGAGTACATCAGGTTTAGATTATTAGAATATTTGGGAAACATTCAAATGTATATAATTTGTCTGCTTCTTTATCCACTGAGTTTTTCACTTGTGCACTTTTGGTCTTACTTATAAAAACAGTATTGTCTTGAAATTGGATAATAGCTTTTTACTGGTTTTATTGGTGGGGGTTTTTTGTTTGTTTGTTTGTTTTGTTTGGTTGGTTGGTTGGTCTGGTTTTGTTGGGGTTTTTTTTATTTAAGTCAGGAACAAAAGCTTTTTTGTCTTTGTGTAAATGGTGAATATAATCGTCTCATGACACCAATTCCCTTCGATGAACTCTGTCCTTGCTGTTATCGTAGTAAGTCCCTTCTCATCTGAAGTAGATGAGGAAGTACAGACTATGGAAGAGACTTTTGATTATGAATGAATACCAGATCATTTCACATAAACATTTCCTTTATTTTTGCACATCTCATTCTCTCTTTTTAGTTTGATGTCTGTATTTCTTACTATTCCTTGTAAACTTTGCTATCAGTATGAGCAATTTCAGATAAGCCCTGTCTGTTGACTGGTTAATATATTAATGTCTTACATGATTGTAGATCTAACAGCAGTTGTTCCTTTCCAACAAAACAAAACAAAAAAAAGAAAATGCAAAAAAATCAGAGCTTTTTCGCCTAATCCAACATACTGAGTGGAAAACAATTGATTCAATTAATATAATTTATTTATTAAAACCCAAATGTACTCAGGTAAAACATACCCTTTTTCCTTCTCGTAGACACTGATGTTCCATTGGCATGGAAACTGTTGTTTACAACAGTCTGAAGACATTGTTTACAGGTGTTGCATAATGTTACTGACATGAGCAGTATTGTTTATATAAGCAGAATCACTGTGTGTAAAAAAGTCTCACATCTACGTGTGCTTGCTCATGCAGTATGAGCCTACTTACTGCAGGCTACAGTATCTGATCCATAGCTATCAGCATTCAGCTGGCGATTTGATTTAGAAAATAAAGCCTGAAAATAGCTTCATTTCACGTATATTACTTTCTGACTGCTGCTGTGATTGCTCAGCTAGAGTCCAGCTGTGGAAATGTTAAAACTATTCATCAGGCATGAATATTCATCAGAGTGGTATTCTTATTTTCCCACACATCACTGGGATGGCAGACACAACTGCTGTGTGAGAGGTGTGAATTAACCCTCCAACTCTCTTTAAAAGTAAAAAGCTCAGGCACCACTGATGTCTGTGCAGTTGAAAGGCAATGCCTTCTGGGTCCTCCTAATGCACCTGTATTCAATGTGCTATTTGTCATATCACTGGATCAGTCTGAAAGAACATGGCAATCCAAAATAATGACAAAGTCACGATTTAAGCTTCCCAGTTCCTGAGCTCACTTGAAAATCATGAAGGTTTTTTAAAGAAATTATTTGTGCTTGCTTTTATAGACTCAAGTCTTTAGGGACAAAATGACAAATTAAAACATTCTGGGTTTAAATAGATGTTTAGGCGGAGGAGTAATCAGAGGGTCTGGAGCTTCAAGAAAAGCCAATAAAACACAAAGATATGTAAAACTGAAGCTAAAATGGTGAAAATGCTTTGCTAGAAGTGTTCACTGGCTTCAGCAGAAACAGGATTAGGGTCCAACCACAAAGAAAATCTTAAAGGACAATTCTGTAACCCTTAAATGTACAGATCCTGTTGAGTTCAAAAGTTTACATAGGGTGATAACTCTGTATCTTGCGTACTGCATTAAAAAAAAAAAAAAAAAGCAAGGTGAAGCTTTCTCCTTCCAGCAGTGCAATTCCTGACACTGAATCACACACCGCATTCTCAAGGCTGAGTGCTGGCACCAGACCCACAGTTGGCATAAGCCAGTGCAACTGTATTGATTTTGGTGGAGCTACAGTATTTGATATTGATTAAAGATAAGGTCCATTAACTTTCTATTGTCTCTAGAGCATCTGCCCATAGCTTTGTCCTGATACATATTCATATGCTAATGGTGTTAACACAAAAGTCATTAGATTACAATAAAAATATTTCAAAGCTTGTCTGGCCATATTCAACAACAATAAAACCCACTCTGTGGCAGAAGTGCTATGCACAGCCTATATGCCATTCTTGTCCTAGGTTTTTCTTTGTATGCATGTTTTGTACCAGATTTTTCTTTAGGACAGAATTCAACTCCTATTAAACATTTGTCTGGGGAGAAAAACAAACAAATAAACAAGGAGAGAAACAAATGAAGCCTAAAGTATTTTCCTAGTGTCACCCAGAATTAATGCCAAAAAAAAGTACTGCTTTAACAATGTGCTTAAGGTGGTTATCACTTACAGTTTTTGATTCATATACATGAATGTAATATTGAAGGAAAAAAATATATATCTAGTTCTACCGGTATGAACGTTCAGATGCCACCAAGTTGTGCAGAAATGTTGATCTGCTGAAGGGCAGAAGGTCTCTACAGAGGGATCTGGACAACCAACAGTATGAGGTTCAATAAGGTGAAGTGTTGGGTGCTGCACTTGAGTCACAACAACCCCACACAGCGCTACAGACTGGGGAAGACTGGATGGAAAGCTGCCTGGTGGGAAAGAACCTTGGGGCTGTTGGCCAACAACTGCATGAAAATGAGCCAGCAGTGTGTCTGGGTGGCCAAGAGGTCCAATGGCATCCTGGCCTGCATCAGCAATAGTGTGGCCAGCAGCACCAGGGCAGGGATATTCCCCCGTACTTGGCAGTGGTGAGGCTGCACCTCAAATCCTGTGTTCAGGTTTGTGCCCCTCACTGCAAGCAGGCCATTGAGGTGCTGGAGCGAGTCCAGAGAAGGACAATGAAGCTGGTGGAGGGTCTGGAGCACAAGTCTGATGAGGAGTGACTGAGGAAGTTGGGGGTGTTTAGCCTGGAGAAAAGGACACTCAGGGGGGACCTTATCACTCTCTACAAGTACCTGAAAGGGGGTTTTAGGCAGATGAAGGCCTGCCTCTTTTCCCAAATAACAAGTAACAGAGGAAACAGCCTCAAGTTTCACCAGGAAATGTTTAGATTGGATATCAGGAAAAATTTCCCTGCCAAAATTGTTTTCAAGCATCAGAACAGGCTGCCCAGGGAAGTTGTGGAGTCATCATCTCTGGAGCTGTTTAAAGTACATGTCAGTGTGGCACTTAGGGATATGGTTTAGTTGTGGACTTGGCAGTGCTGGGTTAACAGTTGGGCTTGATGATTTAAAGGTCTCTTCTAGCCTAAATAAATCTATGATTCTAGGATTGTATTATTCTATAAACTTACTCTGTTGCGGTTTCCAGGAGGTTACAAGATGAAGAGAAAGAGGCTAACACTACCTTTAACTAGAACTTCCATCACCTACCTAGAGTATAACAAAGTAATTAAACTATTATTTACCTCAACTGTTTTGGATGTGCATACATATCTATGTACATGTATATATATAAATATAAAAATACATGATCAAGTCAAGTGGGATGAATTTCAGGTCACGTAAAATGAATCCTACCCACATGCCCTCGAGGTAACTGTAAGCAAAGCTTGGAATGTGTGAGATGAATGTGCCATTCAGGAAGATTGAGATGATAGTCATCAGTATATGTAAGAGATGTCACTTAGACACCCCCAGTTTGTACTCCTCCCAGTAAATCTACTCCAGTCTGAAGGAAAGATGAAAATGGTTGGGTGTCAACTTGAAGCTGTCACACCATAACAGAAAGCTTTAATTGCCAAAGTATAGTGACTTCTAAAATACTGCCAGTTTGTATTGTTCTACCATGTATCAAGTACCTGATCATAAAACAGTATGTTAGTGATCCTCTGGTTTGCTGGGACACATTACTAAATTAAGACTCCTGTAATCAGATTCTCTCAGTGGAAGAAGGACGTGAACCCCACTGATCATTTTTCTAACCTGCGAGCTCAGCAGGTACTGCATGCAGTACTATTGGTTTCTTGAGAACCCAGCCCTGATTTCATTCTGTTCAAAGAGATGTACAGCTTCAAGATAACTGAAACTATATCTGGCTCATGTGGGTAAGAAAATATCAAATAACAATATATACCAAACAAGCTAAAAATCATGCACTAAAATAATAGCACTGTAGTTTAGGGAGCGCCAGTAAGATTTTTGAAACTATAGATGTCTTATTTCCAAAAGAATTTTACTTACAGAGGATCATTAATCGTACGGAAAGCCGAAGGGACGTAGACTAGATTGATTTCAGTGGGAGTTAGTCATTCTGAAAATCTCATTAGGTTACCTGTCCACATCTTTACACTCCCTGCTTAAATGTTTTTAATATTTGGCTGCTAACTCTCTTTTTAAAATGAAAGCTTATGCTCTAAACTTAGATTGTTAAAGATGTTTATTATCTTCTGGTGATTTCAGAGGAAATGAGGTACCTAGGCATCTTTCAAAATTCTAACCACTGTTAAATTTGAAAAGTATGTTTATGTAATAAAAAGGATTTGTAACAACTAATATTATATAGCATGTTTCCCTGACCTTTATCTTTTCCATCTTGCAATGAATGCTGTATTCTGTTCAAAATTAAGCCATTATTTTATGTACCAAGCAGTCATACTGCATTAATGTGGGAAGAACAGAAAGCAATGTTCAGATGTGCATGGAGGCTCAGAGCAGTGGGCTCTGCCATCTGCTCTGGCATGTATAATGGCTCAGAAGTTCATTGCAAATCCAATATGCAGTGAGTGTGAGAGCTCAGAATCAGCATGCAGTGCCACTGCATGACACGCTGAGCAGCTCAGAGCAATAGGCTGTGCAAGAGCATTCCCGGGGTTCACACATGCATAGACGTTTCTCTCCATTTTTATTTAGGGTGGAAGAAAAAAACAAAGAGAGAAGAATGGATGAAGGTTCAATATTCAAAAATAATTCCAAGTCAGGGTGCACATTTTGCATATGACCTGATCACTCAAGAGATGCATTAATTTATGGACAGTTTGGGATTGCTTGTTTATGCTGTTTCTGGGAGGATTTATTTTTAATACAGGATTTTGGCAAAATGCTCTTTGTTTTCCTCAGTTTCTTGTGGAAAATAATAACTAGATTGAATGGAGCACTTTAGAAGATATTTCATTTCTTGGCTTTTAAAATCAATATTTTTCACACTATCATGAATATTTTTTGCAGAAGCCTTGGCAGCTATTTTTGTTCATTGTAATTGTGGCTATAGGTGAAGATGGAGTACCTTTCTCTCATTATTAAGAGCTTAGTAGCCCTGAGCTAAAGCCTGCAATTCTTCATGTCACCACTGTGCTGGCAAATAAGATTTTCCATTTAGTTTCTAGTAACCTCATTTGTCAAGGAGACTGTATTTCAAGTTTATATAGATTTAAGACAAACAAAACTGGACAGTTAAATACTTCTTTTGTCATAAATTGAATTAACCCATTAGCAAAGAATTAAACTAATGGAACATTAACATTGCTGATGCACTGGCCTATTTCACACTTTGTGTAAAGAAGCTTTGTAAAGTTAATATAAAAGTTAAATCATCTTTTCATTAATGATAGTTTCAGCACACTTCCAGCACAATTTCATACACTGACCTGAGTTTCATCCAAAATTATGGCTATGGTTTTGTCCACAGAACTTTTGCCCTTAGTTTATACTGTATGTTGTTACTCTGTGTGTGTCCGTGTGTGCACATGGGCACGCATGTGGTGATCAGGAGTGTGGATCATATGAAATCTGGCACAGATGTTTACAAAACTTGAACAGAATTCTGTCGAAAAGAGAGATCTGTTCTAATGGATTTCTTGTGGATTTCTTTCCTTCTTTCTTTTTTCCCCTTCATTTTTCTTATATTTTCCTAGTGATGGTTGAGATAAAAAAGGTTATGCTAGCAGGAAGGAGATGCTAACTCCCTCTCAATCTTCATATGACATGCCTTGTGTGCTCAGTGACTAACACCTACTTCAATGGATACTTCACACTAAGGGGCTCTGGATGAAGGTTCTGATCAATTCAAGTGTAGAAATCACTTTTGTACACACTATCGTAGCCAATACCACTTTTCATCTGTTTTAGATTGTCCCAACTGAAACACTTAACTGCTGGTATTAACTGGAGGTTTGTGATTTGACAAAATTTAAAATTCAGGGAAAGCATGAAATTACAAATGACTCGCAAAATGAAACTAGCATAGCCTATGTCATACTGTGCTTTCTTCCCTCTTCTCTCATATCCATTTCTGTTCCTTTACGGTCCTTGGGAAGTCTTTGAAAATTTGGGGTAGGACAGTACTTCTCACATCACAATGCAAACATTTAGGGACTCCCAGAGGCTGCTGTGGGGATTAGGATATTTGAACATCCAAAACTTTGATAGGGCATACTGGAAAGTGATGTGACGTTATACAAGTATCTTAATTCTACAACACTCCTGTTGAGTGCAAACAGTGAAAAAAGCTTCAGATTTCTTATAGTGGAGTTTACAGTTCTGAATAACACCAAGTCATGTCCCACCATGTAAAAAGCTACAGTAGGCATCATTTATCATGTCATAGCAGAGTGAGGAAGTCCGTAACTTTTGATGGCTTTTTGAACATTTTATGGCAGTTCTTTGTGGACAAATTTTCGCCATTTTTGAATTTATTCTTATTATTATTTTCCTGATCAAAGAGCTTTCATACTTTCAATATAAACATTAATTCAAATTAAGGGAAAAAATGAAATGTATTGAAACTTTTCCCATTTTATATATATTGGTAATTCCTCATTTTCTTGATGACAGAAATAAGAAAATAAAAGTCTAAGAGTTAATATTTCCATTTTCTGTTTTATTTTAATTCTGAACATTTTTAAAAAAAATCATATGATAGATTAAGTATACTAATATTTTTGTTTCTTCTCAGGAACTGAAACATTAATGACTAGACTTTTGAAAAGCCACTTTGTTGCTCTCCAAGCACTTACAAAACTATTAGATTTCTATAACAGAAAGGTATCTGATTTGGTCATTATTATTAAAAATAGTATTTTATTGCAAACAGTAATCTGAAAAATGAATCCTAGATGAAGAAAGTATCTTGCTTTCAGGGTTAGATTGAACTCTGATTCAAAAATTATATCTATCCTTACGTTGTTTCTATAAGGCTGTTTAATCTGACAGAGCTAACATTTCTTTTCCCACTGCATAAAAAATAAAACAATGAGAGTAACCCAAAATTTTCACATCCCTTTAGCAATCCATTCCTGAAATATTTTTAAAACTTAAAAAAAATCCCTAGATATTTTCTTGTAGCAAAAATTGCTGGTATTTTACAGTAGAAGTAAAATATCTCATTTCCCAACTATTCAATTTATAAGTTTCTATCCAATTATTCACAAACTCAAGTATTTTAAAGCCAAGAATAATCTCTGAAGGGCATCAAAAATCTTACCTAAACTCATTTTATTATTATATAAATGTATGGAGAAATGTGTTCCAATCACAACAAAATAATGTGAATATTGATTTATGGGTAGATGTTTCTTATTTATAAGCATTGTAGTCATTATTTTGATTTGATTACTCAGGTTACGTTCCTGGAAAGATATTCACAGTGGCCACCTGTACTTCATGTGAAATTCCACAGATTTAAGTCTATTTTTGTGTGTTGAAGAACCATTTTTATTGATAGTAGAAATAGACTGATGGTGCTTTAGGAAGTACCTTTTTATAGACAAAAAGAATATGCGCTCCGCTTCCATAACTTTTAACCAAAGGAGGAATTTGGTCATATTCATAATCCTATTATTTTCATGACTTAAAAATCTCTCTGAGAATCAAAGGCTAGTTAACTGAACACTAGATTTTTCCCAGTGCTCACTGGGCACGTCTTCCTTTCCTGAGCCTGGTGATGCCCAGATACAGAGGATGCATGCAGCTGTCAGGGAGTCAGACCTCGCCACCATTAGGGCTTTGCTTAGCAGGGTTCCGAGATGCAGCAACTGCATCATTCACTGAAGATAAGTAATCCGTTGTTTTCACACTGGACATGGATAAAGGAGTATACCTGAAAGCATAAATTTCAAAGAGGAAGCAAATTTACAGTAGATAAGACAGCTAAATTTATTCCTAAGACTGCATTTAGCAATAAGAATATTGTGCACCAGCTTCAGTTTTTTTCTTAGTTTCTATGTCGCTTTTCTTCTTCTCTTGACTGACTCCTTATCAAGATGCAGTTTCATCACCAGAGAGGCTGCCTCCACATGACAGTGCTACCAACCCTTTCTCATGTCCAGGCATCACACTGCTGCTCCATCAGTTTTACTGGCACAAGCATTTGTACAGCCATACTGTAAACAAGATCACAAGTGCTGCCCAGACCTCATTGGCAGTCAAACAAGATTTTCTGAGAGAAGTGAAGATCTTGCCTGTTGACAGTTAAGGAGAGAGATCCTTGTATGATATATGATTTTTGAAGCACATTCATTGATTCAAAAAAATCCTTCTGCACAGTCGTATGCTTTTAAATTTATGCATTCTTAGTAAAAAATGCAAACATTGGCTAAGTCTTGTCTCATTTATTTCAGCTGATATGACACGTACACCTGAAATTAGATGAGTGTTGAAGTTCACTTAGATTATGTCTCATTTTCTGAAGTTTCCTCATGATTCAACCTCAACACAAAATATATGTTTTGATTAGAGAATTCAACTGTGACTCTGAGTATTCCGCTCTGAATCTGATCCAGAATACTAAATCACCATTAGCTACAAATCTTTTGAACATTTAGCTGTTCACAAAAGACAGAAGAAAATTATATTGTTATAGCCATTTTAAAAATCATATTGTCACCACAGTATTCTGCATATTCTAATACTCTAGTTTTTGTAAGCTATATTAAATTTAAAACAGCTCTGGGAGCTTTCTTGATGAATTCTCAATGGTGGGTTCCATTAAGCAAAGATTGGTTTGCTTGTCTGGAAATGAACCAACAATTGGTTCAAAGTGTTTTATACAAATTCTTGGTTGGAAATATGTTATTGTTGTAATGTGCCATTTGTATTTTCATTATTTTGAAAGGGTAGATCAGTTATCTAGTCTCCATACTGAATAATTCAAATAAGTGTTCTCTATTAAATATTTAATCTATTCAAAATTATACAGTCCCAATATATATCAGTTAAATGCATACATTTATGGAAGCCCAGTTTTATTAAACCAAATTAAATATTGAATCAAATTTAATAATTAAACTAAATTACTTAATGGATCAATTTAACGTATAACTTCAATTTATGCCACCATACTCAAATAACAATGAAATAAATATTGAATGGGTTAAAAAGTAACCATGCTTATCTGCTGCTAGAAATATTTCTTCTAAAGTCAAGATCTAAGAGGTAGATGCATGTGAATATGAGCAGACAGACATATATTTCTCTGCCATTGATCTTCTTAAACTAGAAAACAGAAAATGTCTGCCACTATAGTGGCCACTACAGGCAAAAAATAGAAAGAAAATGTAGCCTATATATACTTGGGTTTTAGAAATCTATTCTTGATTTATCTAAACTTAATTTAATAACAAAGAACTTTTTAGGGATATTATTTTCCAAGCCCCTCTTCCCTTTCTTATTTCCAGCCTGAGCTATGCTCTGTTTTAAAATGGACTCATAAGCTGTGTTATGCTGTAGGCTATTTCAGCCAGACCCAGGAAAAAGTTTTCATTTGAATTGAGCACCCAAAATCCTAACAGTTGGGTGTATGGCACTAGCTTCAAACTAACTCTTCATCTTCTTTATGAAATACTTCTTTTTAGTCCATTTAAAACTATAGTTCAGCAAGGAATTGACTTTTTATTATTTACCTGCATTGACAACTACATGGGTATGAAAAGTACATGAATCTAACAGTTTCACTCACTTCACAGATACACAGGATCAGTCAAAAACAGAGCTGAAAAGTTACACAGGATTGATTCAGATTTCCAGTACTTGGACTTTGATAGATAAAGACAAACTGGCTTTTTACAGCTGATCATTTAGCCAACCTTGTAAAATAACTTATTCAAACTAAACATATCCTACCCCTAAAACTGAAAAGGAATAAACAGCATCGGTGGCAAGAACAATGGATAAATTGACCTAAAAGTGAATTTGAGCTTAAAAAAATTAACACTGGTATCATGCCTCTGGAGCAAATAGGTAGAAAATAACAGAGTGAAGAGAATGGAACTTCCTTGCTTTTAATCATCAACTGCTAAAACAAACTAATTTATGGAAATCAATGCAGAAAGAAAAATCGGGTTTGGCATCACTGAGTTTAATGACCAGACATACTACAATTCTCTAAAGGCAGGAAATTCTTAAAAATATATTCATTATCCAGATTCCTGATCTATGCACAAGGAACATTTCTGTGTACCATATGTTCTGAATCTGGCATTTTGCAGCTTTTCTGCAGCAAGAAAATCAAGAAGAAAGTGCTTGAGAGAAGACCTGTAGCCTAATAATTGACAATATTTCTTTAAAATATGTGGTAATGCCACCTAAAGCTGTTTGTTCTATCTTTGTAGTAGGAAAGAAAATGATCAGCAATTTGGCAACAGTTGCATTCTCTGACGTCTTCAGTCTGGTTGCATTTTTGGAATGCCAAAAGACAATTTTATTCAATGGGATTGAATATTCTTTAAAAAAATAATCCAGAACACCAATTT
This sequence comes from Pachycephala philippinensis, assembly GCA_013397055.1. Lineage (NCBI taxonomy): Eukaryota > Metazoa > Chordata > Aves > Passeriformes > Pachycephala > Pachycephala philippinensis. The sequence continues at coordinate 666,214 of VWZT01011273.1, forward strand.
TTTAAAATTTTTATTATAATTTAGCCTATTTGTACACTCTGATCATTTTCTGTTTCTAGAAAGATTCTAAGTCTCTTAAATAAATTTAAGAAGTTTGACTTAAATGCAAAAATGAGGAAGTGATTCCTTGTACTCAGTGCATGCCCTAGGTGTATCTTAGCTGCACACTGGGGAAATATGGGACCCTTCAACTCAGAGTTTGCCAAAAGAAAAACAGAGTGAGCAGCTCATTAGCCAGCCACCGTCTAAAGGATGCTTAGTTGGTGGAAGACGGGACAGGGGATAAAATAACATACTCTTGGAAGTTAAAAAGCAACTGTACACAGCAACTTTCTGAAAAGAATGGAATACAGCTTCTTTCAACTTCCTCATTTTCTGAAAGTAATGTATCAGAAACACACATCTGCAGGCTTCAGCAAATATTTGCATTTAATATCTGAAGTCCATAAGTGAAACCAAATCAGCAGAATTCAATGGTGTTTTACATTCAGTGCATCTTCATCTCTCTCTCCTCTTAAGCTGTCCAAACCAGTAGGAAGAGACAACTATCATCATTATTCTTTTGTAAATGGAGTTATAGTACAGTAACGCCTGTACTGATATTTCTGACTTTGGATTTTGAACATAAACCAACAAACATATTTTATTAATGATAGAACAGGACAAGGAACTCCACCATTTTTTGGACTGGCATATTGGGGGGTTTTTCATACTTTTGCATACAATTTTTTTCATACTGACAATACAAATACGTGACTTGTTCATCTAAGTCACAGTCTTATGATATTTTGAACAGGGTTTTTTTTAAAGTTTGAGGTCCTCCACCTCACAGAACTCTGAGCTTTTAAAGAATACAAGCTGAAAAGAGGCAGGATTACTTTTTATCCATGTAACTTACAGGTATTCAAAGAGCTTCACATTTGCCTTTTTAATAAGTCTTACCACACTGTATAGAAACAGCATTATTGTGACAGATTCTCCAGATGTGAAAATTAGAATAAGTCCAAATTATAGGAAGATACAAAAAAAATAATATCAGCAGCCCTTAAAATGCCAGTTACTCACATCCTTTCCCTTTGCATCCTGCCACAACAGCACTTTGCTTTTAAACAGTACAAAATTTGAATGCTGTTACATTACAGCATTGTTGTTCACTGCTGTTACATCTCCATTAATGGCTTGGACACAGGACTTGAAGAAACACTAAGTGAGTTTGCCATTGACACTAAATTGGGAGAAGCTTCTGACCCCTCAAGGACAGAGAGGCCCTGCAGAGAGACCTTAACCAATCAGAGAGATGGACAACCACCAACTGTATAAAGTTTAGCAAGGGCAAGTCCTGGATTCTGCACCTTGGATGGGGCAACCCTGTGTATAGACCAGCGGATGAGAAACTGGAGAGCAGTGCTATGGAAAGGAACCTGGGGATCCTGGTCAGTGGCAGGTTGAATATGAGTTGGATACGAACAGTGCCCTGGCAGCCAGGAGGGCCAACCCTGTCCTGGGGGTCATCAGGCACAGCATCGCCAGCNGGGGGCATCAGGCACAGCATCGCCAGCCGGGCAAGGGAGGGGGTTGTCCCCTCTGCTCTGCACTGGGGCGGCCTCACCTCGAGTGCTGGGGGCAGTTTTGGGTGCCACAACATAAAAAAGACATTAAGTTATTGGAGAGGGTCCAAAGTAGGGCAGCAAAGATAGGGTGTGGAGGGCTTTATAAGGAGAGGCTGAGGTCACTTGGTCAGTTCAACCTGGAGAAGAGGAGGCTGAGGGGAAACCTCACTGTGGTCTTCAACGTCCTCACAAGAGGAAGCTGAGAGGCAGACACTGATCTCTCCGCTCTCATGACCAGTGACAGGACTCAAGGAAATGGCATGAAGCTGAGTTGGGGGAGATTTAGGATGGATATCAGGGAAAGGTTTTTTCACCCAGAGAGTGGCTGAGTACTGGAACAGGCTCCCCAGGGAAATGGTCAGAGCACTAAGACTGACTGAGTTCAAGAAGCTTTTGGAAAATGTTCTCACACACATGGTGTGACTCTTGGGAGGTCCTGTGTTTGGCCAGGAGCTGGAGTCTATGATCCTGTTGGGTCCCATCCAACTCAGTATATTCTATGTTCTTATGATTCTATGATACTTCATGTCAGTTTTGTTTGGAGGTGAGACGATGCCAGGACTGTGATTTCCCTGCCTTGGGAACCTCTCCTGTTCAGAAGTCTAGCCTGGAAGAATGTTATGGAAGGACTCAGGTATCTCATCCTGTATAGCTTGATCTCAGTAATTTACTCAGGAATGTAAGTAAATTGAGGTTCTTTTTCTTACTCCATGTGGCGTCATACAGTGTGTTACAGTGCAGTCCTTGTAGAACTGAGAAATAGAAATGTGTAGCTCAAATCAGAGGTATTGAAATGAGTAAAATACTAGAATCCAATCATTAAAGGACATATCCATATTTTATTGTATATGTATTTTTTTTAACTTACTGAATGTCTATAAATATATGTATAGTCTTTTATTGGAATGGATGAGAGCAGAAAATGAAAATATTTTAATATAAAATTGTATTTCAATATATTATGTTTTCATAGTAATAAGAACATCAAGATATGGAAATACTAAAACAAACAAAAGACACCTCTCCTTCCTAACCCCTGAATTTACCAGTATCATCTAATTTTATGAGAATTGTCTAGTCAACCAAGAAGCTGGAGTGTCAAAATGTGTTAGTGGGATCCTGGAGAGCTGTGCTAGCTGCTGAACTCACAGTATTACATCATTTTGAGTGCAGGTGCTAAGCTTCATTAGAACAGCTCGTTTTTATCTCCTCTGTGACACTCTCTCCTCTTTCCACAGAAGCCAGCACTTTCTCAACTCTCTTGTCTAGATGACTGTACACGCTTGGGTGTTCAAGCCAAGTAGGGAATTACAGCATTTAATTTTGCAAAAGCAATTGGGAGACTGATTAGCAAAGGTTATCTGGGAAAGGAAACACTATGAAATAGATTTCTGCCAACTCCTTGTTTGCAGGTGCACAGGGATGTCATAGTTCCCTACTCCAGAGCACAGTGCTGCTCTGAGCTGTCGCCAATGTCTTCTGTCTCTGAGATTTCTTGAGTGTGTGAGATGGCTAAGGAGAGGCTGCCTGGAAGGAAGGTAACAAGAATGGCTTCGTCTTTTATCTTTGCATCTGTCACATTGCTGAAGAGAGAAGTGCACTCAGTTGAAGAGAGATGATCTAATTTCCCAATATATTCATGACTCACTTTTGACTATTTTAGTCCAGACAGCAATCAGACATTGGCAAACTTTATTCAGGCTGCTATTCATTTCTTAACTTCTCCAGGTTTAAGCCAAGTTGAGAAGTCAGATTTAGAGCCTGATTAAGGCATCTACCTACAGATTCATACAACTGCTAAATATAATGCAAAGTATCTTATCTCAAAATATAGTTAGTGGAGATAAAGTCAGTGAAGAAAAGAGAGATGAGAGAGCAATTCAGTTCACTCTAAAATGAAATTAAATACCTCTTTTAAAACAGGATTCAGCTGCCTAAAAGTAATATTCTAGAGTCACTTTGGATGTTTTGAGTTCCCCCAGCCTACAAAGATTCCAACTTTCAACTGAGGTTTTTTGAGTGTGAGCCCTTGTGTTATAATGGACATTCACTGGTCCTTGGGTGATATCCACCAGTCTATGTAGACATACTGGGTAAAACCTGGCATCTGAAAAGCTGCTAAACATTTGTGTTTGGACTGTTCCAGTCTGGTTAGATGAATCACTCCTTAAGTTTATTAGGTGCTAAATCTCCCTAGGTTCTAGTGGGAATTTTAGAAGCATGAACCTATTTTAGCTGACTACAGTAATAGTATTCCATTGCAGTATCATTTGAGAAGCCCTAGAACATCTTAAACACAAGATTTGGAGGTGTGACAAAGATGTGACTCGTGAAAGATGTGCTCTTTCTAAGCCAGGTGGAAAGTCTCAAATGTTTAAGTTGACAGTAAATGCCTACAACATGCAGACAACCAAACCAAGCTCTCCCTCACATGTACACATCTGCATACAGTCTCCTCTGTTCAGATGCCTTAGGGTGGAGTCCACTGGCTGGTTCCATAGAAGAGAAACACTTTCAGTTTCAAGGTCATGTTACCTAATCTTCAAACTTTAGACCATTTCCTAAGTCATAGACGATGTCCTAAAATCTACAGGAATTTAAGTAGGATTTTGTCATTTATGACATCCAAATGTCTCTCCATTACAAAGAAACTCTGTCAATCCCACTCGTACCGTGCACTCTTAATAGACAGAGTCAGTTCCTTTGGAGACGTCCCAGAAATGAGACAATTCTGGTTGTGTGTTTCCTGCCTCAGCTAAAGAGTAGGGCTTAGTTTGTCGTTTTCCCTTCCTGTCCTACTGTGAGATCACAATGTAATCTTCAATCAGGTGAAGAAAGAAGTTTTGAAAAATCATGTGGCCTCATAAACACTTACTGATTGTTCATCTTCCTGAAAATGTTAGCTCTTTCACAGTTTCACTGAAAAGTCTCCCACCTCACTGTAACTTGATCAACTTATTTAAGGAAGTGGAAACTGTCAATAAATAATTTTCCTCTAATTATCTTCCTTCTTGTTTTGAGCTTGTGATGGGAATGGGAGAAAGACACCTTTCAAACTTCAAACTTCAAATTCTGTTATTGCTGCTACACACCTAGACAGGATGCTCATTGTACTTATAGATTCAAAAGTTTAAAACCTACAATATTTGAGATATTAATTTAAATTTGGTGTTCCAGCCTACTGAGAGGAATTTTTGCTGTACTGAAAAAACACAAATTGGGGAAGCATGCCTGTGGCCCACGGGAGCACAGTAATCAGTTTTGGCTTCATTAAACCTTTTTGATATGTAGGGAAAAATAAATTAAATTATGACATATAATGTATATATTTGCAACTGCATGAGGTTTATTATTTCATTAGCAGGTGATTTGAAGGGTTATTTCATAAAACTAGTCAAATTACAGAGGAGAAAATTATCCGAGAATGCCTCAAAAAGGCTGCTTCTCCGACAAGAAGGAAGGTTGTGAAATACATGTAAGGGACAGATAACCAAAGCAGTCCTTGAGAAATACTTCCAAAGACAATCTACTCACATGCTATTTTTTTCTTTTTTTTTCAAAATACAGCTGTTGGTGAGGGGAGTCTGTGAAGAGGGGAACTGATAGGACTGATGTTTTGAGATATCTACCTTCAACTAACACAGAATAAGTGCAAGTGGATGTGGAGAGTCCTGTCTCTCTGGGGATGTGCTTCTATGGCTGTGGGTCAGACAGGACATGCTGTCAGTGTGTCCTTGCTGCCAGCCAGAACAGAGTCTGGGTCCCCAGGAGACGTTCTGCAGCAATGCCACCCACAACACCTTCACTTTGATGCTTTCTTCAGAATTAAAATAGAGGAGAAAACACCTCACTCAGTCTGGCCAAACATAAAGATCCTTCCAAGGATCAGGCAGGCTGACAGGTTCTCCTCATCCTCTCCAGATAATTATTTGTTCTGTTGCTCTGATTTTCATTTTCCTGCTCTCTCAGAGAACTAATCAGATTCTCTCGCTGGAGACAGGTGTTAGCTAAATGCTGATTTAATTTTCGCAAGATTGGCTACTGTTCTTTCTTCCTCTGCTGCTCTGTTATACGCTGAGGGAACGAGGAAAAGGAGAGTTAAATCTACAGTCCTCAGTCTGAAGGAGGGGGCTGTACCCTGATGCCCTGTCAAGAAAATAGTCTAAGAACAAGTAATCCTAGAAAATAAAGTCACTGCCGTGCAACCTCCACGCAATTCACAGAGAGGTCCTCAGGTTTCTGCTGGAGTGATGAGGCCAGGTACAAGGGTCAAGCTTAGTCCCACCTTTAAACTGGTATTCTGATACGACACATTATCAGATTGGGCCTCTGACAAATAAGGAGTAAATTTTTTAATTAAAAAAAAAAATCAGACAAACCGAGCTGCAAGTAGCTACATTTAAAATGTTATTGAATACCATATAATATTTAATAAATAAAACACTTATCCAGGGAGCTGAAGACGTACTGCATTACATTACATTCCCTCCCCAGGTTTAGAAGTTCAGATGCACAACTCTTCAGCATGAAAAGCTGAAATGTGCTTCTCAGAGAATGATCTGAAAGTTTATCTTTTAGTTTAGTGTGAAATGCTCAACTTTTGTGACACAGAACCTTAAATTACAAAAACTAGTGTAATTGCTCTTCATCTAGAGGATAATGCAGAGGCCTGTGTGTTCTGTGGGCAACAAACCCCCTATTATGCCTCTCCATTTGTAAATGTTACTTCATTAATGCCTTTGTCTCCAAGACAGACATTCATCTTGTTTAACTTTAGCCTTCTAAAAATTGTCTATTCTGTGTAGTCAGTCAGAGGCAACGGCATTTCCAAAGAATGATTAAACTACTTACTGATTCTTCAGGTGTCTATTCTTCCTTTTAATGACATAGTTCAACACCTCATTTAGGCTGGCCATGAAGGGATGGGATTCAGTGGCTTAAGCAAAAAATGTGTAATGCCACTGTGACTCATAAAGCATTGTGGAAATTTGTACACTGCTGAAAGATACTACACAGGATGTAGGAGAGATTGCAGACAGGGGGCAGTCGGATGGGATACCCCACCTGTGACTGTACACCCAGCTGGATGACCCATTTCTAATTTCTAGACAGCTAAGGACATTTGAGTCAAGCCCCACTCTAAGGATCTAAACCAGTTTCCCAACACTGTACCAACAGGAAGTTAACTTTTCCTCACTACAGCAGCATCAGTAAGGCAAGAGGTCTACATGAAAACTCTGATCTCTTCCAAGAAGAGAGCTTAGTGGAAATTTACTATAAAGATGTACCGTTCTAGCTACCCATATTATTTTTGTAGCCTGACTTGCCTTCTAATACCTCCAATTTATGCAGGAAGTAGGCAGGACTGTACTCCTCATTTTCCATGTGGTATGTTCTGTCCAAATCTAATACCACAAGCACTGTGAAGAGCTGTGCAGAATTTCAGGTTAGTTGGGCCCATTGACTTTCTGGTTTTGGCTTACCTAATGGTGCTTCTAACTTTTCCAGATGTATGTTTCATATGAGCAGTGTTCATTCTGTGGTGACATTGTTTAATTATTTAAGGTAAAAATAAATATACTTTATTTCCTAAGATTGCACTAGAAGAGCTTCTGCTACGTAAGACCTGCTTCTGAACCCCAACAAGCAATTTAGAGATAAGTAAAACCAGCCAGAAATAATTCTACAAGTCTTAAATATGACTCTGAATATGGAAATGCTTTCTTTCAATGTGATCACTTCAACCTCTTATCCATGCTACTATTCATACTTTGACCTTTAGCCATGTGCTTTGCTTTTCCTTTTAATAGGAAATTGATGAATCCATCTACCCGTTGTTGGATTTGTTGTCCATCAATTCTGAGCAGTAAATTTAATTGCCTACCCACTAAAAATTCAACTATAAGAAGCTTTTTTTAAAACTAAGGCATATTTATTGCAGGTATTTTTCAAAAGCCAAATCAATAAAGTTGCAGCACATAGCATATCTATAGTTTGCAATGTTGAAGGAAAACAGCCTCCCAAAGATATTTAGCATAATAAAAGTACAAAGTCATAAATATATAAAAAATATCAAATAATAGTGAAATGACAGTGTGATGCTAAGTAACAGATAATAGTAAGTAAAATCAAAAATGACCATTGGAATAGAAATCACATTTTTAAAGGTCAAAGTTTTTTATGAGTTTAATTCATAGACATATTCTTCACTCTTTCCTCATCCCAGGACTCATGTATTCCACTTGGGAGTACACCTTAATCAAGACTAAACAATACTGCCCTAATATTTGAGAATTATCACAGACAAATCCTATAGACATAATTGGTCTTTGTGAGGCAAGAGGATAGGCATTCAAAGTCCTTATCAGAACTGTTTTTCTACAATTCTCTGAATTCAGATATTAAAAAGACTAGGTTTTGCCAATTAACTGGAAATACAGTGATTTCCAATATTCTGATATGAATCTACTGTTAGGCAGGACTTTTTCTAGGAGAGAGTTGAGAGTCTGCACACATACATTTCCCAAGAGACAGTGGGTTTGCACAAGAGATATGATGAGCTATGGCAACATAAAGATATATAAAAGTAGAAACTGGGAATGTGTAGCAGTCTTTTGTAATGTATGCATTTCAGACCACCTTATCACATTTATATGAGCTAGAAATGAGATACTGAAGACAACGTTTTCTTTGGCATTTTCTTTTTATTCTAAGCTTCTTCGGTTAAGTTGCCTGTTACAGATAGTGAATTTTGAATATATCTTTAAAAAGGAAGCCAACAAAATGTGTAATTATATACTGCAAATTGACTTGTCTGAATCGACACGTACAAGTAACTAAGGGCAACCATCAAACCACAGCTGAAATGCAAAGAGTAGATTTATTTCATTACCTCGCTAACGACGTTGGGCGTAAGAGACACGCGGGAACACAGGCTCTGTTGGGCTCAGTTCATCCTAGTGAACAGCAGGAGGAGGGTTGGGGGTGGCTCAGTCCCTGCCTCACAATACAAAAAGCTTTGGCCGTGTCTGCGAGAGTGTGCTAACGCCACAGGAATTCTAGCTCTCAAAACAGGCAGAGGACAAACAACTGTAGGCATAAGAAATGGAGTTTTCCCACATCAACGTTTTTTGAATTTCCAGCTGCAAGGTCACTTTGAGCAAAACTATTCCCTCCTCCTCCTCAAATCTTCCAGTTTTAACCAACATTTGTGATTGCAGATTTAAAGAATATGAAACTTCTGGTAATCATTTTGCCTGAATAATTTATCTGGTAGTTCAGTATTCACTTTCAATGGTAAAGATCACCAGTGTGAGATAGTAAAGATTATTATTTGTACTACTTTGCCCTGAGATGCCCCTGCGGAAAAGCAAATTTAAGGAGAACAAGGCTGGTTTAGAATCCAATTGAGGCACTTTAGAAATGTGCCCTCTGACAAGCATCACCAGGCCTCAGGTATAGCAGGCCCCAAAATATATCAGGGTATCCTTTGTAAATGTACTGTTAGCATGTTTAGCATACTTCTGAATTTACAACCAATGAAGTCAAGATGTAGAGCCTGTGCCGGTTCTCAGCAGCAGACTTAACAATGGATATAATGCATTGGGAAGGGAAAAGAATAAATTCCCTTTACCCTGGCTGTTGAAGCTGCACCAGGTAGCTGCACTGGGCAGTTGCACAGGCATGTCTGAAAGATCAGGAAGCAGAACCTGGCATAAAAATGAATGTTTTGATTTACCTAAATATTCCCTTTGCCTTCAGTATCAAGTTCAATGCCTTGTAGAATAAGGGGAGAGTGGCATTTGGCTGTCAAAACCTCACCTTTTAAGCTTGATGTGTCAACGTTAGGTGACTGAATTAGCTGACCTTCAAATCTTTTCCTATGCATAGATATTGACTCACTTTGGATCCGATAGATACTTATGATAACTGTAAAATTTCACAAAGAAAGAAACAACATCTTTAGATTTCCACTCATTATTCTTTGTTCCCAGCTGTCTTCATTCCCTTAGCCTTTAGGATATCACTATCCATCTATGCATTTCTCAGGATACCTTTTTGGGTGATGAATTAAGTTCCCTGACCAGAAGGATGCAGTGTCATGTTGCTGCTCAAAATAAAGATTGTTTTGATGAGGTGTAGTTTGTCTCAGAGACAGAAAGAAATCACTGCTCAATTTCATGGAAGGGGACCATGGCAATGGGGATAACTTTAGGGAAGGAGAAAGTGTGCGTCTCCCTGCTCTTTCCATCCATGCCACTAGTTATTGCCTCTGAATGGGTAAATAGGTCATGAAACAAGGTTTCCTTGCCTGTGACAAGCAGGCATGGTAAATGTTTTAGAGGTTCATGCACTTATATTAGTTATGAACTTTTATTACTTGATCTTTGACAACTACAAAATATTTAGTTTACTAAATAAGAATAAAACTGCAGGAAACATCTTCAATTTATTTTTTCTTTAACTGTCTCAAAAACCCCAATAGTTTTCACATTTGAATCAAGTTTCTCAACAGACATATGGTCATAGCAGAGAAATCATTCTAGTCAGTAAAGCCCTAAGCTAAGCCCAAAATAATTTGATCATTTGTAAATCATTGTCATTCGAATGTTTTCTCAATATGGCTTAATTATAATTCAACACAATGTTAAGCTTCTGGGAAAAGACCTCCATTAAAAGGTACTTCCTGGGAAAAGCGGGAAATCAAGAGCTCTCAGCTAGCATTGCACTTTATTATTCATGTATAATTCTTCTGCACCACTGAACATCTGCTAATAAATTTGATTCAAGTTTCCATGATAGCTTTTACCCTCATCATTCAATCTCTGCATGAGCTTGTATCTGATGAGAATTGACGTTATTTACTTATTGCTGAGAATTCTTATCCTATTAACAATTTAGCCCATAAAGTCATCAGGTAAATTAAAGTGTTTATAAAGAGCCTCCTTCCACAATTTTAAAAATTAAATAATAATCTTGATTTAGAAGAGAATTTCTGTAGATTCCCTGGAAGCTAACTGACAGATGGTCACCTTGGCAGTATGCTGCAGTAATGCAACCATACATTTATTGAGAGTTTCTGATGCAGAAGGTGATCAAGAGCATCAGAAGCTATTACTTTTAACTCTGAGGTTTGTCAATCTTCTTTTCCTTTGTGCCTCCACATATATAGATAAGCTAAACCCAGATCAAATATAAAAGTTCCTTTGAAAAAGTACAGATCTGTCATATTGATTTGGTGTTTGACTTTGTTCTATGTGCTATAGCTATTTTCCATATGGTTAGACCACAGAATTGAGGGTTCAGGTTTCCTAAGTCCATTCTGAGATCTTCCTCTGAATCACTGTGTGGCCTTTTAAGGAGTCACTAAGATCAAGCTTATCAGAAATGCTTACCAATGTTCCTTTTTAAGCCAAGAGTTTATTTGTGTCAAGCTTGAAACACCCACAATGGGTGAATCCTCTTAATATTCCTGGCCTTAATCTCTGCATGTATCTCTTCTTCTTATAAATGCAATAAAACTAACTCATTTTGTATGGTTGTGTGACATAGCACTTTTGAATCTCTCAGAAAGACTTAGTAGAAAGATCATAATATAAAACCAGAATTCCAGGATAGTACATGATGAAAGGGACTATTACTAAACCAGAAGTAGTCAACTAACAGCAAATACTAAATTTGTCTCCAGATATTTATGGTACAGAAGATCAGCATATATAGGGAAAGGGCAAAGAGTGTCAGCTGAGTTCTGCTTATCCAAAAGTGCATCAGGAATGGTTAGGCAGTGATACTATGGAGATAGCTGAAGTGGACATACACTCACCAGAGACTCACCCAGAAGGAAAATTCCCATCCAAGAAGAGTGGACAGATTTTCATCCTTCTTGCAGCTTCTTTTCCCTTTAAAAGGGAAACAAACTGGTGCAAGAATTGCGAATACACCTTTCCTTTCATCCTGCAAATTTATTTCATGGATTCTCTAGCTTTCACTATAAGACCATTCAAAAACCTTAAATATGTTAAATAAAATAGTCGTGTAACACTGCTGGAGCTACAGTACTTACTGTGTCATGAAGCACAAAAAGTTAATTGGCCTGCACCATTGTCAAAAAATGCGTTATTTGAAGTACTGCTGAAAAGGTAATGCATGAATTGCAGTATGATATAGCACATTTCAGGTTTTATTATGTCTTCTTTTTCTGTTTTCATTTTCTATTGCTTAGGCTTCCTTTTGCAAACCTCTTTTGTTCTCTTTTTAGATTATTTTGCAAAACTGACACTTTTGAAACTCAAAAGAAAACTGTCAATTACACTGTTGGAGTATGCACCCCCTACTGTCCCTGAGACAGGTCATTCAGTCATCCTGTCCAGCTTACATATCTACATATGGAATTTTTTTTCTCTTAGTAACGTGTTGCAATAGTTATATTATAGCCCTCCTTGGAATTACATTGCTATAGCAATATTATTAAATTCGTTTGATTGGATGATTTGACCCTAAAGCTGTTTTACTCTTCAAAATTACTACTAGGAAAAAAGGTCGTCAATAATTTGAGATTGTATTCATTGCTTTTGCTTAATTCTATATTTGAGATCAAATCGCACTCTGCTTAATAATAACTAGCCATATCAGAAATTAAGAATCTGTCTAATCTGAATCTATTTGTACTTCACATCGTCCACAGGGACCCACTGCTCCTAGAATCAGCTTTCATGTAGAGATTGTAGGCTCTGTATGACCTTTTGTGTAATGTGAATATTGTTGCAGGTATGGCATAAGAGGTCTGAATATAGTAATTTTATGAACTTTCCTCATTTGTAGTTTAAACTATTTTGCTTTTTGTACTATACTATGCCTTTCTGGTGCATAAATACTTGACACTGGTTTGATAACCTGTAAATTAAGCATCAACATAATCAACCAGCCCACATTCAATGCTGGCTCCATTAGGTTTTAGAATTAAAGGATGTCCACAGTGCTTATTCTTCCAAATTTTTTTCCAGATCTGGAGCAATTCGTAAGGTTTCCTAGTTGGACTTCATCAAATGACACGTCACCTAGAAGGACAGATCTCTAGTGGGTTTGATTTCTTACTGCCTTACTCCTATAGGTAATTACACTGATGCAAAGCACAAACATTACTTAATCAGAATAATAGCATTCAATACCCAGTTCGGACTTGGGGACATTTTTATCCGTGCAAAGTAATGAGTATTCTGATTCTTTCTTCCTTCCTTGATGAAATTCTAAGAATACACTGAGAACACTGATTTTCTCAACAGCAACTTTCAACCTGGTGATGCACTCTGTTTATTGGAAAATTAAATTCTGTTTTATCATGTAAAAATTAAGGAAAGTCTGAGGGTTTGCAAATATTTACAACCTTATGAAAAAATTTCATATATTTAGCATCAGAAGGTTTTCCACCAAGATTTCTATGATGATGTTCACAGCCAATTTGTGGCTATCCTGCACTATTTCAGTTGCATAGGGCATTGAATTGATGGAATATAATTGTCCTGGCTAGTGCAAAGAGTTAAACATTATCTAGACTGACCCTTTTCTCAAATACAGACTGTTTATTTATATTTGTTGAAAAGTGAAAATGGAGGACTTATGAAGGAACAGTCCCTTTTATTTACACATCTGGCATCCTGGAAATCAGTTACTAGTAACTACAAGCAATTATGATAAAAATGCCATTTAGGAAAGTTTCTAGCAGTAATGATAATGAAGCAATGAAATAGATTGTCTGGGGATATTGTGGACTCTCCACTACTGGAGGTCTTTAAGAATAGGTTAGGCAAACATCTGTCTGGAATATCAGCACAGACACTTTAGCAAGGCGGTAATACCATAACAAAGTGCCTTTGCTTAAGGTCACACACTGCCCCAACACAAGCAAAAACAGAGGTTGCAGTTCCACAATACAAAATGGGACCAGCTGCATGGACTCTCTACAGGTCACTGACAATTTCTCCACATGCAACAATTTTTCTCTGACATGCAGAATGATTAAGCAATGATAGTAGCTCCATGGGTATGCACTTTATGTAGTGTGACGGTTTTTTTGCTACATACTGAAGTCCTTGATCTGCACAGGGATCTGGGGAGGCACAGTACTGCCATGCTGAGGTAACAAAGGAGGACAGTTCTGCTTTCACTTCTCTGTCCTCTCTTTTAAAAAGCAGCCCAGCTTTCTGCCCTGCCTGTCAGACTGAGTACTGCTTCCAGGTCATCACTTTTATAAAATATGCAAGAGCACGTTAACAACAGCAGTAATCCAGCAAAGTATTCATATGAATAATTAAACTGAAACTACAGTGTCAGAAACATGAGCAAGGTACATGTTGTTCATTATTACCTGTGCATTTTCTGTTCACCTCCTGGGGGAACTCTCTAATTTGACATACCACGGTGGGTTCCCTACTCCCTCCATTTCCTGGCTTATCCCAAAAGACCCAGCTGATTGTGGACAGACATCATAACACTGATGACATTATTCAGTAGAAAAGTGAGGCTGGAAATGCTTTCTGAAAGGCTGAGTGTTGTGCTTGTGTGCAGGAGGGGACATGTCCCTTTGCACTGCAGACTACAGCCATAAATTTTCTTTTGGGTGCAAGCTAAATCTTTTGGGCTTTTCTCCTGCTCAATATAACCTCGAGAAACCAAGTCAGGGTGGGTAAATCAGGCTCTGGGCTGGGGCAAGTCCCTCCCTACTGCCAACAGAAGGTGCCTAAGCAAAGTTCAGTGTCATTAAGCCAGAAGGGCTGTGTAGTTTTACAAAGAGTTTAGATAGTACAGTACAGATAGTATGGTATGAGTTACTGCCTCACATTTCTGCTCCTCCATTCCTTTCCTCAGCCATCTTGTAGTCACTTAGGCTCACAGGGTACCAGGTTAATAGGCTGATGCAAATTAAACTCCTTAATTTAAAGCTGGTCCGTTTCAACAGATCATTATCTGCCCACCGAAGATCATATCAAATATTTGCTCCAACACAAGTGGGAATGCGTGTAAAGACCCACTGGCAAAAAGGTGGAGAAAGAACCAAAACACCTTTAAAATTTGTAAAGTTAGAGCATTTTCCTCCTTGGATTCATTCCAAAACTTCCAGTTATTATCCCTTATGCCCCATATATCTGCTTTCTGTATGCTTTTTAATCACTAATGAAATTGCCTCAGTCAAATGCCTGTAATTCAGACTCATTGCATCAGACCAAGAAACTTAATTCTCATCAGTGAATCTCAATTCCAGAGAAATTTCACTGAAGTCATTGCAGCTGTAAAAATGATGTGGAGAAGAATTAAGCTCTGTCCTTATCTACTGATTTATTTACTGTGTACAAACTTTAAGGCATTTATTATTTATAGATACAGAGGTGGAAAATATCCACTTTCTGTTTATTTTGGGGGAAATTGGGATCATGTTGTTATTTGCTTCGTCAAATATAATCTGTGATTGAACTGAACAAATAGTACAAGAGAGATAATTTAGAAGTTTTTTTCTCAAAGTTTATTTAACATGAAGAGGCTCATTCTCTCTGACCGGTGCTTCGCAAGCATTTTCCCTAATCTTATCTGATACCTTTGATTTAATTCAGAAAAGTCCCTCTAAAGCAATGACATTTTTCTTGCATGCTTTTGTAAAAAAACCCCAAATAATATAATTACAATTATGCATAGCAAAGGAAAAACAACAACAAAAAATCACCACAAAAGCAGAACCAGCAAAAAATTTTTGAATGTCAGGCAAAGAAAAGGCATGTGCGTGTCTGCAATAAAAAATTGACACAGTTATCATACAGGTAGGTGACCAGTAGGTGATCTAATTTTTTAAAAAATTACATTATGAGGGCCTGAGGTGGGAAGAAATAAAGGAAGGAGGGAAGGAAAGAATGAAGGGGGTGTTCTTACTCCCAAAGGCTTATTCATAACACCACTTTTATCTCAATAGTTTTTTAAGATTTCTAGTTAAAAATGGGTCATGGGCTTAGTGGAACATGACTGAAGAGGATGTAAAAGGAGCTGAAATCTATTTCTGTATCATTAATGCTACAAATAAGAAAAAAAATCAGCTTCATTTAAAGTGTTTGCAGCAAATTATGATACAAACCAGGAAAAAACTGTGGACTCGGTGGGCAATGGATCAAGCCTCTAAACCTGAAGCCACTGGGAGCTCTCTGACTTTACTCATCAGAAAAGTTAGGTCTTTTGAATCCTCAGAGTTAATGCCAACAGTGGTTGCTGCTGTGCTGTCACCTGAACACGTCAGTAGCTCTTCTTGGAGGGAGAAGAAAGAACTCCTACTTAGATTAGATTAAAGATACCATGAAAAAGGAATTGGTATGAACAGCTTCAAGATACACAGGCCTTTTTCTGCCTTTGTAAACTACAGGACTTTTGAATGGCATTAGAGAGTTGAATAGTGAGCCAGAAAACAGACATACTGGTTTTCTTTTTGTTGCAAAGGCCTAAGAAAAGGCTTTTCCCATCAAAACAGAACCACAAGAAAAGATGCAGAGTAGTTTGTGTGTCATCTATAAATATAAGATTTATCCTGCCATATTCAATATGTTAAGAAAAAGGAAATGTGACCATTTTGTAAGCGCAGAGTAAAGATGCCAACTGGATTTCTCTCAGTTAGAAAGTATCTTTTTGTTATAATATGGGACTAAGGCCAACAGTCTAACCCACTGAAATTCAGGGTACAGCTGTCATCAAGGGACTGCAGGAAAAGAAGAGAATAAAAATATCCTCTGACCTAAAGTAGGTCTTGAATGATAGGAAACAAGGAAACTCCTTTAATCATCTTATTGTGTTCAGTCTTTGCAATTAATCTCCCCAGAATCATGTCCAGTTATTGCTAAAATTGGTAATTATGCACAAGCATGGGTGGAAGGAATAATTGAGCTATGTTTAAAAGAAAACTCAGTGAATTTTTCAAATTCAAAATTTCACTCATTTCAATTCCTTTTTCAAGAATATAAATAATATAATATTCCAAAAACCTTTTTTTTTATTTGTAAGACTCCAACAGTAAACATTGTTGATCTGGGTAGGGCAAGAGTTGAAATCACAGAATGTGAAAATCCCACTCTTTTTATTTATTTGTATTTTATTATTATGGCATCTTAATCTCTATTAAGGTCAAAGTCTTAGTCCTTGTGTACCTGAACAGGCCATAGAAGGGTCAAAGAGATGTCAGTGTTTCTACAACGTGCACATATTGGCAGTTTGACACCCTTTCGTGCCCTAGGACATATTGCACAGCAGATGTACAGCAAAAGGGCAGACATACAAACACAGAAAGCAATATACCCTTGGTCATTTTACTAAGTTGGTTGTTAACAGCAGCAACAGCAACCTCGAAGAAAAATGGTCAAATGATCATTTTCAGGAACATTTCAGTGTGCAGTGTCTAGTTCTCCACCTGGATTCTGCCTGACTGCATGTACAGGGTCAAGTAGTCACCATATCTTCTGCCAACAAACTGTGCAATCACTCAGGCAGATTACAGAAGCAAAGAGAAACAGAAGCTTTTATATGGAGAGAAGAATCATCAATAAATTCTCCTAAAGATAAAAGAAAATATTTCCTTATTTTCTTCATTTATTTCTTCAATCCTGCTTTTAGCCGTATTTCTTTCCTTTGAAAGAAATACTTTCTGAAATTGCTTTTCTGAAATGCCAGTAGAATTTGTGGATTTTTCAACCATTAAAAGATATTATTTCAATTACCACTCTATTTTTAGCTATATTCTAGTTAGAATGGCAGTTCGGAGAAGCCTTGACAAGCAACACAGAGAAACAGCTTCCCCATCTACAAACTGCTTTTAATTGTTTGCCTTTATGCAGTATTGAAAGCTTCATTAAAGCACCAGATTTTGCTGTTGCCCAGATTGTGGAGGACCACAGTGATTCAATTACTTTATCACATAGTCACAGAATCACAGAATGGGTCAGGTTGGAAGGTACCACAGTGGATCATCTGGTCCCACCTACCTGCTCAAGCAGGGTCATCCTGGAGCTCATGGCACAGAATTGCAGATGGTTCTTGAATATCTCCAGTGAGGGAGACTCCACAACATCTCTGGCCAATCTGTTCCAGTGCTCAGACACCTGCACTGTAAATAAGTTCTTCCTCATATTCATGTGGAATTTCCTCTTCCTCAGTCTCTGCCCATTGCCTCTTGCTTGGCACCACTGAGAAGAGCCTGGAAACATCCTCCTGGCACCCTCCCTGCAGATAGTCATAGACATGGATTATCCAAAGCGTGGTGGCCTTGAAGCAACACTATTAACATTTTTAGCATTTCTTCTCTCTCTGTTCCCAGGAAGACTAACCTCTTGCAATGCAGTGTAAATTTTGCTTCCAGTCATCTTGTTCTTAGTACTGGGGATTGCTTCTTATGGTACAAGTGACCCATTGAAGCTACAGTCTGAACACAGAAGGCATGAACAGATATTCATTAATCGACAGCACTATACTAAATTCTTTGTTTGTATTTAGGTCATAAGGATTGAATTTTCAGGTGCTTACCTGTATCACTTAGCTTGGAACTTCCACAACACAGAGTCCAGCACATGAAGTACTGTCCCTGGCCTCCTTACATAAAGGGAAATAGGTGGTTTAGGGCACAATATATCTGAAATATTTTAGACAACTTCTTTAGAATGAACTGGACTGCGCCTTGGAAGCACCTTCATTGGGTGGAAGAGAAGTCTAAGGAGACTAACTAGGGTGCCAGTCTTTGCTGTCTAAAATAGGTCATGTAGATCCCACCAACGATATCTAAAAAAGGTAGGTATGTAATCTAAAGTAATGTATCAACCCAAAAGCCACCTGTTTTATATCAATCTGAGGGTGAAGTGATGTGCTTTCTGGAGATGCTATGTTCTTTTTATTGATTTTCAACTCAAATAACTTCATCCCTCTAAAAAAACTTACCCAGTATATAGAATTTTCTAAGCCACTTTATAGTCTCAAAATAGGGACTCCCAAGGATGATTCAGCCAACCCTAAATATCTCAGTAGTTCAGAGAGGTAGGATAAGTCAATATCTATATGTAACATTCTCTTCATGGGTTTTAGATGAATTGCCAAAATTATGCTGAAAATAAATCCCAAAATTTAGATGGCTGCAATTATATCTATCTATATATATATATAGATATATCACTACATACATAGTGACCTAAGTATACAGGTTCCACAAAAATAAAACTTTTCCTAATTGAGTTCAGTATTTTCATTAAGGCTTTGATGAGAAAGATAATTTTTAGACCACCCCTTCTGTGATCTATTACTCAGGCTGATTATTAACCATGTCAGTGAATTGTGTTCCAACTTTACACTGCTTTCAGATTTGATCAAGGCTCCTAGTACTTTCTTGGTCTTATAGAACAAATCAAACAATCATAATTTTTAGATTGTATGTACTTTAGAATAGGAATATGCTTGAATGTCCATATATGCATATGCATTTAAGCCCTGCAAAAATCAGGGTTCACACAGCCACTGATCATCATAATACTGGTGACAACATCCAAACCTTGTGCACATATTATCCTTCCTATGAAAATTATTCAGCACATGTAATTTGGCATGTTCTCAGAGCAATGATTAGCTTGCTTAAGAGCATTATTAGAAACATAAAAACAGATTCATCCATCATCCCAAGTGGATCATGTTTACAACAGTCTCTAAAAAGTTGGGCCTGGGACAGGAGGTTAAACAGGTTCTGCTTTTGATTTTTGTTATCTTCCTGTCACTCTGCCCTGTCTGATCAAACAGTGCATAACTTTGTAATTTCAAGTTTTAATTAGGCAATTCACCCATATTTCCTCAGAAATGTCAGGTAGGCTGCTTCAAAAACCTGTTTTCCCAGAAAGGCAGCTATTTCCTCCTTTTTTCTGCATCTATTATTAATAAATCTACGTTGTAAATATGTAGCCCATTATTGATGAACTCGCTTTCGTATGCTGCATTGTTTATGCATTCTATACTGATACTGCTTATGTATATACGGAACCTTCTAATTTTGTTCAATTTACCTGTTTTGGGATTTACATTTGTACTGAATCCTGACTTGAAACCAAACTGTAACTGGTATCATTACATTTCAGAACACCTAGATCAAAAAATGCCCTAGTGCAGGCGCATGTTAGGCAGCATCTGCATTAGCAAATGGCATAGGGCAGTAGTTGTGCACTGTCTGTAGAATGAGATAGTTGTTGACAAAAACTCGAGATCCATCCCACATATGTTCCATGGCAGGGGGATTACTTCAGACTAGCTCTTATATGGCTAGTGTCAGGTGAATGTCCATTTGTGGCTGGGGTGTATTAACTTCATCCATAGCTCCATCACATTTTCCATTTAGCTTCAGATAAAAAAGAAACCAAACCAGTTCATGCACTCTGAGATCACTTCACAATAAATGGAGTTGACTGGAGAACACCCTAATCTGAAATACTGGCGAAGAACTAGAGTATCATAAGTTATTATTCATTTTAGCATTTTTGTTAGTTTTGATAGTGGAAGTGAAAGTTATTTTAAAAGTACTTCATGTACTACTTCGGAACAACCACCTGTATGTTTGTTCTACAAATGACTGCAAAGGCACTACCAATACATTTTGAAATAATTTTAATGTTGTGTGGTCAGTAAAAATGTTTCAAAACCACAGGGATTCTTGCAAGAGCCACTTAAAGATGTTTTTCTAAATTCTGCCTGCAGCACAATCATCTTTCTGGACATTTGAATCTTATTACAGCTCATGCATCTAAGTATTTTAAAGGGGAACACTAAAAATCAAGATGGTATCAGAATAGTATTAAGAATCAGCAGTGGTCTTAGAGGTCAAGAAGAGCATCAGCAGAGATACAAGCAATGGGTATTTTATACTTACAAGGTTTGTATCTACATTAATTAACCTATAGAGTTCTGAGCATATTTTATATCATTTCAGGCCTTCATTCAGCAAAAATTTACATGTGTATTCCACTCAACATTTCTGAATACTTCCACAGGGCTGCTTTGGATAATTTACATCACTGCTGTTTAATGCATCCTAATATATATTTTCCCCTTTCATTTTTTGGTGTGCTTTGTTCAAGATAACTCAATAGTTTATTTCTTGGAAAATATGCCATAATCAAAACAGAAGAAAGTATTTTAATTTTAGCTGAATAAAGGGTCCCTAATATAGCCAGCATCCAGCATTCATCACAAAGCAAAACTAACAGACTACACTGAAAAGCAGACTGCAGATTTAGGCTGTATGCAGAAAATCGAGGGAGTTCAGACAGTGTAAAGAAGGAGAATATGATGCAGCTCCTGGTAACCTTCTTCACCAGCTACGGAACCCTCACCAGCAACAATATAATGAGCTGGTAATGAAATACTATAAGTCTGATAGAAGCTGAAATAAGAACCAGTGCAATATTTTCAGTTTTGTGATCAAAGCAGACTACACGTAAATAACAAAATGGGCAAAATTTCCTGAAAGTCTTTCAGGGAGCTACTATTTTAATTCAGTATATGGCAACATCAGAGTCAATACTGAGAATCTTTTAATGAATAAAAATGCCAAACTTAAACCTTACACCACTTCATTCTATTTGTCTTCCTTCTGCATGGGGGTCATAAACTATGCTTCTGTAAAAACAGATTATTCACAATAATCCTGTGACAAGTTTCATCAGAACAAACATAAGGAATCTTGTGTTGTGCATAAAGCAGCCTCAGATTGATTTGGTGCAAACCCACAAGTACATTTCCACATGCTTGGATAGAAAGATTTGGTGCTTTGAGAATCTGAACTAAAGTGTGTCTTGATTTTCTACAAGTTAACCCTATTCAGACAATATTATTCAAGGCACACACACCCCTCTCAACAGCATTAGAACATTTAACATCGGTTCAGGATTTTAAAGTTCATTTATGCCACAAAGGTATGCAATTTGCAGTCTTAAAAGGAATATTCGTTTATTACTGCAGCTGAGAGAGAGCTTGCACACACTGTTTTAATCAGGTCACAGCACAGCAGTTTGTGTGAAAAAAGGATGTGTTTATGTGCATGCACGCATGTAGATGTGTTCACCTGTACTTTATGTATACATGCAGCTACATTTCAGTTTGAGCAAAATTAGTACTATACACAGTCACTGAGAACAGAGCAAGGCAACATGTAAAAGCTGGGAAAAAAAAATAGATTTTTATACATGTAATTGCTGGCTTTTTACTGAGCCTTTTTTATGATATACACTGACAAGAAAAAAATCCTTGAGGTAAAAAATATACTGAGAAGGAAGGCAAACCATGAAGACTAGAGATGAATAACAAAGAAATTTTCTCCAGAGATTCATGCCCCTCAAATATCTGAACAATTGGTTTAAGCCGTCAGCTAAGGCCAAGTGTCTCCAATTCTTGAAAATATAATAAAATAGCTAAGCAGTCCTTCAGTGTCATAAAACTGGGGTTACAAGCTAAGTTTAAAACTAGGTTTGTTGTATAATCATGCAGTAATTTAGGTTAGAAAAGACTTTTATAATCATCGAGTCCAACTGTTAGCCTAGTGCTGCCAAGTCCATAACTAAACCATGGCCCTAAGCACCAANTTCTATGTTTTCATTCTATGCTCAGTCTAGAAAAGGACACTGGTTTATCATAAGTTTTGTCCCTGTCTGGTTTAGGAAAAAAAAATGAACTGGTAGAGATTGATGAGATAGGTATGCTGGACAAACTCGGTTAAATTCAAGTCTCAGCATGATGCTAGTCCAGGATTTGAGATCAGATTTTCAGAGGCTTTGGACGAGATTTAGCTCCTAAAGTGGGGTAGGCACCAGAGGAGCTTGTGAGCTGCCTGTAAGCCTAGGCCAAATAGGACATGATGAGCCAGGGTTAGCATGATCAATGGCAACAACCTCTGCATTGAGGACTGAGGCTAACAGGGGTTTCTGTGCTGTGTTAAAGCCAGATAGGATGGGATTTGACCAAGACTGTAGCACTTTTAATACTGTGGGAAATTTATGCCAAAGTGCCTTCATCTCTTAAGAATAAAATTTAAGGATTGCAAAGCCTATAGACAGGTTTCTGTCAGAATAAGTCATAGTTGAAATAAGAACTTGGAGAGTTCAGAAATTAGAACCTGAATATTAAAAATGCATGAAATCAAATCTTTCCTGTTCTTGTCACAGGGATTATTAAAAATATGAGATTTAAATCTAACTTTTATTTTCTTTTTATTGTTCATTTTTCTGTAGAGTTTTCTACTTTGGCCAGGGATGCACCAAAGATTTACCAAGGTATAAATTCTTCCCCTTTCACACAGCAGAGGGAAACAGGGAAAGAGAGAAGGAAGGCAGGCAGGAAGGCAGGAAGGCAGAAGAGAGAAAGAAAGAAAGAAAGAAAGAAAGAAAGAAAGAAAGAAAGAAAGAAAGAAAGAAAGAAAGAAAGAAAGAAAGAAAGAAAGAAAGAAAGAAAGAAAGAAAGAAAGAAAGAAAGAAAGAAAGAAAGAAAGAAAGAAAGAAAGAAAGAAAGAAAGAAAGAAAGAAAGAAAGAAAGAAAGAAAGAAAGAAAGAAAGAAAGAAAGAAAGAACACAAACCTAACGAATTTCATCCTAAAAGTGAATGAGGAGGTCAAACAGCAAATCACTTGCAGAGCTGAAAACAGAACTCATTTTCAAGACTCCCAGTTCCGTGTCATGGTCTTCACTTTCTGCTGCTCTTTTATTAGTCCTAGAGGCAAAGGAAGAAAAATGGCATAAAGTACTATAGTTATATTTTACTTAATTCGAAAGTAGAATAATTTAATTTATAAATTTTAATTATGTCCCATTTTCCACAGTTCTCTTCAGTACTCTCATCTTAAAAAACCCTTGATTATTTTTAGTACAACACAAATTCCATAAGCTTTCTAAAACTTTTTTCACTGTATATAACAGATCCTTTAAATATTAGATGTATATTTCATCTGGGTAAATCTGTTATCACATACAAGGTATTAGCATACTTTGTAAAATTCTTTCCTAAGGCCCAATTCAAAAAATAAGGAGAACTATTTGCAAGGTACAAAGTCTGAAAAGAAAACTATGATGATTATTTTTTTTGTATTCTTTGACATATTAACAGTTATTGAAACATAGCTGGGTAATATTTTTTCAGTTTCTTATAACTTTGCCAAATTGAAAACCATTATGCTGAAGTTTGCTGAGGCAGAGCTGTGCTTCATGATGGACAACAAAATTTGTCAAATGTGATCAACTAAAGAATGACAATTTATTCCTCTACTGTAACTATCCCTTACTCCATCCTCTCAAATGTGATTAATTAATTTCTATTTTTTTAACTTTTCATTATTTTTCATTTGCATTATTTTTTATTTAAAACATAGATATTACTATTCCACAGTACTGCAAGAACAAGTGACTCTGCAGCTGTCTGGGAAGTCCTAAAATAGCATACTGATGATTATCTTAAGAACAAGTCCAAATGTCTCCAGGGATAAAATCTGAGCAAAGGCCACAGACTAATGCATCGTACTCTGAGTATCAGATAAAGTCCAATGGAAAAAGTAGCATGTGATCACTTTAATTGCAGTGACAGGAAATTAACAGATCTTAAGTAAATTTGCAAAGGCAGCCAGCTTTCCTTAATGCTGAAAGTTCTGGCTTTGCAAACTTGGTAGCACTCTTTCGCCATAAGCTTTTCTCTGTATTGACAACATATTATCCCTCGTATATTTTACATATAGAACTTGCAATTTAGGAAAAAAGTATCTCTCTGAGCATCAGTTCATAAGCACTTTTTATGCTTTCTCAGTTGAAAAGTCTTGATTCCATTGATTAGCATTCTGCTCTTATGTTCCCATCAAGCTTCCATAATAAAGCATAATCAAACTGGATGTTCCATGAATTTAAGATCTGTTATCCATGTGCATGCTAGGTTGGTGCATTCCAGCTGAGAGAGTGGAAGAAAAGGAAGAAGAGTAAAATTGAGAAAGGTATTGACTTAATATCAGTCAAGCTATTTGATTTGACTTTCTTCCCATCTTCAGTGTGCTCCAGGGATTCTGGGTGAAATAATATATGGCCCCCACATGCTTTTCATCTTCCCAGAGTACCTTCTAATGACAGTAACAAGAGGAATGAATCATAATCAGAAAGCTACAAGTTTAAGAAAAATCCCTCACGTGAAATCTTGCCTCTTCAGCTTCAGCAGTATTCAAATAAACACTACTTATATTTGCATAAATAAGACATAAAGCTTATAGACATAAAGCTAGCTTTCTGTCTTCATACTAAATCTTGAATCAAATTTTAGCAGGGGAGAGGGAAAGAGAGGGAATGAGCAGAATATACACAAAGGCTTCTTTGAAAGGATCCAGGTGTTCTTTCTGGCCACCTTCTCTGTAGTGTATCTGAGGGAAGAATGAGGAACTACTACTTCAATAGAACAGTCTTTAGCAGCCTTTTACATACAAAAGTTGAATTATTCTTCACTAAATAATGTTTATTTATTTAGTGTCAAAAGTTTATCTGCTAGATAATACCTAGTTTATCTGCTAGATAAATGGTTAGTTTATACATAACTAACTTTTCTAAAACAGCTTCTCTGCTCTTCCAGGTCAGGTGAATCACTCATAACTTATTTTTTCCATTTATACATTATGGACTCACCTCAGAAAAGCAGTCTTAATCCGTATTTTTATCTATAAAGACTAGTTAACCTGGATATGTCCCTTAAAACCAAGAGCATATTCAATATGGGGGTTGTGGATATATTCAGTTGTAGACTTAATCTCTTTGGGGGAATGCTTAAACATAGTTGTCTTGTTCCATTTGAGATATCCTGCAATATTCCAAACACATGTGCACCTGGTGGATTTGCACAGGAATTAGGGTCCATCCGTGCTCTTCAAAGGCAGCAGCCACAAAGCAGGTGACATAATCTAGGTGGAGATGTGTGAGAAACTGAATCATGAGCAGGAGCTTGTATAGAAGTCATTATATTCATATGGAATACAGAAAGATGCCTTTGGAATACACATGGCGAAGAAATATAGCAAGCTTCATGCATCAAGGTTATAAGATCTTTCTTACAATTGTGTAAAAGAGAACTTTTTCTCTTTTTTGTTTTTAAAAAGCCTGTCCTTTGAAAGCTCTTAGTCCATTGGTTAACATCCTGGCATAAATAATGCTTTGACTTGGTCCTCCTCACTCCATTCCCACACAATGGGACTGTATCTCTATACTATTCCCAGGGTACCTGTCTTTGTCTCCATTGCTTGTGCACATCCTTCTTGAGCTTTAACTTGACCAGTAGGTCTGGACTCAGCCATGCCTGTCTATTGCCTCCCTTGCCTGATTTCTTGTGCCTGGGATTTGTTTGTTCTTGCACTCTACAGAAGATATCCATAATAATCTGCCAGCTCTGTTCTTCTCCCTTATCCTCAAGAGCAGTTTCCTGGGGGGTCCTATTGAAGAACTCTTTGAAAAGCTGGAATTTTGCTGGGACTTGACTTTACACCTTCCCTGACCCGTGTTCCTCAAGACTTTGAACTCCACTTGCATGTGATCACAGCAGCCCAGCCTGCTCCCAACCCTGACGTTCCCAAGCAGCTCACTCATGTTCATGACTATCAGGTCCAGCACCGCCTTCCCTCTGGTAGGGCTCTCTGCTGCCGGGCTTGGGAAGCTGTCTTGGTTTAAGACAGTTAAGGGGGACACTCCAAAAGGAGTTACCCACCCTTATTTTTAACCAATCCCTTTCCACCAATAAGAAGAAACAAATACGAGAGAAACAAAAATGGGGAAAAACCCCAAAAACTAAGTGGAGCCTCTGCCTTGGGCAAAGACCCCAAGGTAAGAGAGAGTCTGCTTGGGCGACTCCAACTTTTTAAAGGGAATCCCCCAGCCCTTGCAGTTTTGTTTCTGGCCTCAGCACTTGGCTTTAAAGAGACAGTAACAATTTCGGGCACAGATATACATGGAATAAAATAACATATTGGTTTACTCAGAACGGAAGTTATCCTCCATGCATTCCAGGAGTTTCTTGTGTTGTCCACAGATTTATATTTCTTAAAGCTTTTAGAGTTAAAGAAGCAGTTTCTTCCAAATGTATGTCATTGTGGCTATTTTTAATAATTAAAGTTAAACGAGACTTAAAATATAACAGTTATAATGTACTTAAAAGATTTCTTTTATTACACCTGGACCTTTTATGGCTCTTTCGAATTCTGTCCTTGGGCTTTGGCGTGTTTTGTTTTAAATTGAATACAAATAACAATATATTTTCAACTTGACTTTGCAGTTGTTTGGCTTGAGGTAATTTGTGTCACAAATTTAGCATTATTTAAATGAAGGTTTGGATTTTATTTATTGCTAAAAAATTAAAATATTTAAATTATATTCAATAAACATTTTTACTGAAAGGTTAAGTAATAAATATTTAAATCAAGTGTTATTTAAATGTAGGGTTGTTTTCTTAATGTGTGTGGAAGGAAGCATAGATCATTTAAAAGGAGCTTTTGTGAAAAAGACTTACAGATAACAGATCTTCACATTGTATCCAGCCAAAAAGAATTACAATCTTGCATTTCTCCATGTTTTTCATATTGTCATTTACCTTGTTGATACTGCTTCTTATTCCTGGTAGATCAGTCAAACATTTTAAACATAAGAAGCAAAATAAAATAAATAGTAGTATATAAAATAATAGGAGCTCTAACATATAAAATAGAAATGAAGTTATTTCATCATTAAGAAGACACTATCCATGGTCACAACATGTGAAATAGCTCCAGTGGATGCACAAATGCACTTACGTCTGTTTTAGGGAAAGTACTTTATCAGAAAAACAGAACAGATGTAAAGAAAATAAGATGTCTGTGTAAAGGGATATCTCTGTACTGCTGTGTTTTTAACCAACAAGTAAGATGTATGTAACAAAGGAGGGCATTTTGATCTGTTCAGATTATTGTTCCTCTTGCCAGAGACGGTTCCTATCATAAGCAATACCTTTAGAGAGTTGATGTGATTTTTACCTCCATATAGAGTTTTCTTTTTCCCATCTCTAAAAAAGCACATTAAAAATAAAATAAAACACATCCGTTCTGCAGCTACACACTAAATAACAGGCTAAATGGCTTTAATTTAGGTGACAAATTGGTATAATAATGTAATGTCACCCTCTGAGACTGCCTCACTGAAAACTGACCCTTTGAAAAAGGAGAAGATATAATCACTTTTTTCTTTGGAAATCTCTCAAAACTTATGTTGAACTTTATTCCTTTCACTTCTTTGTTGTTAACATCTCAGAAGAGTAACAATGAGCTCAATATCACATCTCTTGCTACCAAGAGCTTTAACTTTGTTTACATCAGTGAAGAAAAAGGCTCAATGTCAACACCAGCAGAGGCTTCTAAATATTAAATGCTTTGTAACATGGTGATGGCAATCAGAAGCAAATGGACTCTGATGCCCCCCATTCCATGAAGTGTTATCTGAATTTTTACCTCTGATGCTCCTTTTAATTGCAATTTTTTTTCATCAGTAAATGAAATATAAATGAATTAAAAAACAATGCAATGGTGGATCAAATTTATCTGACTTAACATAGAAAACCTTCCGAAGAAGACTGGGCCAACCACCTTTCTTATGGCATTTTTAACAGGCAGTTTTTGTTCTTGGAGGCAGTGGCCAAAGCATAATGCAGATATAGAATGTCCTATAAAAATAGAAGCAAGATCCCATCTGAATTATAAGCTAGTATGTCAAATGCTGATATTAGGGGGCTACTACTTTGCTTTAAAGAAGTGAAATCAAGGTATTATCTGTGAATAAAAAAATGCATAATACTTCCAAATTGGATGTGATTTAATTACATTCTATCCCATTTTAAATTCTTTGCTGTTAGTTTTAGTTAAAGGTTTTGAATTTCTGTTCTTACACTGTTGCTCTCTACCACCTTAATGATCATGATTTTAAGTAAATATGGATGCAGAGACAGAGGGGGAAAGATAAAAATAATTTGCTCAGCACCTCACTACCTTTTGATATATCTATGAAGAAATTCTCTTTGGAAATGAACACTGATAATATTATTAGTCATTCTGAAAGGAATTTGACATACCATTGATATATGTAAATGTTTTGTCACGTTTTTCCTTTAAAGACAGTGTTTTCATGATGAGCCGATGAGGGAGAAGTTTCACCACCATGTCTGGCAGAGTTGCCAGGGAAGCTTTCCATCCCATGTGGGTGCCTCTCAATCCCACTAATCCACAGAGGCTCTGAGATGCCTTATTCTCCCTGACTTGTTCAGAAATTGGTTTCAGGCAGGGAATTTATTGAGACATGCCTCATTTAGCATCTACAAAGAACTTAGTATCTTGCAAAGGGCTATGTGCCATACTATTCTGATTAACTTTGTGTATTACACTGCACATGAGAATGTGATTTGGTCCATGAAAATTAGCAGAGCTAGCAAGAATAAATCCCAGCATACCCTCTTCTGTTACCGCATCTACTCACATCTACCAGTAGAAGCTGGTCCTCCACATTTTTTCCACCTGCTGACTGTATCAATCAAGAGTTCATCCCCAGTGTGTAGAGGAGAACTAATGCTATCAGAAAGAGCTAGTTTTGCAAAAGGCAAATTCACAAGAGGTAAAGATGTTATTTGCAGACTTTCAGAAGCCTTGCTTGAGCACAATGTGGTTTACAGGTTTTTGGGTTTGGGCTCATTTGATCTTTTTTCTAATTTCACTTATGACTTTGTACTAAGAAAGAAAAATCTTCTAAGTAAATGGTAAGAAAAAATGCTTAAGGCAATGGTTTTGTTGACAAAAACATTTTTTATTCAAACTTTCTTAAGTGTCTTCCTTGTGAAAAGTGTGTACTTATATGCTTTTGTAATATAATGTCTTTACTTTGGCAAAATCACTAGTTTCCAAGAAAATAATAAGGATTAGTTTACCTTTAATGTCGGCACTGGGAAAAAAATTAAGTGGTGAATAGAGATTACCACTTTTAATATGTTTTCCCTTTGGTGTCAATTATTTCAAATCCAGGTTTCAGTTATTTCTATAAAAGTGTGGTAGTCATTTAGACCATGAATACCCTTAAAGAGATCAAAGTCTACCAGAAGATTGATACATGCTGCAAAAATATATTCTTTTGCTTTCACTTAGACTTCACAGACTCTTAAAGCTAAAAATCAGCAGAAGCCACTCCTGGCATAAAAAGTGAACACTTTTGTGTCTTTAACTCTTTGGTTTTTAGATTAGAGAAGAGGTAGAATAAACCACCTACAGGTAAGAAGCCTGAGAACATAGGTATCCATCCTATTTTTAGACAAGAAATGTAAACCTAATAATATACTGAAACGATATTTGGCTCACCAGTGGGGATAAAAGAGGTTGTTTAAGCCCTGGCATCTGATGATATCTGAGGTTTGGTTCTGAGCTTTCAGAAAACCCAAGTCCTTGAAGATTAGTCTTCTTATGACAAAAATCCCTCCTGTCTTGGTGCAGAATAAGCACAGCAATGGTCAAAACTCCAGCAACTACCATTGTCATCAACATTAGCACCAGTAGTTTTCAGGCTGTTACATTTTAATAGTGATACTCAGCATCCTCTTTTTCTGAAGTCTATGAATTGTCTGTTTGAATGCTTCAAAATTAGTAATCACTTTTAAAGACCTGGCTGCATTTTGAATGCATCAGCTGCATGCTGACTACCTTTTGTCTCTGTATCAAGGACTCTACAGCCTAGTGCACGGATAAAACAGTTTAAGTAGATAATATGCTAGTTGATGATATATCTATAGGCTGCAGAAGAATTTCAGAGAGAAGCAGAAAAGAAAGCCAGCATGGATGAAATGTACTCATACAAGATTAAACAGCTGAGAAGAGATTGCTTGACAGAGGAAGAAAGAGAACAAAGCAAGTAAGCCTCAAGATGTGCTGCTCAGGGAAAAGATGCTACTACATTTTGAAAAAGTAAGAATGTGCAAATCTTAAAAGATCTTTGAATCCTTGTAATCCTGTTTTCTGAGAAAATTTTAAATAGGAGTTGTAAACAGCAGAAATTATTGGAAAATGTTTCATTTAATAACTTAAAATATATTTTATAGATCAGTGGTAGGTAAGGGTAATGTTTTCTTCTTGTTTGAATCTATCACTGCAGTTGTCGAACAGATGATACTTAATCATATCCTGAAACTGCCTATTACTTCCAAAGTAATAGTGCACTATATTCTATTTCCTTCCTTCACAAATGTCTTTGATACATATAATTTTAACTGCAAGATTCAAGAATTTGTGTGGTGAGTTCTGATATACTGGACCAGCTGCTGCGTGTTGCTGTACCCAGTCTTGCAAAATCCTCTTAATCCAGCATTTCTAGAAGCTTGATCAATAAACTGAATTGTTCTTCCACAAGAAATCCCAGCATTTTAAAACTTTATCTGATTTAGGAGAGGAAATTTGTAGAATCCCAGAAGATAAGGGTCTAATGTGTATGTCTCAAACACGGATAGGCAGATGACAGTGGAGCCAGCCAAGGACTGCTGGTAATAACAGACAAGGTTTATTGGTAATAACACACCATGTGAAAGAACAAGATATGTCAGGAGAAGGGGGCTATAAGGAGGTAGGGCAGCACTTTTCTAGGACAAACATCCTTGTTCTAGTTCCTGGAGATAAGCACAACACAGTACAGCACAAGCACAGGAATGAAGCCGAGAAGTTGGCATGGACTGTGGGAGGGATGAAGACCACCAATGACCCCTGAAGCCCTCTGACACATTTCCAGAAGAGTCTGAAAAAACAGATTGTGAATGATAACTAATTTGAATAGGGAGTGAGAAGCCTATATTCAGGATGGGGAAAACCTACCTATAAACAGGTACCCCCAACCAGCCTGGGTATGCACCCCAGGACCCTAGACATCCTATCCCTTGATCAGTTCTGATCAAACAGAGCTGGTGATCTTTTTCTCTTTCTCTTTCTCTCTTTATTTCTCTCTTTCTCTGTCTCTTTCTCTTTTTTTTCTCTCTCTCTTTGTCTTTAATTAATCTCTTTCTTTCTCTCTTCTTTTTCATCTCACCCCTTTACCCAAAACCCACTGCTGTGTGCCTAGATAGTAGGAATACAATGCTGATTTCTATGCCAAGCATGTAATTTTTTAATAAAACTTTGTGAGTTTTTGCAGACCCTCTTTTTCCTTTCAACCACAAGCATTTATAAATCTTGGGTGTCTCTTTCTCTTAAGGGTGGGATATCATAAAATTTAACTATGAAATTTCTCAGAATCTCCCATTATGTAAGGAAACTGAGAGTCTTTTCATGCTCCATAGTCCGGAATGTGAAAACAGAGGTAGGCTCTGAGTTGACATTTCTAAAGGACTATCTTTAAATTGGTGGTTCTGCTGTGGAATCAGCTACTTTTTTTTTTGGGTTTTTTTTTGTTTGTTTGGTTGGTTGGTTGATTTTTTTTGGTTT
>VWZT01011273.1:699138-761430 GCA_013397055.1 Pachycephala philippinensis
AAAAAATCTAAACAATAACACGCTCTGGGCTCTTTCTAAAATAAAGAATCACAGAGTCCCAGAATCATCTAGGTTAGAGAAGACCTTTGAGATCATCAAGTCCAACCTATGACCTAACATCATCTTGTTGAGTAGACCATAGCACTAAGTACCATGTCCAGTCTCGTATTAAAGACCTCCAGGGATGGTGACTCCACCACATCCCTGGACAGCCCATTCCAATGCCCAATCACTCATCTGTAAAGAACTTCTTCCCAATGTCCATGATAAACCACCCCTGGTGCAGCTTAAGACTGTGTCCTCTTGTCCTGTCCCTGGCTGCCTGGAAGAAGAAGCCAACCCCCACCTGGCTACAACCTCCTTTCAGGTAGTTGTAGAAAATTATAAGGTCTC
Organism: Pachycephala philippinensis; assembly: GCA_013397055.1. Classification (NCBI taxonomy): domain Eukaryota; kingdom Metazoa; phylum Chordata; class Aves; order Passeriformes; genus Pachycephala; species Pachycephala philippinensis. The sequence continues at coordinate 699,532 of VWZT01011273.1, forward strand.
CCCTAAGCCTCCTTTTCTCCTGGCTAAACAACCCCAGCTTCCTCAGCTGCTCCTCATAGGAGAGTGATTCACTTTATGTCTCACCAACACCTTCAGCTGGAAATGTTTGAGTTTTGTTGAGATCTGTGCTATTTTGTATTAACAGTACATTTTCTGCATGCAACAAAAATCTTTAGGGAAGATTGTGACTACTAGGGCATAATTGTCTCTGCACTTTTCTGAAAGTAATGAAGCTCAACAACATTCTTGAAAAGAATGACAGGTATTACAGTATATTACCATACACTCAGTTTATCTTTATATACCGCCCAAACCTCAGGATGTGATTTCTCCAGTGAGAATCCAGTGATTCTCGCAAAGATCTTCTAAGGGGCATGCATTTGCAAATGCCTTTGACTTTTCTGTTTAAATTGCTTCCTGAGTTATCCGTGTATATAATTAATGATAAAAGTATATCCTGGAGAAAATAATTTAGTAATAAAGTCAGCAGAATATAAATATATTTACAAAATATAAAGACACTCACTGCTGAATCCAACAGACAACTAGGAAACTTATGAAAGCTAAGGAAACCCTTTACTATTTCTGTCCTGAGCCACAATGCATGATGCAGATGATTGTGGAAAGTGACTTTCTGAAGGATCGTATCACTGTTGTTTCTCCTACTCAGTGTGTCCAAAATTCATCTCAATCATTCTGAACCTTATCTCTACGACATCACAAGCATAAAGATACTTCCTCTCCCACGAGGGAGCCAAGGCAAGTGCTTCTACATTGCTTTCACCATGGTTTTGAAAATCTCATTAAATTAGAGAAGAGGACATTCAATACCCTGGAGGAGATAGTGCACCTTGAAGCACTGACTCACTAAGGAATCTTTATGTATAAATGTCGTTAGTTTCCATCTCTTCCAGATGTTCCCCTTAGTACAGTTATCAATTTCCTAACATCATTCAGAAACATTAATTCACCCTCTTTTCCTGCTACACACATATAATTATCATACACATGTAGTTCTATGATAGTTGATTTCAAAGGCTTAGACTTGATGTAGGAATTCTAAATAGATGCTTTCAATAATTGCACAGCTTATAGCAGTAGTGAAGAATATGTGACAAATTGGCCTACTGCTATCTCTGCCTTCAGCATTTCCTGCATCTGGCTAAATTAGCTTCAAATAGGCACTTTGGTGTCTAGTAAACCTCACTTATACTCTTATTGAGAAGTAAAACCCAATCAAGTAGGGAAACTTTGAGGTATATTTACCATTTGGTCACTTTACAGGTATTAATAAGAAAAACAGACTTTTCTTTTGTCATGAGCTTTTACGCTCCAAATTAAATGGGTTGCAGACCAGGTCCTTCTGTAGATCCATAATCCAGACAAAATGCTTCCTGTTGCCATGTTTTTATCTTACCTCTATTTGTCAGTGTTAGTCCCAGAAATATAGTTAACTGAGATTTCCATGATCTTTTTTATTGTGTGTGGCTTACTACATAACGCCAAAGTGGAAAAGTTTGCAAGACACCCGCTATTCAGTCTGACCTCATTCTGGTACCTTCCTGGCTGTGCAAAATTCTTCCAAGCTGAAAACTGATACCCAAAAAGATGCCTAAAATAATCTTAACTGTCTGAGACTTATGCATAGGTAATTCAAGCATGTATTTTCCCCAAAGTAAATTTTCTACAGACACTTTTTCTTTTAAGGACCTGCAAAGAAGGTGTGAAATGTTTTCCTCAACAAAATGAATGGGAAATATCTGAAAACTTGCTTCTACAGCACTGCAGTCATTCAGATCTTGCTTCTGTTCTTATCTTGAAGCTTTTTACTGTCACCTTGTGAAAAGACTCTCACTAGAGAGTCAGAGTATGAGAGCTTTCCAGCGGCCGCAATAGCAACAGGATTAAGCCGTGATTAACTTCTGTAGGATATGGGTCAAACCTTGGATAAAGACTAAGAAATGGACCTGGGTTTGTTCTATAAATCTAACATACTACAACTCAGACTTCTTATTGCCGTGGACAGACTGCTGGTTCATATGGCTTTTTCTCACTGAGCTAAAATATTTATGAATCACATGTTAGTGTGAACATTCAAAGACATTAATACAGATAAGAAAACTACAGTTGCAAGCAGCTATACTATCATGTACCTGTCAAATCCTGGGCACTCTAACATATTTCGTTAGTCATATATTTTTATATTTTGTCCTTGCACTAAATGTTCAAAGATATTCTTTCTATTTAAATCTGCACTTGAAAAATGATCTCAAAATAATTGTTTGAAAAGATTACCACCATAACCTGTTCTCCCTTAGCCAAGTGTAGAGACTCTGGTAAATTACTTGCCTCCTTGAGTTTGTCACTGTGCCTGACAGCTTGCTAACACATCCAGTTATGATTATGCATTGATTTTCATGATGAATAAACTATATAAATGCTAAGATAAGCATGGAAAAACTTACTGTTTCAACATTCTTCCTTATAATAAATTGCATATACATCTCATACTTGCTGGAGCTGAAATTCTAAGGATTAGGGCAGGTTAATAATGCAAAACATGAGTCTAAAAGATGTCTGTTCTCTTAGTACTGAAGAAGATGAGATCTTGCAAAGCATCATGCAGCAGAAGGCAAAGGAATCATTTGTACTAGTGTTTGCTGTTAGAGCTTATATAGCCTTTCCCTTTTTCTGAAGTGGAAATGTCCTTAACACCTATGGAGAATGCAGCTACAAACCCACTCCTCAACCTGGCTGCTAGGAATAGCTTCTGACCACTACAACAGAACACACATAAAGGAAAAAGTCATTGGGTAGAATAGTTTAAAAAACCGTACAGGTGTATTAGATAGCACCTTTATTTTCTTTACTTAAAATTTTTGAATTTTAGAGACAGATTTTTTTGGTGTAATAGAATAAATTATGACAAGATAATTTGCCTTTTCGTGACTCTTTAGATGTTCCTCAGCACTGTCATGTCACTCCTATCTTGTTCCTAGTCTCTGCTAAAGGAGAGGATACCAGGTACAAGTAAATTTGATCAAACGGAGGCTAATGAGCTTCCAACTGACTCTCATATAGTTGGGAAGTCTCACTTGAAGCACTATTTTTGCTGTAGATAATGTGGCAAAAAAAAAAAATAAAACTATTAAATTGATCTTCACTGCTGACATTTGACTTGCAAGATGATTTTAAATACCTATTAATATTATAAATAGTTTACTAAGCTGGAATAATTCAGTTTTATATGGCTCTAGAAACAGTTTTTCAAAAGCTGTGTCCACAGCACATTGCTATTCTGGCAGCTTGTGGCAGTGCATACCATTGCAGTAGGCAGGCATAATTATTTTATACATTATTCATTCTTTCTATGAATCGAGACCATGAACTTCATCTCTAATTTTCCAAAACACAAGAGAGCCCAAAAGAAGCTTGTTTAGCAAGTAATATTAACACTTTCTGTTTGCCAGTGCCTGAAAAGGAACATGTCCAGTCACTCGTACCCACAAAGCAAATGCTAAAAAAATGTTAGGAGATCACTTCAGGTACCATAGTCAGTTAGCCCTTGGCTTAGTTTCAACTGAAATAGGGTAGGTTTGTATTAGATAATAAGAAGTAATTCTTTACTGTGAGGGTGGTGAGGCACTGGAACAAATTGCCCAGAGAAGTTGTGGATGCCCCATCCCTGGAAGTGTTCAAGGCAAGACTGGATGGAGCTTTGAGCCACATGTTCTGGTGGAAGTTGTCTCTGCTCATGGAAAGGGGGTGGAACTAGATGATTTTTAAGGTCCCTCCAACCCAAACCATTCTATGATTCTGTGACTCTATGATAATGACTATTTATAAAAGTGTTATGGTGGTGCTGTGTTTTTTCCTGTTAACAAGTTGAAATGAACCCAAGACTCTATTTCCTGTAGTCACCAAACCACTGTGACATGCCAATAAAACCTGACTTCTGAACAGTCAAAATACCATGCCTGGCAGAGGGGCAAAGTTTTCCTATAGTGTTGTTTCCAACTACAAGGACCATCTAATGCTGTAGTTGTTTCTAAGAAAAATAAAAATCTAATGATATCAGATTTATTCTTGCTGCCGTTGAAAATAATAACACTGAGGGAATGACCATCATACACATCTTCAGTATCTAACTACTATTTTTCTTTCTCTAGATGTAGCAACAGTAAACTTTGCTTCCAAATCTGAAACCTATAAAGAAACAGCAGCCCTGAAAATTCTTTTTTGAGTCCCCAGGCTATACTATCTGATACTAAAGCTGCTTGAAATTGTTTGCCAGAGATGAGGGCTGTGGTTGTGTTGATGATCCCTGCCTTCGAAAGCTTTTCAAGATAACAGTCGAGTTCAACTTTTTCTAAGTCTGTCTGAACTTTGGGTATAATCTCTTTAAAGCTCCAGCTAAGCTCACCAAGCTTTGCTAGGTTTTCCTTCCCACAACATTTTTTTCTTACATTTGAAAGCTTCAACAGCCTATCAAGGAGGCTGTGAAGAGTCCTTTTTACTTCAGATTCTCCTCTGACAGAGAAAAGAGCTCCACAAACCATTAAAAAATGAGAAAAGTATGCAAGCCTGAAAAATGTTTTGAACATTTTCCCACTGCAAACTTCATCTGTCCCACCCTGGCAAATTTTGCTGTTTTGCTGTGCATAGGTCTGAAGAGGCTGGCTCAGCAGGGCATTAGTATTCCACTTAAACAAGTAAAATCAAACCTAGATCAGTGTTTTGAAATGTCTCTGACGTCTAAGTCCACCATGGTTTTAAGTCACCTTCATGTTTTAAACAGGAAGCTGAGATGAAAAAAGACATGTATCTTCTCTGTACTGGCATGGTTTTAAAGAATATTTCCACCCAGAAAAAAAATATCTAGTACATATCTGGATACAACCTCTGGACATTGGCAAATAGCCTGTTCCCATTTGGGACACCGGTGTGTTATTGGCAGTCAGTCCTGCAGACTGTGCTCGAGACCCAGCACAGATACCCCAAGAGACTCAAAGGTGTGAAGCTTTATATTGATGTATTCTGGCACCATCACTATTACTTCTCTTGTCTAAATTGAGGGTAAAGGTATCAATTCAATTTCAGAAGTAGTAAGGTTCTTACTGACAACAGCTGTGGCTCAGGAAAATGGTCTTAGTGTTCATATTAATGTCTGTGTAAGCAATTGGCCAGGAAAAATACTGAAATTTGGCTTTTCTGTGGTTTTGCCCAAGCCATAATGGCAATAAAAGTCTAATTTGTTCCTAAGCTGAATTACTGCTTAGAAACTGAAAGAGAGGTGATGTGTAAATGGCACAGGTGAATTCAAGATACGTCTTTCTGTGTAACTGGAATAGAACAAACAGTTAAAGTGGGAAAGTGGTCAAGAATTGAACATGCCTTTGGTATAAAATGAGGCTAAATTTTTGTATGGGTTTACAATATGGGTACTGCAATGGGTTTTTAAGGTTTTTTTCACTTACAGATTTCAGTATCCTTGAACAATTGACGAAAAATGTATGAATGCATTTGGACTTTCTCAGATACAAGCCAAGTTTTATCCTTTCAGTAGAATTGCCAGGAGTATGTCGTGAATTCCATATGGAAACCAGATTTTCAGTGTTGAAAGCATGACTGAAATGTTTAAGGTGTTTCAGTCACGAAACACCTTATACATTTACTCTAGAAAAACACTGCTTCTACTTTTAAGGAACTAACTAGGACAAAATCTGAATCCTCTTTTAATTTCCATCCCTTTAACTCCACACACTTTCGTATTTTATGTGATGTGGATGAAATAGAAAAGTATAAAGACAATGAGAAGAAACATGCCTTTGTAACCATGAAGAATTCTTGAACAAGGTATGCACCACACACATATCACTGGCAGTGCCCATAATCTGTTAAACCACTCTTAATGCATTCAAATGTAATTCATTTGAAATTCTTCACTAGAAGTGCCAGATAATACTCATTTCATTGGACCCAAATAATAAATGGAGGAATGACACTTGTCTTAGCCCTATCACTTCGTATTTCTATATATGCTACTCATTGTTTGTGAATCTTATAAATATATCCTCAGAGAATGGTTAAACATTTATAGCCTGTTTAATTCATGAAGAAATTATGCTTTAAATATACATTTTTTTTTTCTGCCAAGTATAGCATTGCTAGCATGGCTCAAACTCACCATTTCCTTCCCAGGAGGTATCAATGCCAGAAAAATGTTCTCTGGAAGTTGTGTACAATATCGCAATGTATGCCTTAGTCCCAAGTCTTAAGGAAAACTGAACAAATCAAAAAAGCCATTCTAAGCAAATATATCTAATGCAATGTTAAAAGCATTCAGTTTTACTTTAAGTAACATGGGTCATAAAAATTGTATTAAAATATTCACATTTTTGTAAAAGATTTTTCACCTGGATCATAATGATACACGTTGCCTAGTTATTATTTCATATAACCTTATGTATTTTCTGAAATGTAATAAGAGTTTATGGTATTCATTACTATTCTAGAGGGAAAACAAATGTCACTAAAAAAATCGTTTATATATTAATTCAGAAAGTGTAATAAATTAAAAGTAGCCTTACTTTCCTATGACCTTTGCCTTTACCTAAACAAGGTAATGGCAAAGAAAATTTTTGAGATTCAACAAGGAATTTGAGAGATGTATGAAATCAGAACAAAACAAAACAAGACAAAACAAAGCGAAACTAAAAAGAAAAACCAAAAAAAGCCCCACCAAAACAAAACAACAAGAACAACAAAAGAAAACCACACACAAAAAAAAACCACCACCCAAACACACACACAAAAAAAAAAAAAAAATTTAAACCACAATGGATGAACATTTTGGCTTTTCTTCTGTTTTTGTTTTCAGCCATTAACTGTTCATTAAGGCCAGGGCCTGAAACAGATTGAAGCAAAATGCTAGTTTGTTGCTGTGCTGAGAGATAGTCCACTGATTTATGGATATAAGCTGTGAAATTTGACTTTTGGACATGAGAGGAAGACAGCACATATCTATTTTCTTCTGAGGCCATGTGTGTAATCAAAAAGAATTGTAATTATATTTATGCCAGTTGCCAGTAGAATTATAGCAACAAACCCCTATGCTAGAGACATAGTTCACCTTGGAAATGTTCTTTTATAGACTGAGCTAGCATCAATTTATTGGGAAATAAACAACCATCACACACACAAGAAGAATATTTTGCTTATACAAACATTTTTATACAAATGCTTTTACCAATGTGACTATACCAGAAAGTGGTAACAGGGGAAAACATACAAAGTGACACATAATAGAAAATCTCTGCTCTAGACCAAGCCTGATATGAAATATTGGATTTTAGACTTTTCTACAAAAGTAAAAGAATTTGTAGTGAGGATAATTTGGGATATCCAAAGAAGCTTACACTGTAACTTGGGATATAATACACATGGCTGTGCTATTTCATTCATATGACTTCCCTAATTATTGTCAGGTCTGGTGGAAAAAAAAGGTATTTTTTACTTTTTGTTTGTTTGTTTAATTTCACCTATCTTAAGATATTGTTTTAGTCATAAGAAAGACAAATATGATAAATGTTTCCACGACCCTTTTTTTTTTTTTTCATTCTGAATAGGACCTGTATATACGTTATTTAATACTGGTTTACAACTGCATTTTTCTTTCTTTTACATAAGGTAGCATATTTGTTATTTCCTTATAAGTGTGATTTTGGTTTGCCTTTTTTTTTTTTTTTTTTTTTTTTTTTTTTTTTTTTTTAATGAGCAAACAGTAATGGTTAAATTAGAAATACTGCCAGAAATAATGAAAAGTGAAGGAAAAGTGCAATGTGATATATTTCTAATCTCTTATGAAACAAATTGTTTTATTTATGAAAAGAAACAAACAAACAAAGCATTCTAAATTGCATTTTAAATTCAAAATATGCTACATGATCTGGCCTGAAGGAGACCTTAAAATCCAGCAAGGAATATTTCAGATTCATTTGTTGATGAGGGAAGCCTGACACACAAGAAATTTGACCGAGACATGTACATTCATACGTAGATGCATATATATAACAATATTACCTTCCATTCCTAAAATTCTACTTCATTATGACTTATAGATGTGAGATTTTCATGAAAATTAAAGAGGAACAAGAAATTAATAAAGTAGAAATGCAAATCTGATTAACAGAATTATCTTCTTGTATAACACATTTATATTTAGAGAAAGCTTGCTACAAGATCAGCAAAATCTAGCAAAATTCAGAAGTAATAAGAACCTTATGTAAACAATAAGCATATCTGCTTCTAATACCAGAAAGATGAGAAAAGCCTGCATTGGTGCTATAATACAACCTGTCACCCATCTTTAACCTTAAACTGAGACAAATCATTATACTGTAAGGAATCCTCCCCAGTCCACACAGATTGTATTAGTGGGAGAAGGAAGACATCTAAAAAGGAATCATTCAAGGAAGGGAACAAGATCCCACTATAAAAGATTCAACTACAAAGCATCCCTGAAACATACCACAAAATTTGTTCAGAGATTGTGGTTAAGAGCTGAAGAATGCTGAAGAATGTGGTGGTAATGTGAATATTGATAAAAGTGACTTTGATGCAGAAGAAACCCTAAAAATGATACTGCATAGATTTCCAGTTACTCAAATCTGTCTATGTTCTTCTTTGAAACACTATTTCAAAGCTCGCAGTAGTGCTTGAATGTTTTCCATTCTAAGCTCTAAGTTTTCACACAGGGGCAAAAGCATATTCAGTATAATCTGCAGCATCCCAAATGATATTGCTAGCAGAAAACACTTCAATGAAAGAAAAATGAACTATATGTCAAAATAGATTATTATGCTGTGGAAGCCAAGAAAAGAGCTACAAGTTCTGACTTGGACACGTCCAGTTGTGCCTAACCAAAAAATCAACACAGAAGGAGTAGGAGCAAACATGTGGAAGAAAGTAAATATCTGACTTTGTTCCAAGACACATGACTGAAATGCAAGGGCAAATTGAATTCAATAGTGACCAATTACCCAACCAGAAAAAAAGAAAAAAATAATGTTAGGCTTCTCTCTGAAAAATGTCATAGAACAGCCTAAACATGTTCATTTTTAATATTGCAGGAAGGGCTAATCTGTAATTAAAGCTTTACAAACATTAGGACTGCCTATACAGAAGAATATGGAGCTTGAAAACCTTGACTAAATATGCAAGGACAAAGTAAGAGAGAAGAGTGGTTCTATTAGCACAACAAAAGAGCAAATATCAAAGCAATCTCTGGAACAATTGCAGCAACTAAGTTGCTACATGTCAAAATGAACAGCCATGCAAAGCAGAGAAAAAAAGATGAGGTTTATGCAGAAGAGAAAACCTAAAATGTCCCTATCACACTGCTGATCAGCAGTGTAGCCGATACATGCTCAGCAACTAAATGGAATTCGTTCCTGAAAAGAAACTTTCTATTAGTGCTGAATGCATGATGTGGAGGGGAAAAAAAATAAAAAAGGACTTCAAAGGCAAATGCCATTCCCCAGACCAAATCCATATCTGTCTGTGTATGATACTGACGAAAGCTAAATGGAAATGGGGTGATTTGATATGCTGCTGCTGGGATTAGTTCTGATGGCAACACAGTGCTGTCCTGTAACATTAAATGTGTTGCAGCATGATCCAGCTTCTGTGCGGTCTGCAGGGGTCTTTCCTTTCACTGAAATGGGAAATGCATCATCTTCTTAATAAGAACGGAAGGGTGGGGAGAGATGACAGGCTAAATAGTGGAGGGCATTCGTTGCTGCTGCTTTCAGCCCAGCCCAGTGTACAGAGCAGTGGCATTTCTGCAGTATCAACCTGAAATGGAAATTGTCACTTAGTGGGTCACAGACTACAACTCTATCTCCCAGCTTCTTCCAAGAGAAGAACAAGCATCAGTCTGCATGCATGCATTATTCCCCCTGCCATATTTTATGTCAGAAAGCACACTGAAGGTGCAAAGACACTTCGTGTATTCCCACTTGCACTTCGTGGTCACCAGAGTAAAGAAGTATGAAAACCATGAAACCATTTCTTTTCTAAATACAGTTGGCTGTGGCTTGTCATGCCAAAAGGGTATCAGCACAGTTCCCTGCAGGCTGAATAAGCCATGACCTGACCCAAAGTTCTGCTCTTCTCTCTGTATGCATGTGATAGAGAAATAGCTCTAAGAAAAATATGACAGAAGCAAATCAGTAGTGATAAAGGCAGTGGCTACCTTCTTAATCAACATGTGGCCCAGGTTCTTTTAAGAAAATAATGCTTCACAATAGCTATACCTTTAATTCTTTTATGCTATTTTCCTGCTGGCTTCCACAAAGCATTTCATCTGTCTATTGAAAAAGAGAGGCTGCTGACCTTCCCATTTACAATACCCATCGAGAGCAATTCACTTCACCTAAGCTTGGCCCCATACAGAATAGCCCTCTAGCTTAACATATTCATTTTGGTACCCTTCTTAGAGAATATTGCCTGTATTGAACACTTATTTCAGGATGTGCTGTGTCATGTTATTGATGAACCAAAGGTATATGCTGTTGGTATAAATCTTTTTTCTTTGTGTCCTTCATAAAAAATCCGTCTTATAAGATGCTGTCTTGATCCCTTTCTTCTTCCTGAAGCTTAGCGTGTTTTGATTATAATGAAATCCATGTTAATTGACCGCTCAAAGTCTGGGTCTATACTTCAGTCACAAACTTACACATCTCAGCTATTTTTAAAATAGCTGTTCCTGGTATAGAAGCAGTTTAATCAAGACAGTATGGAGCTTAGTGCAGGCTAAGCATTTCTCCTCTGTACAGACAATACTATTGTTATTCTTACAGCAAAATAACATCTCAAAGCTGTCCTTTAAGGTCTGTTATTGTAATTGGAACTCAGAGCATTTTAAGGACATAGTAAGAAGGATACAAAACAAAAACTGTGAAAAGAAAAATATTTCTCAATTGAAGCATGAACTCAGGATGTTACTAAACATCATAAAATAAAAGTGGCAAAATACCTTTCTTGGAATGCTGTTAAGAATCCCCATTTACTGCTGATCTTAGTGATCGTATAGGAACATACAATTATACAAGATAGGAACAAAATTATGCCTGGAGGTTTTCTAGTCCATTCCCCCAGTCTGAGCACATATCAGTATTTTAGAGTGGCAATATTAAAGTCCTCAAAGAGTTTTCCAGTGGTCCTCTCTCTTCTCTGAAGGCAGTGATTTTCAGCACAGGATCTGTTTTCTGTAATCTAGAAGAAAAACAATCATAAAATTCCATAAAAACTGAATTTTTAAACGTCTGTCCAGTGTATATATATATGAAATAACATTCGAATTCTTTTAAAATATCTGAGACATAAATTCTTCAACACATTAAAGTTTTATAAAATACCAAAAATAACCATTTAGATTAAACCCCACTTAACATCCAGAAGGTCGAACTTCACCTGGCTTCATTTAGCAAAGCCATTGATCTATCTTTCCACTTATTAAATAAAAATAAAGCTTTCACATTCACTGTATTTTACTGGAGTCTGGTGTATACATTCACTCAAAATAAAGCTGTGACTACGCAAAGAGAAGAGTTCCGAAGTATATATTAATTGGTATTGGAGTTCAAAGCATTTTAATCAACTTACTAAAGATAGGTGTTACTGTCTCTGGACCCGGTCTAAGGATTTAATACCAGAAATGTTATTTTGCTCTGAAGAGGCTTCTGATGTCCTTTTAAAGCATAAGGTCATTTCACAGACATAGACTTTAGATACTTGCTTCCCTGTAAATTTTTTTTTTCCTTTAATTTGAATAAAGTTTATTAAAAAAATATTAGAATGAATGATCACACTTTTCATGGCCATTCATTTGCCTGCAGCACCACTTTTTAGAATTTTCATAATACAGAAAATGTGATTAGAATAATTTACTGTTCTTCATGAATAATAAATTATATAATTTCTTATTCACACATCTCCTACAGAACAAGCTTGTTTGGTTATGTTGCTTGTCATGGTATTATGAAGCTATTAAAACTTTTATGGGTTAAAGTAGGGATTTCCTAAGTTTGCTATAGTATGTTTGGTCGCATTTAGTACAAGTTTTAGTTACACATCTATGTTTAGTATGTTTAGTTAGCTTGGATCTGTGTTCTGGCAATAGTTCTATTGTCTTCTAGGAGAATTTGGTTTTTGTCTTGTCTAAACTTCCTTAAGTTTTATATTAATTTTTTCCATGCTGGGCCAGCGCTGCTCAGCAGCAGCTAAAACATTGGTGTGCTATCAACACCTTTCTTAGCTACCAGTGCAACCAATACTGTGAGAGCTGCTGTGGGAAAATGAACTCCATCTCAGGCAGACCCAATACAATCCCTAACAATCATACCTGGGAAAGAAGAGCTGTCCCTATACACAACTCTCTAACAAAAATAAATAAGTAAATAATCCAACATAAACCCTGAGTTATACTTTGGTTGATCTCAAAAGCAGCAGTCCATGACTGAACAAAAACCTGCAGAACGTGGCAGTAATAGGCAGACCATGGGCAGATTTGACATTAAAGTTTCCTTATACTTGTCATCCAGGGTAAAACAAAGAATCTATCTATCAATATTTTTTTTTCCCCTTAAGGCCTTTCTTTGTTCCTTTGGAAGCTAATTACTGATGTGTTATTATTCCAAGACTTTAAGCTCCTAAGAATATTTGACGTGAAACGGTCAGAAGCAAAATACCAAGGTAGTTGTATTCACCCACAGAAGCACAGACATATACTTGCTCTGCTTCCATTTCCCCTGACCTTTATCAGCTGAAATAAATGATCTGCATTTCTCACAGAAAACAAACAAACAAACAAACAAACAAACAAATCCAGACCTACTGCTTCTTCACATTTTCCATTTCACAGTTTTCTTCTCATTTTGTATTGCTGCTCACTAACTTAGCAGGACAATTGCCCTTCTTTGCAATACCCACATACTATCCTTTCATTAATGAGTCTGAGTTGAAGATTAGATTGAGAAAAACCCCACATGATTATGAAATGGATTATCTGATCGTATGCCATTAGTATTTCTCAGATGACATTTGCAGATGAACTTAACTTTTTAAGTGAAAATTACATGTTAATAAAAAATGTGGTTTATTCTAATAAATACTTTTAAACGTGATCATATTTTTTCATACCATTTCAGATGCTGAACCTTTTTCAGTTGATTATATTAGACTTTGTAGTTTTTGTTTTCTTCCTTTTTCAATCTCTTTATTGAATTTGCATGATTAACTATATTTGCTTTTAGTGTTCAATCTTGATGACTTATTCAAAATTCCATTTTCATACTGTTTTCACAGATGCTGCAAACCAGCTGGCTCCAGCCAAGTCTTCTTCAATTAGCATCAGGGTCAACTTTTCCTTCCCTCCATCACTTGATCATACAGCTGATATAAAAACACAGAGAAAGTGGGGAAGGATGGAAAGGAGGGGTAGCCTGTCTTACAGTGAGGAATTCTGATTGCGCAGCATTTTGACCTGTTTTTATTTAACTTGGTAGGAGTTTTGCTACTGATTTTGGTGCCTATTGGTCCAGACTTTATTAAAGAGATTTTTTGCTGGATTCTTTAAAAACCCCACATTACATTATTCAGAAGGTAAATCAATCTACCAAGAGAAGTCACTTTTAGAGTAAATACAGTAGTGAGCTGTGGAAATGCACATATTTAACCTTTGAAATTTCTTTGAGAAACATTATGTTATTCTCCCCAGTATCACCTTCAAAGGGCTTACTGTAATGGCTCTCTTTCTTTTGATTTCATTGGAAATTGAAGAAATCAGTGCCATTAAAAGACAATTGAGTTTTGATAGTAAAGGAACTGAGGGATTTCTGACTGTTTAATAAGAGGTTAAATAAAAAATGTGTATAGCCTCAGATTAGCACCAGACAATCATTTCCACATGCAACATGGGAATCCTTTAAGTACTTTTATCCAGCATTTTAAATGCTTGCAATTAGTTTGTATAAGAAACATGAATTGTTTCTCCCTGATTTCATCAATACTGAAATCAAAAATACTGTCACTAATTCTGCTGTTAAAAAAAAAAAGCAAAAATTCAACATTCACTAAGAACACAACATAACAACAGTAGATGATCTGATTACTGTCTGCACTATGTATAATACTAAAATTATACAGTGCGTGTACATGTTTACCCAAACATGTTCATATGTAATTGTCTATGCAGCAGCAGAGTACACAGTTCTTTCCACTTAGGGATTCACCATCCAGTCCTCTGAAAGGACCAAGCACAACTGTGACATTTTTTGCAAACCCAACAGCACCACAAACGTTAGGCCCTTTGGTTGAACTGCTTGGCAGAGCAGGTGTAGTCTCACCTTCAGACAGAAAATATGGAGACGATCCTTCTCCTCAAAGGATTTTTCATTTTCCCCTCAAATACTGATACACTTTAGGTTTTAACCAAAACAAAACCTGTGCACCAACGAAGTTGCACAGCTTCTGTTAAACAGCCTGATCTTGTTACTCTGGGTGTCATTGTATTCTACCACTACCTTTTGGGGAGGTGTTGGGAAGATAAAGGCAAACCTTTTCCAGCAATTCACAGTGAAAGGATGAGAAGCCATGGATACTTGACATAAGGAAAAGAATTTACAGTGAGCGTGGTCAAACACTGGACCAGAAAAGTCTATATTTTACAACTTATTCACAAAAAATACCATAATGATAAAAAGCTGAGGCAATCAGTAAAGTATTTCTGAAGTTCCTTGCCATGGTGTGTGAGAATTGCTGCAAGGAATAATATGAGAAATATCTCTGCAGATGCCTCATATTTTAAAAAATAACTAGGTTATTAATCCCACAGGGATCGAATTCCACCTTCCTTTTACTTCCAGAAATTCCTTTATTTACAGGAGTTGTCTGCCAAATTCAGGAAAATGTGTCGAGACTGGAGTACATAACAAACAGCTTGGATTACACAAGCATTGCCTCCCTTGTTGTCTGATGGAATAACAAGAGCACGTCTCTGAGAAATGAGCCGTTTCCTCTCATGAATTTGAACTGAAAAGACACCATGCTGAACTGCACACTGAATCTTCTAGTATGCATGTCTTTAATTCAAATGAATCAAGCACACACATATCTAGCTAGATCTAGATCTAGGAGACAGAAAGAGAGGGATAGAAATAGAGTTCAGCTCAAAATCCATGGGCATCCTTCTTCTTTGTGACTTTTCCTCAAGAGAATCCTCAGGGTTCAATCCCATGGAGCACTGAGTTACCTCACCTACCACCAACATCAAAGGGGTTCAAGGGCACTCAGCGTCTCACAGAACAGAGCTTCAGCCCATCTGCATGTTTAAACTCCAGACATTTATTTTTAATGAGTAAAATAACATTCCCTTCTATGCTCCCCTCCTTCACTGGTACTTGTCTCCTTCCAGGCCTGATTTAGAAAAGTGCTAAGTAAAACGAACCCTTAACTTCTTTCCTTTTCCATCACCAATTATCCCTGACAGACACAGAGCCAAATGGCACAGAGGACATCTTTGCCACATGGGTGGTCTTCAGGCTACGGTTCTGAAACAAAGTAATAAATTCAACACTACCTAACAGGAGCCACAGAAGCAAAAGTAGTGGGAGGGCAGAGTTACTTTCTAACATTTTGCTTAATCAGACTGAAAAGAATGTTTCTGTTCAGAAACTCATTTCTTGTTTTATAAAATCTGGCACCTATCTCTGTAAGAATAATGGTCTTAACTATTATTAACTTACTAATGCTGATTACTGAACTTCTCTGGTGGGACAGAAGCAATATCAGAACTGAATCACTCGACCCCTGCCACCACCCCAACTGGTTGAAATGTCACAGCAACATTGAATCCAACAGGAAAAGAAGTTCGTGAGATTTCCAGTTCAGGTCTCCTGACCAAGGAATAGCCTCCTTCCCAAGGAAAAGTATAGACACTCTTCCAAAGACAGTATAGAGCCTTTTTTCTCTTCTTCTTTAATTTGGCTGAAGAGTCCTTGTATGACAAAACAGGACAAAAACTGATAGAGCACAGCTTGCCACTGCAGTGAAGCCTACTACACCACGTCACTTTGCAGTCCATGTGCCAACTTGGATAAGCCAAAAGGAAGCACTTAAAACAAGAGCACTGAAAGTGAGCTGCATCTCACCTAACATCAGATCGACAATGCTGAGGTTGCTGTTATAATTCCCTCCACAGTCAGAAGGGAGAAATACGGAGGTATTTGCAGCTGCGCTATTTAAATAGTTTCTTTTAGGATGGGGTGAGTTGCTTTTCTCCATGGACTATGAAAGTGGATTTGACAAACTATTGATTAATGGGTCCAACATTCCTCTGTTTGCTGCAGCCCTGTGACTTCTCTGCATACTGTATAGTCCTCTCTATTATCTGTGTTCCAGTCAGATAGCGAAATAATCTGGGCCAGGAAATGGCTTCTATGGTGAGTCTGTGCAGAAAAAAAGCACAGTGGAGAACACAGATGTATGTTCTCCGACTAATAAATACTAATGCTGAGTATCTAGGGAACATGGCAGTGGTAAACAGTAAATAAAACCAATCTCGGTTTCTGAAATGTTCTTTATTATAAGTGAGACATTATGTTAAATTATATATATATTATTAATATTATATAGTTATTTCATAAAGATGTCAGCTCTTTTGATGGCATTACTTTTTAATAACAACCTGTTGCAGGGTACAGCATTACATTAAAAATCTATGGTCGCATTAGATGTGGGTAATTGCAAGGGCTGAGTCAATGGAGAAAAGAGAGTGTTCTTATATTGAAAAAGTTCCCCACCACATCACTTGTGCATTAGCAGCAGGGCTGGGGGCGGAGGAGC
Organism: Pachycephala philippinensis; assembly: GCA_013397055.1. Taxonomy (NCBI): domain Eukaryota; kingdom Metazoa; phylum Chordata; class Aves; order Passeriformes; genus Pachycephala; species Pachycephala philippinensis. The sequence continues at coordinate 716,437 of VWZT01011273.1, forward strand.
TCATTGCTTTCAAAAGGCTGGAAACAGTTCCAACATTCCCACTGCCAGAATACTTTATTAATATTCCTTGTCTTACAGGCTGGCAAGTGAAAAACTAGAGACCTGTCATCAATTAGAATGGTGATGATGAGCCAGCCTAAAATAGGCCAATGAACAGGGTAAGTGCCCCTGTGGTTTGTCAATTACCTGAATTATTTGCAGTAGTTTTAGTGTCATCTGCAATGAATACAAATAGAAAGCACATGATGTCTGGAATGCAGCATGTTTAAGATCAGCTTTGGTGCAACCAGAGGAGGGGAAACAACTGACATGTTTTAACAGAAATATTGCAGAAGAGGAGCTCTCACTCACATCTCTCTCCCCACCTCCACACATGTTAAATAGACTCCATTCTGTCTGGCAGCCCTGTGCTTTTTATAGAGGGTGGTGGAGGGAAATGCAGCTCTGTTGACCCTGCAGTCTGTGTCACAGTGTCACTGGACAGTGTCACCACTCCTTGTCAGTGACTCACCCAGAATCAGGAAAATGGGCCAGCAGGACTGGTGGTGTAGATAACTTCAGGGGATCTCAGCTCACCAAGGCTTTTCTCTTCCTAAAATTTCTCTTGTAGACAGAAGGTGACAACAAGCAGAAGAAAAGGCAAGAGTAAGGCAATCCAGTATTCCTGAATTCAACCAAATTATAAAAAATAATTAAAAAAAAATAAAAAAATAAAGAAAGAGACAGAGAAAATAAAATAAAAGAGATTGATCTTAATTTGTTCAAAAGCTTCTTAGAAAGTTTTGTGGTAAATTCCATGAGAAATATTTAACAGTGACCCAGAAAATATTATACTCTTCCAAAAATTAAGTTTTATTCTTTATCAGAAACACAGCTGGACTACCACCGGTTCAGTGAATATGTAGACTGCTTGCTCATTTGTTGGTCTTCCTTTTACATTTCTCCTTTTCTTTATATTTTTCTACGCTTCTTTGCTTTGTATCCTTCCCTCCCACTTCTTCTTTAACTTCTTCAGAAATCATTAGGTAATTTGAATGATTTGACATTCATAATTATGTATTTGGCCACACTGATATTTTTTGTTATTTAAAAGAATGCATGGGTAGTTATTGGCATCTCTTCAAGTTGTCTGCTGTTCCTAAAAGATATTTTGAAGAGTGTATTTTATACGGCTTGATAAGTTTCTGAATTTTCAGTAAAATCACCGAATACAAGAAAGATTTGGAGCACTACAAAGGGACCTGCAACTCTAGAACCTTCTCCCTTCATCTTGGCTTTCATATAACTCTGGAGACTAAACCTACAACAAACATCTAACCTTCATTAAGAAATTTAAAATGTAGATGCTTAGAATCCTGGCACTTAAAATTCAGACCGAGACAAAAGAAAGAGGGAGTTTTGTACCTAATTTTCCTCTACATGCTCAGCAAAGGCATAGTATGCACCAGTAATACCAGCTTCCCTACAGAAAGCAGATAATTTAGGAGAAGTAACACAGAAGCCAAACTCACCTACAGGAAAAATATAAGGTTCGTTGGTCTCTCCAGGGCAAGTATCACAAACAGGCTAGAAGGTCTTGACCACTAGAAAGAAGCAAGTTCTAAGACCAAATTGTGGGCAGACATTGTTTTGAAAGGAGCACTCTAAAACACTGCTAAAACACCAACTGACTTTATTCTGCCTACCAATAACAGTGACTGTGTCTTCTACAATGAGAAAAATTCAGATAATTAAGATCTTGCAAATTTCTTACAACTTTACAATATACAAAACATTCAAAATAAGTCCACAACCACTGGAAATGACTCCTTAAAAAAATCTCAAAATCCCTTATTCATGGATAGAGATACAATAGAAGTGTGGAGTGGAATTTTGGCTACTTTTTTACTTGGTGCACATGCTGCCATCATGCTACGAACATTAAATGGGCTGATTCACTTCACAGAATATCCAGTATTGTTACTAAATTCCACAGTGACTGTTTTATTATGCTAATTGATAATCTAGCGCGCTCCAAAGATTAAAGAAAAATGAAATTAAAGCTACAAAATCAAAGGGTAACAACTTTATAATGCCTCTTTAATTTAGTGAAATACAATTAAAGTCACACAGAGATAGAATTGACTATGAATACCAAAATGAATGTAATTGACAGAGTAAATGTTACAGAGCAGGGCTGCATAAGAGCAAAAAGAAATGTCAATAAACTTCAGTGCCACTGAGCTGTGCCACTGGGCAGGCGCACTGAACATCACAAGTCTTGAAAGTCCTTGGGGATAGCCAGCCACAAAGAAAGCTATGATGAATGTTTATGAAATCAGAAGCAGATAGTATTGGAAGGGTCTGATTGTGTAGGCATGCAAGAAGCACTAGAAATGTAATGCGGACTGTAATTACAGTAGAAGCTTGACAGTGCATGAGAAAAATGCTCCATTGATTGGAAAAATTTGAGCTGAACATACTGCAATTTGTAAAACCTTCAATGCTCACAACCTGTATTTTAAAAATGGTTTCTTTTATGCTGTAATCTGTGGATAAGTTGCCTCAATATTTATTTTAGGTTTTTGAAGTTGGTAGAGACATTGTATAATAACCTTCAAATTCACGCTATTGTTGGCCAGTAATTCAATAGTTCTTCTGTACTGGGCTACTTATTAAAACATCTTTTCCTATACCAGCTCCCCTGACTCCTCCTTACTGGTTGCATTCTATCTGGGAGAACTGCACCCATCCTATTTAACTGAATAGCATACCTTCAAATTACTTTGTGGACTGCTGGGATCAATGTCAGTGTGAAGATTGCCATTGCCAATGCAACTCTGATGTTAGAAACTTGAGGATGTTACCTTCTACAGGCCTTGTAGCTATGGTGATAAATGAGTCAGCCATGTTCTACATCCCATGTGATATTCTCATTTATCACAAAAATTATTAGCATTTTATTATCCCTAGAAGTAACATGTATGGATCCAGAAAAAAAATCCTTCTTAGAGTATCTTCACTAAGTTTGTTCTATGAAGAGGAGTCCAGTTCTTCTGGTCATCAACACAACATATTTTTGAAATTATGAATTCCCAGCCAAAGAACATTTTGAAAAATTCCCTATATCTAGCAGACTGAGTTTACTTGGGTATAACAATCAGCTTTTACACAGTCAGGTTTTCACAACCTGATTATTTTTAAATTGCATAGTAAAAAACGATTTAACCTGTGCTGAGGGATTCATCTTAGCTTTTTAGACATCTACAATGTAGACTTCTACACATGCTAAGCATCTAAATAACCTTTACATCTGAAGGAAAAATAGTACCTTCTGGAGGATGATTTGTTTCATCAAAGAAAGATGAATCACGGTCAGTACATGCCTAAAAATCTCAAGTGTAGCTATCTACATCATCAGCTTTTGATATTAACTAAAAATAATCCTTTTTCCTCCCAGTCAGGAGAGTACAGGTTATAGTGATGCATTCTTTAGAAAATAAGTTCTGTTTATGAACAAATGAATTGAACAAATGAATTAAACAAATGTATTTGCATTTGACTTCAATATGGTTTTTTTTTTTAATCAAAAATTGGAGGCAGGGGGAAGAAGATCTTTGAAATAATTCAATGATCACATCCTGCTTCAAATATGGGGATTCTACATTTAAGTCCTAGTCTGAATGAGAATCTTTAACTTATTTAAATAAGCTTTGCATCACAACCTGATATTTTCCCCACTAATTGCAGTTCCTGCAAATATTTCAGTTATTGAGTTCATGTTATAGGAAAATTAGACTCAATGGGGATACATACATCAGTAAATTAAAGATTCCTAGACTCGTTTTGACACTGAGATTCACCAGCAAAGAATGTCCCACCTCCCTGCTACTAAACCTTCATATTCAGCCTAACATAGGGTCTGCAAGCTATCTGCAGGAGTAGCACCTGTTTTAATGCCATTCCTGAACTCTGCCTTGAAATTGTTTGCAGCTGCTCTTTGGTCTGGGTTCAAAATAATGCCAGGTGCTACACTAACAATTAAGACAATCAAGGCAGATTGCTTGATGTCCTCAACACTTCATCCTCATTCTGATGAAATACATTCAATTCCTCTGCAATTTTTGGAAGTCAGCTCATCACTGATTTTTCTTTTTTTTTTTCCTTAATATTAGGAAGTTCATATGCTCTACCAGTCAGCTAAAATAGGTCTATATAAGGATGTGGGTTGACCCCAGTCAGCAGCTAAGCACCAACACAGATGATCAGTCGTTCCACACTCACACCAGAAAGGTAAAAGCAAGAGTAAACACTTGGGTTAAGATACAAACAGTTTCATAACTAAAGGAAGGAGAGGTGAAAAACAAGCATGTGATGTAAAGGCAGTCACTCACCAACTCCCAGCAGGAGACCATTCCCAGCCAGTCTCAAAGCAAGCACAATGTTGAACACAATGTTATATGGCACGCAGTATTCCTATGATCAATTTAGGTCAGCCATCGTCTTGGGGTGACTTTATGATGCGGTCTCCTCTATCGCCTGCCCTATGCCAGATATGAATGCTGTGCCTTTCTGTGTCTTTAAGCTGGGTCTGAGAGAAAGGGGAAGAAAAAAGAGCCAAGTGGTTTTGTGTTCAAGGACACACATTCCCTGTGTTCTGCTGCTGCAGAGCCCAGGAAAGCACCTTCCTGTTTTTTCTCAGCTCTTGGCTCTCTGCAGCAGGGAAGACAGTGGCATTCTCTTGCTTTTTAGCTGGCTTCTTGTTTGGCTTCTTCTCTTCTGGGCTGTTCAGCAACACCAGAACATCATCAGGAGGTCCCACACCACGGCCCAGAGGGGCCCAAGCCACACCCCGGCTCCGGAGAGAGCAAAGCCACAGCCACAGAAAGGACTTTGAAATCTTCCCAGGTCTTCTCTACAGCAAGAGATTTTATTATTTTACATTATTCATTCTTTTTTTCTGTGCCTGCGTGCACTTTGCTTGTTAAATAAATAGGGTTTTTTTCACTTTCCTCTGAGGAATTTCTTTCCAAGCCTGGTGGGGGAGGCACTGCTGAAACCTGCCTTCTATCAGAGGATGTTAATTTCAGACATTCCTCCAAATTTGTGTCAAACCAAGACAGCCATCCTGGTTGTGTCCCCTCTCAACTTCTTATGCACCCCCAGCCTAATCACTGGCAGCCAAAGGGCTAAATAGAGAAAGCCTCTATGCTGCAAAATTACTGTTTAGCAGTAGCCAAAACACTGATGTGCTATCAGAACCATTTTAGACACAAGTCCACACAGGTTCCTATAAAGAAGGTTAACTCCAAACCAGCCAGACCCACTACAAAGTAACTACCCAAAATGAATGAGAAAATTTTGACCTATGAAAGAAGCTCTTCCAACTGCCAAAAATCCCAGATTATGGGAAAAACATTTAAATATGTGATTTATTTATAAAAAGAAGAGCTTTAGAAAGGTGATACTGTTATTGCTGCGATCAAACCTTTCCTAAAGCAACAGAATGCAAAGATATAAGGATCAGTCATCTGAAATAATATTTTCTTATTAGTCTTCCAAATTTTGGTTCAGCTTGGGATTAAAATTTCAAGAATACCTGAAACACCTAGAAAAGAGTAGAAAATTATAATTCTGGTTTCAGTGTGTCACATAAATTACAGGATATTGTAAATAGTTAACATCCATTTAAAGTACACACAGTAAGTTTGTAATGTCCAGGAATGTTAAATGTCACTGGTTAATTGAATGGTGTAGAATAATATATACCTAAACAACAACTTTCTGATTTGCAAAGTAACCTAAATCTACCTAATTTAAATAATTAAGAGCAGACCAAGTTAGAGGTGTATATTTCAGCTCAGAATAATGCATCTATTAGATCAGAAAATAAATTTTCACATCCTTTGTGGGTAATGTCAAAGCAAAGAAAGGAAAAAGCATTCACCTTCCTAGGCATGTGCACCATCCCATTTACAGCAAGAGAGAAATTAGTTTATGAAGTTCTGACTCCAGTATGCACAAGGTCAGAACTGCCCAGGATTCAGCTATAGATTTCTTGGCCAGAAGTGTGGTACACAGGAAATCAACCATCACAGTGACTAAAAAATAATTTTGTCTGGGAGATAAAATATCCAAGAGTATTTTACGCTCATCATAGATTCTTTATTAGTTCAATAAGCCAGTAAAGCTCATTTGGGAGCCCTTTGTGAGCTGATGACATCTTTACAACATGAGGTAGCAAACTAATATATGAGTTTCTGTATTAATCTGTGGGTGGCTGAAATGCCTTTCAAAATCTAATGCACCAGGAAAGCAAAAGGAGCATCTATGTAGACAGGGATAAAGCATAGAAGAGCCAAGATCCAAGCCTGTATAATAAATATGGCTAGGCCCTGGATGAAATCCTGGAGCTGAGCACTGCTAACTCAGTAATTGCCCAAGTATGGGTTTCACTGTAGCAGGAGGAACATTTCCTACGCAGTGGAGGAGATGACAACTCCCAGGGCTTGCTGGGTCAAGGAAGAACCTTCACCATACATCATGGGAAACCCCTGGGAGGAGATCAGTTACAAGCTGGCAAGCTGAAGTCTCAGATAATTAAAGGAATCATATCTCAACAATGGGAAAATGACAAAAACTTTTTCCTATGATAAGAAAGCAAATTGGATGTAATAAAGCACAGGAATGCAATAAAGATTAAAATTTATTTCCCTGATATAAGAGCAAAAGGGAGAAAGAGCTATTTCTCTTACCCCTGCTTCTTTACTTCTTTTGCTGTGATATCTGAAAGTAAGTTTTAACATTTTTCCTTCTTCATTTGCAAAAAGAAGCTGCAAAAAATGTCCCACCTTCACTGCTAAGTCTATGGAGACAAAACTATTCTGACACCAACTGGGATGCAAATTCATCTGTTGTGGGCTTTGTCACAGGATGATGAACAATCAAACAGTCAAGTCTGCTTCTCCCAAACTCAAGGGAAAGCTGTGATTTGGACAGATCAGGTGAGCTGCATCTGTATTTCACATGTACTAGAAAGATGTTCTTGTCAAAATTTCTCTCCAAATGTTATCAGACAGTTCTTGTTTCTTTCTTTTTACTATTTGACAGACGGTGTGGGAAGGGAGGTCTTCATTTGAGAGGTTTAGTTGCACTATGTCAAGGCTTCACAGTAATTTAAAAAGTGCTTTGGGAGGATAATTTTACTGATGTAGTGCAATCTGATCCAGCACAGCCATTACATATCAAAAATGACATCAGTGTATTACTGTAAGGGTTTCTTATGTCATTATAAAGGTGGAAAGGAGTGTCTAGCAGAATACTGACATAACTTTTTTTCAGGAATTAATATCGGAAAATTTCAATTTCACCTTACATATTTGCTTTACTCTGAATTGAGGTCTGTTTTGGGACCCTTTAGAGAGCTGGGCTAAATGACAGAGATGTACTTATCCAGATCCCAACTGAGTAGCCAAGGCCAGTATGTGCTCATAGACCTCAAGGCTCTCAGTGGTAGACAACGTTGCTAGGCTTTGGTACCCAAGATGAAGCCAAACAACTTTCCAGGATATGTAAATCTTTTCCATGCTCTGCACCAAGTGATCTTCAGTCTCCACTGCATAAAGGTAAACATAGCAAATCTAGTGGTGAATTAGCACAGAGGAATGCAGGACTGTGCAAAGGTAACTAATTTTGGTCCAGAGAGTCTTTCAACAAACTTACTTGAATAGAAAGGGTTAACATGGCCCTCCATATGAATGGTGTAGACAGCAAACATTCATTGTCAGACCACATGAAAGCTTCTTTCACTTCGAGTTGCATGGTGACTACCCGCTGAGATGAGATGTAGAAACTCCTGGTAACATTATCTCTTCCTTTTAACTATCGTGAATGATTCTGCGTATGTGTGAGGGATGGCAGGGAGAGGGGGGCACAGAAAAATCAGGGCTGCCTCTGGAAAGACCTTAGGCACTTCCCTAATACAGACCTTTGCTGCTGGGATTGGGCATGTTCTGGTCTAGCTCCATAATGCTTAGGTGTTGCAGATACACTACAGAGAACACAACCTCTAAAATTAAAATGTGGTGTATACAATATAGTCAGGCTGCCTTTCTACACTCAAAACTGGATTGCATTGTGAATGTTTTTCAAGTTTATTCCATTGTAATCCGTCATTGCACTCGGGTGGATTTTAAGGACAAGTAAGAAGAAACTTTGTAAATATGCTAAGTTTTGGCACCGTTATAATCACTTGATTTTTTCTTTTTTCCCCCAGAATTATAGATAGACATATTTACCCAGAGCGTTATACTCATTGAATTATCTAGAAGAAGAAAAGAAATCATTTCATGCAAGGGGAACATTTAGAGTGTGTGGTCAATATTTCTGGGAATTTATGACTGACATATTTATTTGAGGCTGTTAAGGAGGTCTTGCTCTGACTAATAAGTCCTTCGAGAGTCATAATTGAAGCCTGATGGATTGATTACGGTGGATAATTCTTTGTTTCCCAAGCATTTTTTTTAAAAATTCCTTGTACTTTTCCTACTCAGTTGTTTATAAAATACATTATCTTGTTTTAATCTTTGTAAAGAAGTGAAACTAAGCATGCCTTTATATATCTGTGTTACATTTTCCCAAAATATTGTTTAGAGTAAGTCTCCCATATATACAATTTCCTTTACAGTAATTTTTTACAGAAGTACAAGTGCTGATTTAACTGGCCATAAAAAGGGAACATTTATTCACAGCATCTGGCTTATATGCTGTGTTCAGAATGGCAAACATTTTTGTCTGAAACAGTATTGGTTCATCTAGACCATCCCCCTGCCTGTGTTACTATGGTTCATATTGCACCATTTAATTGAAAACTAAGCAGCCAAATGAATACTATTTTGCAGCATCCAGCATTCCTCCCAAAAGAACTGCAATACAATACATAGTAGGAACTACTACAAGCTGGCAACACACATTTAGCAAATCACATTTCAAAGAAGAGGGAAAGAGAAGCATTTCAATCACACTATAAACTACCAAACTCATGTTTGTTGTGAGTTCTGATGTCCAGGTCTCCTTTCTCTCCATCTCTCTCCAACCCTTTCTCTTCCTGCATCACACTACATTTATTTCCTCAGTTTTAATGCCAATTTCAGTATATTGGATTACAGGTGTGATAACTTCTTTGGTGAAAGTGGCAGTGTGAATATCATTATATTCATGTCTAAGTGTTTTTTACTAGACCAGTTTTCAATTTGGTATATTCCCAATTTTTTAATTTGTGTACTTAACATGAAAAGAGCTTGAATTTATGAATACTACCTCACATACTTCTAAAAATCTATTCTCTGGTCTGTTGTTCACTCTGATAGATATAGGAATCTTGAAATATGAAAATTAATAAAGAAATAAAAAAATATTTTTTTTATTATAACATTTTACCTATTTATCATAAAATATTTTTGGGCCATATTGAACATTACTCTTTACAGAAAGGCAGAGAAATCTTAATTTTCAGGTCATGATTAGAACCTTACAAAATTACCCAGAAAAAATTACAGCTTAATTATTTCTTCATTTTCCCTTTTGATTTAAACACCACCTAAAAGAGTATCTATCTACATCGTTGTATAGCATCGACATAAGCTTTAAAGCACAACAAAGCAAGGTTATCTAGTCAATTCAAATAGCAGCAGCACCCTTTCTACAACTGTGATCACATCTCAAGCAAATCAGGACCTGGCAGACTCAACATGGATTATAATTCTACTCAACACTGGGTTTTCTTCTAAATCACACCTCAGTTCCCAAAAGACAAATTTTGCAGTAAGCTCCATGGTGAACGACTGGACACAGAAGGAGGGAAGGAATGTTTTCTCATGAAAGGAACTTTAAATTGATCCTTTTTCGTAGTCAGTTAAAAATGCATGCAAGCATCACGTTTCCACCCCCACCCTGGGCTGAGCATCACGACCCTGCTGCAACAAAGACTGCTAACATAGCAGAGCAATATCATGTGATCTTCAATAAATCATTAGCCCATGAAACTACTTTTCTCAAAGACCTGAGCAGACATTTTGATGCTAGAGCAGTCATTTAATAATTTGACATCAGGAAAAGAAAATATGCTGCTAACATATGTGTTGCTAATATATAAGACTCAATATAAAAAACATAGACTGAGGAGAATGTTGGTATTTGCAAGGAAGTGGCCCAATGGATCATAAATGAATGGTAAAACCTGAGAGATGACTCTAGTACAATAGAAATGGATAATGTACATTCAATGTGGATCCTCATTTCAGACAAGTTATGAGCAGTAAAGCGAAAATCTAGTAGGAAATCACAGTAAAACTGGACATGACAAGGATCAATACCCCTGAATGAAGTCCAGTGACACAGGAATTGAATTAGGAAGGGTGAAACCACAATACAGGAATGATTCCAAGTCCACATCTGTCACTGCTCTCTATTCTCAACATCCTATCACATCAGAGAGCCTGTCTCTGAGTTACTGTTCTAGACTTAGAACAAATGGGATAAAATTATTGCATACTCAATTTATTATCTACTCTATCATATCTTAGTAGATCCATTAAGATTATAACTGGAGAAATATAGGAGAAATCTGCAATGATATACTAAAGTAAGACAGAAGAAAATATTTAATTAAATGGTAAATTCATTGATGAAATATATTGCCTAACAATAACTTGTTACTTTTATTGTCCCATGCTTACCAGAAAAGGAATTTGTTCATTCTTGATTGAATTTAGAGTCCACATGTAACAACTCACGCCAACTCTGATAAATATTACTTAGTTTTCAGAAATTATGCTTCTCTTCTTTATACCTTGAAAAAAAAGACCCATCAACTATATGTTAAGCAAGATATAATACCCCAAGACCAACACCAAAAGCCCTCCAAGACAAATTAAAACCCATTCCTAATCTTTAGGTCTAGAAATAAGGCTTTCATTTAGGAATGGATTTCATTTATTCATACAATTTGATTGCACACAGAGATTTTTATCTTTTATCCCTGAGTTCCATGATGAGAGTTATTTGTCAATGTGTGCCAAAGTGGTCACCTGTAAAGTCAGGTAAAGCATTACTTGAAGCTTACATTTGCAGTCCTGGGTCTTTGGTGAATATGATGGATATGAAAGAACATGAGTTTAACAATCTACATATGCAGCTTTGGGAAATAAAATTCATGGTCTCAATAACTGCCCTGAGACAGGGCTTAGAAAAATATTTTTTGCTTCAAAACAAGCCATCTTCTAACATCATAAAAAGGAATATTTGTTCCTGCATTTATCCACATAGAACTATAAACAATGTGTATTTTTTAATGAAATTTTAAGTGTTAACATATATTTTAGAGGACATGAAGCTCATTCCACACTGCACTATCGCAGCAAATGCTTCTACTACAGGTCTTTGATGGAAAGGAATGTTAAATGAAGATCACCTTCAGACATCCCGACCTCAGGGACAGACTTGCCATCTTATCATCTTCCTTTGTAACTCATCTGTGTCATCCATCCTCTCCACTTCACTTGGTCTTTGAACCTTGCTCTGTAATATATCATGCCACATTTTTCAAACTGCAGTGTATTTTAAAAGAAGCACAAGCAAACAAGCAGGTGACGCTGTCTGGTACTCTGTTCCCAAGCTGTTGGATAATGGACAGTTCTGTGCTGCTTTTTCTAACTACTAGATGTAAAATTGGATTCAGTTTCTCTCCACAGCCTTCCCCTCTGCCTTCTTTCATGGCTGTACTATTCTCCCACTTCTGCTGTTCTTGTGAAACAGTAGAAGAATGCTGTCTGGATCACAAAGAGATCCAGATTCTCCCTGCACTACTTTGATATATCCTGGCTTTCATGGCAGTCAGTCAAAGCAGTCGCTTAGAGCTATTTGTCTACCTCATGAACTACCACGAGACAGTCAGGACCTCCCAACAAAAAATGTCTTACAAGAAAACTGTCTATTTAACTACAGATAACACCTACTTAAATGTGTTTGTATGCAAGTGTTGATAGGTGGAATAGATGATAGAGGAATAAGGTGATAAACCAGAGAAACTAGCACGTAAACAGATTGCTGGTTAGTACTCAGGTCTGGCCATGCCCTCCATCTGATCTGCAGTGTGCCCTGTCTTCTTGGGAAGCTGCATTTCTAACTATTTTCTTAAATGAGGGTACTCTTCATTCTGTGACCATGTGTGTGTGTATGTATGCCTAGAAGACAGGAATCAGTGACCAGGTCATAAAGCACCATGTGCTCACGATGTCAGAAAGTGGAGAGACCACAGAGTGTGCACCTTGTCATCACAAGAAAGGATAAAGCTGAACTAGCTGGTGAGTAGGGTAGAAGCTTGGTAGCCAGATATTAGAGCAGCTTTAGGTCTGGGTGAGACATTGGAGAGACTAAAGAGTCTGAGTACTTGGTACTGAAGGGACCAGGTGCTAATTCAGGTGCTAATTCAGCACCTGTGGAGGATGTAAGGCCTGGCAGTTGACTTGCTGGTAAGGTCATAGGTCAGGACCAGCCAGAAAGCCCTTTAGTGTGTGAGTGTGTACATGAAACTGCTGGGACACCAAGGGATCCAGTTTACAGCTACTGGTTAAATTTGGAGTGTAAGGCCAGCTGCTGGGAGGATCCACAGTGGTTGTGGCTGTGAATATGTGTGTAAGTCTACAAAACAACAGCTGAACTGTATCTACACGTCAACATCTTGGATGAGAGAGCAGGGAGGGATACAAGGCCAGCTGCTGGATAGACCTGCCTGTATAAGGTCAGCAAGTGAACACATACTGTGTATGTGTATGTATGTACATATTTCCCACTAACAGACCTTCCTCTGCAACAGCAAGCAACGGAGGCAGATCAGGCCATTTGAATTTAGATCCTCAGTCATTGCTGGAAGAGTTATTTTGTTCTTGATCTCAGCAGGTGCTGTTCAGAGCTGAAACTCACTGAAATCCCTTTCAGCAAAAGCCATTTTCTTTCTTTAGGATTGGCAAACATACTTTCTGTTAACCAAATGAGTTTCTCTATCATTGGAGGACTTTGCAAACATGATACCCCCTATATCTCTGCAGTTATGGATGTTTCCTAGCTTAACTACATTCTCCTGCACAAATCTTAGAGAATTTCTAGGATGAAAACTTTCAATACACCTACAGCAATGCCCCTTTGCCTCTTAACAGCAGAGTTCACACAACATCTCAATGAAAGGCATGTTTTGAGGCATTCTCAGATGGCCCTTGCAACTGCAGGTAAAAGGTCAGGAGTTTGGCTTTCTGTTTATAATTCATGTACTGTCGTACTCACCGGCATGTTAACTCCAGTTACCCTACATTTCTCAGACTTCTCCCTGAAAACTCCTATTTGTACCACCCTGCTCACATGCTACTTTTACAAAACCTTCTTCACATAAGCAGTTCCAAAAAACTTGGTTGGAGTAGGAAAGGGATACACTAGTCATGGACCTTTCTAGGGACATTCTGCCCCCTAAGGACAAGACACCAGTGTGATATACTGTCTACTTTAAGCAGTCAACCTCTAGCTCTCAAAAATACCTTCTTTTCTCTAATATCCCTTAATTAAGGGACGCTTTCTTTACATCCAGGAGTGGTCAAAATAATAATTGAAAATTTTATCACATAGTAACTTTAGTTATTCATGTAAATACAAGAGAAAACAGATACATAACACTATGGAACTCTTTCCTTATACATTTGAGTCATTTAATTTCCCTGTATCCTACCTGAAGCAAAGGCTATAGCACTAACCTTATGGGCTTTCAGAAATCTGTCCATATATATTATCTGACAGTTCAAGCTTCAACATTCAACACTACGGTACCAAATACCCAGAATTTTATATAGGGTAGTAAAGGATATTAAACTTCCTCACAACAGAAATACGCTATCTTCCATCTCCTACAGCAGATGGAAGCTTTCTTCTGGAAGATTTCAGTTGAATGATGAGTCTTTCTGATAATCTACCACAAGAGTTTTGAAAATAAAAGCCTAAATTTAACCATATAAATCCATATTTAGATCTTTACCTTATTAAATGTTGAGCTCCCATTAATTTCTTTCAGAATGTTTCAGAATCAAAGATGGCATCAGCTGGAGAGCTGGAGAGCATATAGCACTACCAAAAAGCCAGGCAGGTGTCTGAATAGGACCTCATATTTATCTGTTCCTGAACTTTTATTTTCAAAGGTTTTGGCCCAGCATTCAAGTTGTTTCATTGTGGGGAAAGAAAGAGGGGGAAGATTACAATTAAAAAAAAAAAAAAGAAAACCAAACAGAAGAAGGTCTCTTGATTCCTGGATGTCTCTGTCTACCCTTTCTGATGTGTGACTCATTGCTGGCTGGGAAGGGAATGAGTTTTCATAATGAATAATAAACTCTGCCAAAGCTCAGATCTGTTATGCAAATAAACATATTAAATGAATACATTTTCCATGCATCATAGCTTCTGCCAGGAAATTTGTTGAAAACATTGTTTTGCCATTGACAAAGGCAATGTGCCAAATTCAAACCTGGTGTGAGTGGGCGCAAGTCTGCTGGTTTCAGTGGCATTGAGCCCATTCACACCAGGTCTGTAATTGGCCAATTGTGTTTCAAAGGTTTTCATGATCCAAGAAGTGCCAAAGTGCAGATAAACAAATTCTTTGGCTATAGAAGAGCTTTTTCAGGGTCAACACTAATTTTCAGTTCACTTAGCAGGCGTAAACTCCTTCTGGCTGAGTTCAGTCTGTGGCTGTACCAACTTTCTAACCTACAGAACGAAAATTCTGGGGTACTCTCAATTCCTTCTCTGCAGAACTGCTAAAATGAGCCAGCCTTGAAGGCACCAGCTTCAGAAATTGTATCTCAGTAGAAGATGGGAAACTGGACTGATTCAATAAAAATTGACCTGACCTTTCTGTTCTGACTTCATCTCAGGCAAAATCTCTTTCAAGTTTTAGAAATATTTTATTTACTCTTTCTCTCCACAAGTTATGTCAAATGTCAAAAAAAAAAGGCTAAGCATACAAAAGAGTGTAAGATAGACTGTTTCTGTGAAATCTTTAACCTTGTTTTATGGTTACAAATTATGTAAATAAACATCTCAATTTTGTGTGATCTGCATACACATTAACTCATACCTCAGAATCTTTTGAAGTATGCCCATGCAATTTCAGAGAGTATATGTTTCTGAACTCATACTTTCTTTTATCTCAACAACACCAAACACTGAGGACCATCCTGATAACTGTCATAAAGACATGATAACAAACATCAAATTTGGCAGACAGTTACTAAGGTGAGCAGTACAATACTTGCCCTGAGATACGTCTAACTACACTGTGATATTCTATGATCATTAGTGCAATATGGGTATCTAAATGGTTAGAATAAATAGTGACGAAGAGATTTGGATTCCAATGAGGGAGAATCAAAGATTAATGTGAGAATTAACAGAGTGGTATGTAGTATAAGAATAACAAATCAGATATGATACAATTTCTTATTCAAGCTGACTTCTTTAACATTTTTGGAGTGTAAATATGAAGCTTGCTGCATAAGATCGGGTCACCTATCGCCTGGGGAGAGCAGAGCAAATTTTATTGTCTTGATTTTGGAAGATTTAAGTCCTGATTTGTCTTCATTCAGGCATAAGAAATCCTGGGGCAATTTCTCTCACATACAAATTACTGATTTCCATATTTTCATCATAATTTGAGTTGGTTTTCTACCGCACCTACTCTTTTTTTACATTGGAAGTACAGCTGTTACATATATGAGCAGCTTCTGTGGCACAAAGCTGAAAAATCAAGTTTCTTGCTGTACAAGTATAGCCTAACAGCAAACAGTGCCATTAAATCAAAGCTGCAATAATCTGCAGCTCCACTGACAGATATCTGCACATAACTTCAATGTGACTTATGTGCTAAGATAATGAATTCTATAATGCAAATTTACACACGGGGGTCAAATAAGGAAGTTCTTTGTATTTGACAGTACATTGGGTATTAGGTATTTGTCACAAAATAAATAATTCATCTCGCATAACTACTTGCTATGTAAATGATAGTCTATGTATATTAAAGCATTTAGCACTTAGAATAAAATGGACAGCTGGGGCCAAATGAATATCTCTCAGGACACATTACCATTAAAGCTCCCCTGTGAGTTTTTAACTCTTTTCACTTCTGAGTGCTGTCATGAGGACATTAATTGAATAAGGCACAGAATTCGTTCTAATGCAGGCAGAGCCACAAAAAAAGAGAGGAAAATAATGTAAAGCAGCACATTAATTTCAGAGTCGACTTTCCCCCAATTTTAATGTTTCTCAAATCCCCCATGTAATTTGGTTCTGATTCAATTTAGGAAAAAACAAAGGTTAAATACTTTCAAAATATCAAGCAGATGACAATCAAAACATAATTTAAATATGTTTAATACAAGCTGAGATTCAGGCAGAGTCTGAAGTCCAAAACTACCCCTAAATTCCATAGGAATTTAGACTATCATTGAACACATTTTCTCATTCCAACCCTCTGACAGATTCTTCTCCTCAGACTCAGACCCAAAGTGAACTTATATTCCTTTCCTATTGACTCAAATCCAAAGTGAACTTTAAACAGAGCATGAAGGTTCACTCACCAAAGGGTGGCCATGCAAGGGGGTTAAGGGTAACCCTCCAGCCCCTATGGAGAGGGTAAATTGGAGTGCATGCTCTCAGTCCTACCCAGGACTGCACAAATTTCCTCTAAAGATAAAAGAGACAGAGGCTGTTTCAACATTCTGTGCCCTGCTCCTGAAGCTAGAAACACCATGAGAATCAAACTGTGTCTCAGACCTGTAGCTGGGAATCCAAGTCCACTAAACTCAGTATAGTTGCCCGAGACTTATATCCTGGTTTAATCTCAGCATCTTCTCTCCACTGGAACAGCTCTGAAATGCACAGCACTTATAGAATTCACTGGTTACTTTGAACATGGTATAAACCAGACTGGACCTGATTTACTGATCTAGCTGTTACATATATTTCAATAATCTTTTCCTCCTTGGTTTCAGGATGATTATATGATACCCCTGCCAACAACATAGGCTTCTCTAGGGCTAATTTAACAGTTATAGATCAGATTATACAGAAACATGATATACAGAGAAGTAATTTAGAAAAATTCATAGTATCTGTGACCATCACTGTTGTATCAGTGTAAAGTCTAAGCTACAGTAAAACAGATTATATAAAGCTGAATAGTGAAGAAAGACATAAAAGATTTTGATGTTTTAATCATTCACAAAATATGTCTATTCCCAAATTGAACTCCTAAACCCCAAGCCAGCATGAACTGTTACTTTTTAATACTGCATATCAACATTTATTTCAGCTTCAGTTTATGTTATAATGATACTAGTTATCATAAAATGAGTTCCCTGCTGAATTCAGCTTTGAATTAAGGTGATGAAATTGAAAGAGTTAGACCTATGCGTGTCCTGGATTTTTAGTCTCCTGGTTCAGCACAAAATACGTTAACATAACCAGCATTTGACCTCAACACATTGTCATCCAATTCTGTAAAACAAAAGAAAGTGGAAGATAGTTTAGTAAAAATACTTAAATATTTTTGTGTTTTCCTAAATGAGAAGTTATAGGTTCTGGTACAAATACAAAGAAAAAGCTTTGTCCTTTGAAATCCTGGCCATTTGAGCTTTCAAGAATAGATCAAAGACACCTGAGACAGTAATACTCTCATTGACAAATCCATCTAGAACAGTGCAAACTTTGTCAAAATGGAGTTTTGACTCCAGGCAGCAATACTGGGATAATGCTGGTGAGCATCAGGTTCCTCCCCAGAATCTGGTGTTATTCAGGCAGAAACCAGGTGAGCCATTTGTGGGGTGCTTTTTATTTGCAGCCAACCCAGGTGAATTCAGTGCTCCTCTCTCAGTATGCCCTGAGCAACCTGGCTGGTTTGCTTTTTTCAGGGTTCTAAACAGCTTGCCACATTTTAAGGCAGAAAAAAAAGCTGCCAGTGTCTGTGAGGGTGGAGAGTAAGGAGGAGTAAGAGGTTTCTCTTTGGGGCTGGTTAGGGTCATCTAAACATAATTTACTTGATAATTTCAATATTATAGCCTTCCTCACTGCTTTAAAAATGTTTGTCTACAACCTGATAATGTCTCCACAGTCAGCGGTGTAGAAAGAAGACCTTAGACCTTTTCTGCAATAACTCTAGTCCTGGTGGATTCAAACTCTCATTGGTTTTGCTCTCAAAGTCACATTTGTAATATGGTGACAGCTGGCTCAGTGCTTTTTCATGTCATTAAAATCCAATGTCTTAAAAGAGTAAGTTTTGTGAAGCCAAGACACCATTTCAAACACAGAAAACAAAACAGTGCAATAAAATCTCAGTTGGAGGTTTTTTCTCTCTGAGATAACCTTTCCTTCACAGCAATAACTGAAGGACAGGAATATGTGGCATGAAGTGGGCACGTTGCTGCCATGTACAAGATAGCTTGGACCTCCAGCTGTGGAAGCTGGGAGAGAAGGTAAGGAATATTTCAGTGTGGCTAGGGAAAGAGAAGGCTTTTTTAAACTGATGGAGCACAAAGGGGATCATGAATCCCCCTTTGAGAGCACCAGCTGTGGCACACGTGTGCAGTGCCCGTTCCAGTGGCATGTGCATGATGCCTGCCCTTGCAGATGAGAGCTGTTTTTGGCTCTCTGGGTGGCATGAGAACTGAGACAGTTGTCAAGAGTGCCCTGGCCACTGGGTTAGTGGGAGATGGGTCTAATTCTGATATTTCTCCCTCTCCTGTGTTTCTTCAGTAGCAGAATGCACAGCTTCTTTGCTGTTGGAAAGCTACATTATCTTGCTTATGAGCTGCTTTCTCCCCTGCCTGCCTCCCTCAGAGATTGCCCTTTCTCTGTGTGCTCTTGTCATATCCTCAAGGTCAAAAAGTGTGGAAGAAATAGAATGCTTTTCCAGGTGTTTTTCCTAAACAGCTTATTCTCTGAAGATGCCGTTGTTAAAGGCTGCACAATAATAGGAGTTACATGCAGAGGATGAGTATTTAATGCAGCATATTGAATTTTCAAATCTTTCTTAATTTCAAGTTGGGACAGAGATACTGCTCTGAGAAAAAGAATTGTGAAGTGAATAACTGAAAATTGGTTTGTATCAATCAAAACATTTAATTTTCATTAAATTATTCTTGAAATATGATTTTGAATTATTCCAAAATACAGTGGATACATGTAATAATCAAAAAGAATATTAGTCATTTCAAAGGAGAAATTAAACCATCTTGTTCTAAGAATGTCAAAAAGCAGATTTTGTTTTTGCCAAAATAAAATATCAATTGAATGTGAATAGCCCTACAAACCATTCCAATTTCAGTGAAATGGTATTTGCAGGTGGAAATTTCTTTCATCTTTTTTCCTGATCACTGCTAAACAGACATCACTTTCACAGCAAAAGATAAAGAAACCAACAAAACACACAAAATGAATGCGTGGGTTCCATTTGTTCATTCATGTGTACATTTTATCTATTCCTGATCTAAAGGCCATTGGATTTCTTGAGCTCTTTCCATACCTTTAATTTTTGAGCAAATGTTGAGACAAGTACAAGCAGCTTATGTGCGTTCCCATATCACACTCCTTCCATGAATCTGCATGCTAATCCATGTCAGCCATTCTGAGGTCTGTCTTGATGAACAATTAGTGTATTGTGCTGTGCAAAGCTTTGACAAAGCTACTCCCTAACCCATTTTTGCCTATGCAAGGAATTTGAGTTGTTGATCCCAAGAGCATGTAGCACTAATCTGCTTCTTGTATAATACACTCTTTTCCTTTCCTTCTCACTTTGATTACTTCTGAAGTCTAGTTTGTTATTTTTCATTATTTGTTATTTTTTTATTATTTGTTTTTAATTTCTTAGTTTGCTCTTGTTATTTGTCTTTCTTCTTTGCTATTGCGTTATTTGTTTGCATTCTGTTTCTGCAATATTTTTCCTTTTGCTATTATTTTTCTTCATTAGTTGGAGTGCACATTTATCTCTGCATATCATGTAGCTTGTTTTTATTTCATTATTTCCTGTGTTTGTGCTACACAGCCACCACTGCTCAGCCTCACAAAGTCTTCTAAAGGCAACTCTTATCAATACAGCACCACTGAACCTCACAGATAATGCTTTATTAAATGTTACGCTGAAGCTGAAATCTTACACAGTAGGTAGCATAAAATCATTACCAGCTTGAATATTTTTGAGGATCAAGATGATAATGATAAGAGCAATGTCCCAACAGGAGACTCGCCACTTATTACTTAAACCACAAGCCCCCTATAGGTGTATTTTGGTGTCATTGAATGCCCACCCAAGGGTAGTATGAAAGCTTGAAGAAGCTAAGACACATCAATGGTTCTGTAAAGGTCTTGTAACATAGCCTAAGCTCTCTGGGTTTTTTAGGTACTTTATGTTATTAACAAAAAGTTAATGGGAAGTAAAAGTATTGCGTGGGAAATGTGTGCGAAAAAGCCTTACTTTCTTTATGACTCTCTCCTGTAAAACTGCCCAGGAAATAACAACCCACACTGTCTTTTCTTTTTAAATAGTATATGTGAGTGATCTCTCATCTCTTCTTTATCTGTAGAATATTTAGATATGTAATATAAAAAGGATTTGTAAAACAAATAGTGGTCCCCACACTCTAGATTTCTCCAGTCAGAGCAAATGCGATGTTATTAATTTCATAATCTGAACTATATTTCAGATATGAAAGGCTAAAGTAAGTTAATATTTTCCTGAGCAAAGCTATCAAGCAGACAAACACTATAAAAATGTTATATGGTCTTTCCTTCTCCTCATATCAGTGTAGATCTTTGATCCTCAGATCCAGTTTTAGAATCTTAAAGGACTGAGATGATCTACAATTTCTTTAATAATATTGGCATTTTCATGAACTGTGTAACGTCCTCTACACAGATGGTCAAGATTTTCAGGAAGATTATGTCTCCCTTTTGAATTATTTACAATGTTTTGAAGGTCTGTGTTCTACTACAAGTCTGATTTCCCTCTAAAGCTCTTAGGATTTATCTGTTGGAACAGTTGGACGTTCGGTTTTGATGGTTTGCATTTTCTTTTTTTTTTTCCCCCATTTGGACCCTAGCATAAGAAGGTCAAGTGCAGCGCTCTCCAATGGGATCAGTGTTACAGGAGCATGGACTTAGAGTGTTGTATCTGATGTTCAGGGAAGAGAGAGGTCCCCAAAGTGAACCTAATTTGTATAAAATAACAGAGATCTTCACTGTCTGTCACTCTTACCATCGACATGCCAATGACAAAGCCCTCAAGTCAAGGCTGTACTACATCACCTAAAGAAGCAGGGGTTGAATCCTAGCCCTAACTGAATTCCCAAAAAATCACACCAGGACCAGGAATTTAGCTACTACTGTATAGAAGGTGTTACATACTAGAGACTGAAATTTTTCACAAGATGTTCTTTTGTACCAGGTAACTGCATTGAACCAACTATAAACCATGTTTAGCATCATAAAGGCCTTATTTCAGATACTTCAGATGCTGAGAATTAGTGTTTTTGATAAGCCCACATTTCTAAATTTGAGATATCTTTCCCCTCCAGTACAAACAGACCTTAGAGTCTGCAGCAAGTTTTATTAAGTCAGGTGTTTAACAGAACCTTTTGTCTCTAACTCAGTTTGCCTAAATGAGGTAAAACTTCTTTTTATGGGACACACAGGCAAATACACCAAATACACATTACAAAAGTATGGCACTTAATATTGATTTCACCAAGACTGAAGCATAGACGACTATATTGATGCCTCAGTCTTACAGCGAGACCTCACTGGTTTTAGATTCCCTTCACTGACTGTTTCTCCATGCAATTTCTTTTATTTCTCATTCTCTTTAATGTTAAATTCTGAAGTTCTTTCAAGCAGTCAAATGTTACCCTTCCACGCTAGTACAAAACCAATGCAAAAAGGGGTCTATTATTTTTAGCTACATAGCTTTCCTTTAAAAGTTACATACTCATATACATTGTATGCCTTACAAAATTGAGAGGGGGAGTAGCAGATATGAAAAACCTTCTCTTTCCTTCCAGTGGCATGAGGTAAATTGCACAATAAATCAATTTTTATGGATGCTGTTGACTTGCAACATTTGCTGCTTTTAAAAATTAATAGCTGAAATAATGAACATCCTCAAAAACTCTCTGAACAGTCAGCTTGATTAATTCCCTGATATGAAAAGCAGTTGACAGGTGCAATATTCTCAGCTGAAATTTTCTGTAGCCTGATCAGACTACGATCTAAACCTATTCCAGTAACATGAGTTTGTTTGCTCTGGTTTTAATTTGTGCAAAACAAACAAACTTAAGTCCCATACTGTGCTTTGCCTAGACATGCATACATACACACATCCATAAAATATTCCCTCTTGTAAAATGAAATCTAGTTTAATTTTTGTGCAAATATTATTGTGAAGTCATAATAGCACTGCACAGTGCAAAGTGCAACTGGCACCACTTCATATTAATATTGCATTATTGCCAAACTGATAAGAAATTCCTGGGTATAAGGAAATGTGCACTGCATTTTGAGCATTTTCTAGATAGTGATCCACATGTCAAAGTGATGTAATCAGGAATACCTCCTTTGAATGAAATGTAGATACACAACTTCACACCAGTGTTTCCATTTACCCCCTTTTCTGGGTCTCACTATTCATAGTCCTTTAACATAGCAGTGAAACACAAGAAAATGGTTTTTAAAAAGTGATAGCCATTTCTCTTTCTTTTTTTCTAGAGCTGGAATTAAATAATGCTGTTCTCTACAATGAGAAACGTTTGGGATATATTTCTAGGTAGGATAAAAAAATAAGAAATCAATAAAATTTTGGTAAAGCATTAGGGAATTTGTTTAAATTTTAAAATGTTCATAAGATTTAAAATATCTGAAATTTAATACCATCCCATGTTCTTTATTGTCCTGCTTTTCATTGCTGAGATATTGATCCAAAATAATCAAGACAAATGCTTGAAGTCATGATTAATGGGGCTGCCTAAGATATTCAGATGATCCAGGTGACTCCATCCTGCATCACAAGCAGTGAATGGACGTAGAACCTTCACTTTCAATGAATAAAGGTCATCAGTTCTCAGCTATATACAATCTCTGTTACCTAAAGTTCCTTTAAAATTAGCTCTTGTGAGGTATGTCTGCATGAAAAATAAGCAAAATATGTTTTCAGTCTTAATGTAATCAATCTGATGTTTTTCTTATTTTTCATGCCATTAAGGTCCATGGTATCTCCCTGTATACCCATGGGAGTTTTTCCTCCGTTATTCAGGAGTTTTCTCTGCTGATTAACAAATTCATTGTTATTGTGAGAAAAACTGCAGAAGCATGTCTTGTTCAGGCACTCAAATAAATAAAGCTATACAGGAATGCATGAGTGAGACTGAAGGAAACCTTCATAAAAGTTTCAGTTGGCAGATGGGGATATCATCTACGTTGCTGTCGAAGATTTCCAAGATAATAAATATTACTCTCTTGATAATCACATTAGATAACTTCTCCATCAGCAGCTCTTGCAACTGTGAAGTGTCTGGGGGGTTTGCAGATTAACAAGATGTCAAGGCTGGTCTTTACTGTAGTCTTACAAATAAAGGGAAACACTCAAGGGAGTCTGCTTCAACAGAATTCATTAAATTTCCCAAGTATGCAGAAGAATTACAGAGAGATAGCTAATAAAACTATGCAATCTGCTTGTCAGATATGTCAAAAAATTATTAATTTACAAAAAGTAGACATTTCCGCTACAACATGCAAGGCAGTTTTTAGGATAGGACTTCCAAATGCAAACACAATCCATCAAAAAAGGTATCAGAGGACAAAGGAACATGTAGCAGAGCAAGATGCACTTAGAAACATGATTTTAGAGAAAAATCTAAAACTCATTAGGAATAAAGAAGCACAAAACCAAACTTCTAAATAACAGTATGGAAAAAGTGAGATATGTGAAGGTTTTAGCTTTGTTCAAATAAAATTACATTTTGCCCCCAGAGGACTAAGATATCTTCCCGAGTGAAGAGGAACACCAAGGTATTTAGCATCTGCCAATATATCCTTGCCAAGTGCTAAATTCTGGCTCTGTTTAGACAAAGATGAAGACTGGGGGATTATCAAGTTCTCAGAGTCATCCTGCTTACAAACCAGCAAAAGGCTTCAGAGAGTAGTGTGCTTTTCAGTGCTTCTTGTCTTGACGGGAGAAAGGAATAGCTTATGTCACCCATGGTAACTTGTTCTCAGATATAAATTAATTAGAATAGTAGAGGTGGAACCCCTAGTACATAGGTGGTCTCATCCTCCTCTCAGGAGCCTCAATGGTCATAATTGTTCTCTTCTCCTGTATCTCCATTGTGCCTGAGTAACAGCCAGCACGCTCTGATGCTGAGGACAGATGTAAAGGCTGTGCAATCACCTCCTCCTAAGAACACCAGTGCTGAATTACATATGTGCATTTACTACCCAGAATTAGTCAGAGCATTTGCCTAGGTTATGAAACATTGATTTTCATGGTCCAGGGAGGGGGACAGGGGAAATTGCCATCTTAAAATCAGAAAAAAAGGCAAAGCATTGAAATTGGCATTGTATAAATTAAAGTACACAACAAGCAATGCCAGGAAAGCATGTTACTGAGCAGAAAAATAGTGTATTACAAGTTAAATAATAATAGCAATAGGAAGACAGGTGGCCAGAGTCAAATAAAAGACACCTATTTTTCCGCAATTCAATCTTAAACTTTTGTTCCCTGACTCAGAATACGCACCTACAAAATGTTAACTCCAGATTTATTAATAACTCAAGATGGAAGGGTACTTCATCTTTTTATGATTAATTATGGACAGCTTGAGAACCAGAAGACTGCTCTGATAAGCTGCTTGGGCCATGAGGAAAGAGAATACACACCCAGAAATGCCCAGCTGTCAGCTTCACCGCAGGCATTGACCCCAGGGAACCAACTTAAGGCAAAGCAACACGAAGATGGAAGCAACACTAAGGAGGCTAAAAGACTGTCTGCTTCACATCTTAATTGCTTGAGCTATTAAACAAACACATCTGGTGTTGATGTCTCTGGAATACTGTACTTTTTGTGTATCACATATGCCTCTGTGTTAATGCTTTTATAAGCTGCTCACTTTGGGCTTGGAGAGTTAGGCTGCTAGCTTTTTTTTTTTTTTTTTTTAATTTTCTAATGCAAAACTTATACACACTTATTTGGTGATTTCATTTTATTTGTTTTTTACCCTCAGCCTTTTGGGGTTTGCCTATTGCATTGTCTATCCATTCACCTTCCACCACGTCTGCTTTCCTGCTTTGTTCAAGAGAAATTAGCAAAATTAAATAAAGAAAAATTCCACTCTGGCAGGCATGAATTTGTTAGAGTGAGTTAAAGGAGACAAGTTTGCACAATTTCATTATGAAGCCAAGTAATTGTTAAAAGAGATGCTGCCTCTTATTTGCTCAATAATGCTTTTATACATTTCAAGCTTTATGAAGGATTGATTTGATGAAAATATCCTTGGAGGATTGTGACCTTGAGTTGCCTTTTGTGGAGGAATTTTCTGGGTCTAACCTAAAAAAGAAATGGAAATGGAGACTATGGAGAATTTGTATTTGTAAGGCAATAAATTTGTGCAGACATACAGAATAAGAGTTATTGATAATTTTTTTCAAAGTGTTACAGGCTACGAGAAGCATTTCCACTTGGCTTCCTGAAAATTTTGTATGCTCCTTAACCTTTAAAGACGTAAAGTAACTATAAAAATCACATGTACAATATAGGGGGCTGAGACTGATAATTGCTTAGGAGTCAAGGATACTGTAAAGGCAAAACCCTATGTTGTTATCTGATAACATCAAAATGCCAAACTACAGATAACATGAAAATACAAGCTACTATTTTGGCTAATACTTTGGTCACTTTTTATGAAATAATGCATAAGGAACTGCATTTCCCTCAGGAATGGCCTAACTGATTATTCCATAAGAATGGGAAACAGTTACTGTTATCCCAATAAAACATGGTGTATTATCCTACCCAAATTGTATCTGCTGCATAGACTAAGTACACACCAATGATGTTTTGTCAACAATAGAGCCTGCAAAGTTTTCTGAATACAGAACATTTACCTGAGTAAATGTGTCTATAAATAACATATGATTCTTTTTTTCCACTTACAGTGGTGAAGATAAAAGAGTAACTCAAGATTCTTGAAATTCAATATTATATGTTCCTGTAGTTTCAATATATTTCTTATAAATATTTTAGTGGCTTTATTTAGTTATCTTTCCTCCTGCAAAGTTGCTATACAGGCAAATTACGTAAGAAAGTTGTAAGGTTTGGGGAGAGGGATTTTTTTTCTCAATCATTACTTCTAATATGGTTGAAGTATGGATTATTTATTATGGGATTTAGAATTAGATTCAGACTAGTAATCTCAATTTTGTGGTACTGAATTTTCAGAATGGAATTGTATACCTCAACTTCCATTTGAGCTTTCCTCCATTTACTCTACACTGACAACGTTTGCAACGTTCATGGTTTGATTGCATTTGTATCTGTGAAAAGTTCATTTTAGCATTGTTTAAATGGAAAACAAATTTCATCTGGCAATGAATATAATTTACACTGCTATGTTATTCTATCATATTCATTCATGCAGTGGCATTTGGAAACATTTCCATCATTCGCAATGGGGTTATGTCAGTGTTAATGAAAAGCTAAAGCAAATATTTATCCCTTTGTTAGCTTGAAAGCTAACATGAAAAATAAAAATCTAAGTCTAAATTTCTAGACTTGTTCTATAAAAAGGTAATTTTTTAGCTATCCCTGCCCCCAGGACTTCCAAGGAGAATGCCTGGCTATAATTGTGCTTCTTGTTTACAGAAATGAGCAAGAAAAAATTAGATAAAATCATAACAAAAATTAGTGGTTATTATATCCCTGCAGTTTCTGCCTGTACAAACACAACAGTCTAACCAAATCTTTAATGTCAGCTACCTGTGTCAAATCCTTGCAGCACCTGGAGATATGCAAATACATGGAATTAGCAGCTGCCTTTTTTTCCTCCCATAAGCACTTGCTTTAATGAAGTCAGTGTCTCTGACGACCAGTTATGAGAATTGTCTAAAAGTACACAGTTTGAATTTGGATACTCATTCCTGTATTTTGGCACCATTTTCAGAAGACCTCAGTTCAACAAAGCTTTCTGCAAACTGCATTTGTCTTCTTCAAATCAGTGACATTTTTTACGGTTTTCCTTCTAAAATCTACATAACTGATGAAAAGTCTTGAAAGTTTATAAAATTAGTGTTATAAAGTTCTCTGCTCCAGATATTCTCAAAGGTAACAAGATAGCTAATTCTTACTTTGTATTAATTTTCATTTGTTGAAAGAATTAAGAAAATATTGAATTATTGAAGCGGAAATATAGAGAGAAATCATCAATTTGAATAATTCTGGCCATTATACCTTGCCTGACTAAAAACCAACAAAACCACAGTCACACAGTCAATTCCAGTGGCAGCAAGGTAGTCTTTTTGAATTAAAAACTCTTTTGCTCAGATTAATTTTATTCCATAGACAACAAACCTCATGAAAATATTGCTGATACATGGTATTTTGACATAATTAGAAATATGTTTTCAAGAAGTCCAAAATTTATGTAATATAAAGATATGCATAAATTGTAATGGTAACTGAATTGAAAGACAAAATAACGTATTCCAATTTAAAAATGTGATATTTCAATAGTATTTTCTATCATTCTTCAGCCGTACACACATGGATAATACGTGGTCACAGAAAATACAACAGGACTGACAAACTCAGGAAGTGACACCTTTCATCAATTTAGTCTGCAGTAGGATCAAAACCAGATTTACCCTGTTTTCAAGGACAAGCTGCCTTTGGCATAGAACCCAATTCTTGGGAGATTACTGGCACACAGCAACAGGCCACTCCTGTTTTTTCAACACTTTCAATGTATTTGAAGCCATTTTTCTTTCTGCAGGAGACCATTTCTCAAAGACCACATTTTCTAAGTGTCTGCTCATTCTGATGGTTGGGTTTTGTTTGGGTGTTGGAGGGAGTTTTTTAAGAGCTCATGTTTTAATGACATTATTATCTCTTAAAATAAGTGCCGAAAGTAGAACAGAAAATAAAACTGCCTGAATAAGTATTGAGGGAAATGTAAAAATTACCTTCTATTTGTTATATATTACACTTTGGTGAATAAATACACACATGAAGCCTATCTATTTTTGCAACAAGATCTAACATCAACTGCCTATGTATTTCATTTCACTGTACATTTCTGCAGGGAAATTTTGCAATAGAAATATGTCTCAACACACACTGTCTCTTATGTGTCTTAACACACTCTTATGTCTCTTACTTCACACTGGTCTTCAGTTAATTCCTTTTGATATACTTCGGGTGGTTCTCTTTTCATTAGGACCATCTCCTATTCAATTTCCATCCTTAAAATCCCTACTTTATACAGTGTTCATCTAAATGCAATTGTTTTTGATCCACAAAGAATTATATTGCCTACTTTGCTGACCTAGTCAGTAAACAAAAGTACTGGACAGCATCACATTGAAGCAGCCTCCTACAAAGAAGATTCTGTCCTATATCAGTAACAAATCATTTTACTAATTTCTTCTGGACTACATTTTCTTTCTTCCAATATTAAAATATTTTGGCCATGTGAAAAATTTTGCTAATGCACTACATATGTCTCCACACATGTTTCACAGTTGTCCTCTTCGGGAATTAATGTGGTGGGGTTTGAGCACATTTGTTCTTAGCAAAATCAGGTCTGTCTTCTCTGGGCTTCTATAAAACAATTGTTTAAAAATAAATCACAAAAATTCTATCATATCCTCATTGGTGCCGTAGTGAGACTGACTTGTCTACAACTCAACATTTTTACTTTCTTTCTAAAATAGTAGTGTATTTGCCCTTCTGCAGTGTTATAGGACTGACCTAGAATTCTTGAACATAATTAATAATGGTTCAAAGATAGTTCTGGCTTAGTTAATTTCATCACATCCTGACATCTTGGCTACGTCTGTTATTTAATATTCCCTAACCTGTCCTTTCTTTGTTCTGACCTATTCTCCTAACTTTTGTTAAAATTAATTGTGTTAAAAATTAGCCGTTACAATTTAAGATGCAAAAATCACCTTTGTGTTCATGCAAATAATGTATGAAGGGAAGCTAGTCTTTGAAAAACAGGGGGTTTAAGCTAATTTAGTTCAACACAAAGGTCATACTGACAGCTGCAGCAACCAAAAACCAATCCCAATACAGATACAGGTAATGTGAGCTTCCCTATCCACCTATTAGTTCAATATACAGTGAGAGGATGAGGTCAAAAGGGCCATTCATTCTTATGGGTCTGCAAGATCTTTGATTTCTCCAGAATGTTGCCACAGTGCACTAGATGATTTATTGCTTTTTTCAGCATGGACATTCTGTCTGGAAAAATTGGTTTCAAATTATCAATGTATGTGATATTTGCTTCCCAAAGTAGTAACAAATATTAACTGAAACCAAGGGCTGTATTTCAAATGGCACTTTGGTTATAAAGAACATTTTAGAACAATGAGAAATTTGCCAGGAATATATTAATTTTCTCTACCATCTTCTTACAGAAAACCCCAAAATAAATGTTGTTTTGTTGCTTTTCCTCTCTTCTTTCTATTATCCTGTTGCCTCTGAAATCTGGCTGTATGGTGTCGTGCAGCTGGGGGGAGCCAAAATGATTTGTCCTTTTATTGTAGTCCTTTATGTAAGTTATTACTTTGCTTTTAAAGAAAGAGCATCAGTCCTCTAATGAACCCATCAGTGCACTGCAGCCTAACCCCAAACCTATGTCAGTATATACACTCAGAGGTTCTTCTGTCTAGTCCTGCCATCAAAATTTAATCTTTGCTGTTAGAAGCTCAACCACCACATCATAGATAATTGACCTTGTAGTTTACTCTGAGGGGGACCTAATCAACTGCATCAGAAGTGGATTCCATTGGACAATACACAAGACAATCTGTTATTTTGGGAGTAAGAAAGCACCCAATGCACCCCTTGATCTAATTCTTTTATGGGGGGGAGGATCTGAAAATGTTAATGGGATTTCTACTTCATCTTTGCAGGTCATCTTCAATTTATCACTATGAAATCAAATCTTTTGGGAGCACCATCATTAACCTCCACTAGCTTACGTACATCCATCAAGTCCTCATTCTGTTTATCATTATTATCAGGGAAGTCATTGCTCTTCAAACCACTGTGACTATTAATTTCCTACACATTAGGACATAAACCCTATTTTATCCATAAAACTCAGAAAAGCTGCAACATCCACAGGTTTTCATGGGGCAAATAAATGAATACTTTGTGACTTTATATTCTTTTGAAGTATCATCTGTGGTAGTTTATTCAGTATGTCCAGATAAGAAATCAACACTAGATAAATGTCAAACTTCCTTTGAATAAAAATACTAGTTTCTCTTTTCCATTCTTAACTCATCCCTTTAAAGAATGTTTTAAAGAAATATCTTGCATTTGAAAGACATTATGAGTAACTGATTCTGCAACTATGACATCTATTCTCCACTGAGTGAGTGTCAATAACTCCTTTTAACATCAGTGAATGTTGTGTGTATGCATTTATAATAGAATGTACTCCCACAATAGAGAGTAAAGGTTTTTGTAGAAAGTACAGGTCTATACACTCATTTTTCTGTAATTAATATCCCTTCAGACAGGAAAAAACTTCAACAACCTGGGTGTCAACAACAAGTGGCAACAGAATAGGCTCAGCCAAACAAAAAAAATGAAAATACTATCATCTTTTGACTTAATTATTTAAACTCATT
The DNA here is from genome assembly GCA_013397055.1 of Pachycephala philippinensis. NCBI lineage: Eukaryota > Metazoa > Chordata > Aves > Passeriformes > Pachycephala > Pachycephala philippinensis. Next base: position 747,406 of record VWZT01011273.1, read on the forward strand.
TCTCCTACACTTCAGCATTCATATTAATATATTTTCAAACAATGAACTCTTTAAGTGGCTCCTATATAAAGGTCAAGCATTTCCATATCATACAATCTGTTATTCCCTTGTAATTTGACAACTTAAACATTGCAGGTATAATGGGGTATTTAGTATTAGGTGCAAAAAATTACTATAGCCTAGAGACAAGCACAAAGCCCTCAAAAAATAAATAAAGCAAATTCTAGGATATTTAGGATTGGAACCAGATAGATCCAGTCACAGGATTAATATATTTACCTATAATGGTTTGAGATTATCTCTGTGCTCTGCGCTCCTTTCCCAGGGGACGCGTTGTACTCTGTGCCCCATTAGCCAGTTTGGGAATAGCTTAAAATTCATTGCCAGGGAGAGAAGAAGGAGGGTTCCTCCCATACGATTTATTTTAAAAGCACAAGAGGCACAAGCAGCTGAGAACCACATCACAAAACAGAGACAAGAACATGAGAAGGTGTCCCAAGCAGGCATAGAAAAGAGCCAAAAAGGCCTGAAGTGGACAAGACAGCAATTTTTGGAAGGATGCTTCTCGGAAGACTAGCAAGTGCTCCTTCTAGGGACAGAATGTTCTGATCACACTATGCACCTGAAGAGGTTACTATTATCCTCATGACAGTGGCCACTGTCAAAAGTGTAAGAACAAAGAAGTATAAACCCTTTGTTACAGAAAAGTGAAGGTGTTTACAACTCTTTCTATTACCTTATGTTTATGGTAGGAAAGTGGTTATGTGAAAATGGAAACTGAAAACAAAGGTTCACCACATTTATTCAGGGACTTTTATGAAGCTTCAACCAGTTAGCCTAAAGTGGATTTGAGAGAAGACAAACACCTAGTCTGGCTGAGAGATACAACCTTTTCCTGACTCCCTCACTCACTCAATTGACAGGACATAGCCAGGGGTGCTTCACCGAGGTGTTAAAGACTGAAAGCAAAGGGAGCACACTCCCTCACATCAGAGCTAAGTGGTGAGACAAGTCAGCTTCAGTGAAGGCCCTGGGAGTTCTGTTTCCCAGCCTCTTAGATACTGTGCCCTTTCTCCAGGTCCAGCCAGTGGCAGGGCTTAGTGCATGTACCAAAGATGCAAAATGCTCACAACCAAGTACACACAATAAGACAAGTTGAAGAGCAAGGTCTTTACTGGTAGCCCTATTAACAAAATCAGCACTTACACAGTGGAGAACACCACAGAAAGCCCCATCTTGCTCCTCATTTCCAGACAATTAAGGTTAAAGCTCATAAGGACAACAATCTTGATTCACAAGGTTGCTGTCCTTTTTGGATGATCTCTAAATTTTAGCATGGGTTTCACATTTTTTGGCCTCCAGATCTCACAGCTTTGGTATCTACAGAAGCTAGTCTTCTACTCTCAGGCTAATCCAGCTTGTTAAAGTTTCCTAGAAAATATGCCCACACCCTCACACAGCCAGTCTTCTCTGTCCCCTCTCCTCTCTGTTTTTCACACCTGTTCCTCCCGGATCCACTCCAACTACACATCCTGCTCCCCTTTCCCCAGCATGTGACCCTTCCTCTGAACACTCCATAACAATTTTTGCACACCCTCACAGCCCCTTCCTACATTCCATAATAAATTTCACACAATCCTTCAAGCCCTCAACTACCACATACAGTTGCTCTTTCCAGTAAGCCTCAGCATAACCCTGCTTCCCCTTGTTCTCATCAGTAACAAAGTTCTAGTCAAATATCTTAATATTATATTGGAGTGTTTTCTTCCATGGCTTGTCAGTCCATTATATGAACCCCTCTGCACTGTTTCCACTCTCTGCCATTGCTCAATTTGCATTTCTGAATGTTTAGTTTACTTCCTTTCCTGTCTCTTCTCTTTGTCTCTTAAGCTGAATAGCCACTAATCATACGCCTGTAACAGACCAGCTATTCTTGAATGCCTCTTATGCTCACACTAAGGTCTTCAATCAGTTGCCAGGCCAGGGTGCAGCACATAACTTCAGCCTGTAAATGGTTGCAGTAACACCTGCCCAGCAGGTGGTTGAGGTTCTGGTTCATTAGAGCAATCCTTAGAGCAGGACTTTAATATATTTCCATGCAAGAGACTTCATCCCGTACAGACCGAATATGATTCTAGGCTAAGACTGTAAAAGGAGATTTCTTGTGTTCTGGTAAGGTTTGCATACCAGGGGAGGACACCACTGTCAATAGAGGCCACTGTGTGGCTTTTAAGGGTAGACCTCAGCTCTCCACAGGTGAGATGTTGGTACACAGCACAGCTATAGCTGGTTTTGCAGAAAGCATTAATGAGATGTCTGATGTTACAGTTATTATTTCAGTAGATCCACAGGGATGCATAGATAACCTATCAAAGACAGAAGAAGATTCTGTGGAAAAGATTTTTCTCTGTTTGGTTCTATGAGATTCCCAACATTACCTTAAAAGCTACTCCCCAGAACAGTGGGGTTTGGCCTAATGCACTGACATGATTACTCCTATTTCTATATCCCAGTTTCAGCAGAAAACATAAAACAACACAAAGAGTAATATTTCATAGATTGTTTCTTTGTTTCCTTTACCCTGTGCAAATATGAAGCAACTAATCAGTTTCTAATATTCTCCTTCTTTTCCCAGCCCCTGTAGTAGTATTTCACTTATTGGTAATGCTACAGGCTGCACATCCTGTATTATTTTAAATATATTTCCCCTTACTTTCTCTCACTCCTTTTTATTTCTTCATCTTCTTTTTTTGGAAAAGTTGATTTTCCTAAAATATGCTTTTGTATTTTATTGAAATAAATTAAAACTACATTAAGTATAAGAAAGAAATATTTTAAAAGAAAAAAATCCCTCCCAAGTCTACAGTCCAATAGTCATTGGCTTCGGTTGAAATATTTTTGGTTAACTTCTGTTTTATCTCATTAAGTTGCTTTGATTTTAACTGTATCATAGTGAAGTAAGTGGCACTTAATCAAATAAAGTTTCTCTACATCTTTCCATTTTAAGAACAAAAATCTATAAGAACCTTAAAAAAAAAAAATGTTTGCAACTACAAAACTGAAGTAGTTGAATCTTCAGCTTTAGTAAGAAACAATTATTTTGTGAGTTTACACCTTAATTTGTCAATCTATTTCAGGGTCATTAAATTTTTCTTAAGATCTTGATTTTTGTTCTGGAGGATGCAGAAATGTGATAATTAATATGTAATTTCCAGCATACACAATAAGTAAATGAGCTGCATATTAGATGCAGTTATTTTTGTTTCATTTAGACAAATGCCATCTGAAGTATGCACTACCAAATAACAAATTATGGATTGAAATTCATATTGCTTGATAGTATGGGCACCTTTTATTCAGACTTTCCCAGGTCAATTTCATGGTACCTTGGAAATGATCAAAACAAGAACGTTCTAATATTTCAGAAGTGCAGTAATAAAAAACAATCAGGTATCCTGGAATTTCCACATTTTGAGGCATCATTGGACACAGAGATAAATACTCCCTTTCAGTCATGTTAGGGGAGCCTTCTGTTCTAGCAACATCAGTAATTGCCACATACTCTTCTTTCTGGAATCTGCTCTTTTTCCATGGCCTTGCCTCATTTTCCTCTCTACAGCATGCAAAGAAGTGCAGGTAGGAAATGTGGGCTTCTAGAGGGGAGGGGACTTTCTTCTAGTGCAGGAAGAGAAAGAGATGATTGCTTGGGGATGAGTTAAACCTCAGGAAAAGATGTGGTAGGAAGAAAGGAACATCTCAGCTGTCATTAACACCTCTAGCCATCTCCTTGAACAAGCTGGTTCCCTCTCAGTTGGGCTTTTCCTTAGTCTAGGAGAGTTGTTCTGCCACTGAAGCAAGATTTAATTTTGTCTGCCTCACTACACGGCAAAGAAGGCTTGAGTCAGCTCTGACTCCTTTAGCAGCATCTAGAGAGCCTCTATTAATTAAATGTCCAGTGAAAGAGTTTCAGAAAGTTTGTCCTTGGAATTACTGTTTCTGAACACGTCTTCTAGCGTGACGGATCATCCACCATGAAGTCCATCGTAAAGAATCTATGGTTTTTCTCCATTAAATATGAAATGGGTTATGGCAATCATTGCTGATTTCTGGTACATAAAATATCTTTATTCAAGGGCCATAATAATTATGAGTCAACCATGATCTACTGTCTTCTCATTCTGGAGAACACTGAGCACACTTTTCTTTTAGCGGTGTATATTGAGACTTGCTGATGAAATGTTGCCAACCTAATCCCTCCTGTGGTCACTGTCTAGTCAAAGATATTATTTCACCAGCTAAAGGTATATAAATAGCATTTTTATTTAGGTCTAGGTCATGATCACTCTGCTTATGATCTAATGGTCTAATTCTGTAGGCTGTGAGTACACCTACACTCTGTAGTCTGCTTTTGTTCATTACAAATATATGACATAAAATAATCCCAAACCACTGAAAGATAAAGTATACAACACTGACTACTGTTTTTTATGACTGGAAATAAATGTGGAACTTATATTTTGGCTCTTTTAGTGTCTCATTCATCTTTTTCACCTACTTCTATTATAGACCAACTCTGGATTCAAGATCATAAAAATTACGATGTTTTATTAGTTAATAGAGGGAGAACTAAACATTAGACGAAGAATCCCTATCCAGATCAGACTGCTAGCATTATCTCAATCAAAGTGTTTTATTTCAGCCCAAACCTAAATTTACAGAGCCCATTTCACTTCCAGTTATATTCAGAGTGCTGAAAGTGAGCTGTCTAGCAGCAGAGACGGTAGCAAAACATACCTTGTTTTGGAAAAGGCAGTTCTTAACAATCAGTCAGTGTTTTGAACTCATTGTGTAAAAGGCACTGAAACTACAGTCACATTACTTGGATAAAATGACATGGCGAAATATTTAAATGTGAAGAAAAGATTATCCTGCCCTTGTTTCTTGTAACACTGGGTAGACTACACTCAAATTAAACAGAGGTGAAATGGGCATGAAGCCATAAGAATTTTAGTTACACCCTCACAGAAAGTATTGTATAGCCATTAAGACTAACTGGTTTAAATAACCAAATTGACAAGGTAAGGTTGGAGGACTGGCCTGTTTCACAGAGACTTTCTTAAAACTGGGTGGAATGGAAGGTCAGCAATTAGACATTATAGTAATGGATGCCATGGAAAAATTAACCAGAAAATTTCTGAAATGATAAGAGATGTATTAACCTGGAATGCAGATGGGTGAAAGGGAACAGTGAGCCAGAAGACCCCAAACCTGCTCTTATCACACTAGTGTTGATGGACAGGCCACATACAGCTAGAGTTTTCAATTTCCTTAGTGTGCAATGTTGTGCTATGTTAAGTGACATGGGATTTTTTTCCTGTTAAATAAAGATTTATTCTTTAGACTTTGGGCTGTGGTCTGAAGAATTTGGTAAATTCAACTCATGGGACATTGTATTAGTGTAAGTTTCCAATTATATAAATGCAATTTTCTACCTGCAGCCAGCTACTTTCATGACATTTTGTACTGAAACAGCTCATCATTACCCTTCTCTATCCCAAAATATACACCTTTGCAGTTTACAAAAAGTGAAAGTAGGGAGAGAGAGTCCCTAATTTTTAAATTTCAAGATGTAGATACAAAATTGCTATACTAACCCTGAAAACATGAAAACAATAAAAACGAAAAGCCTTATCAATCTTATTATTGACATTGTTTGCCATGCAAGAAACAGAATCTCTGTGGCATTGAGTTTTCCAGGTAAAGTTAATCAGAAATAATTGTATTTTACTTATAGAGCTGTGTTTTCCTGAATGCCAGCCCAATTCCAGCATTATGACTGGTATTTTTCAGGCATATAGATTTGGTTATAGATTCCAAATTTTCTAAGTCCTCCAACCAAGTCCCTATTCAACAGAGCCCATAGCTGTGATTTATGTGAAATTCTCCTCTGTTGGAGAACCCCTCCAGCTAATCAAGTCCAGCTGCTTTTCATTTCTTTTGTATCACTCATGAAAAACAAAGAGAACATCTGGAAATCTTGTTTTTGTCCATTTGCTGCTTCCCTGTTAACTTGTGCTCATGAATTCCATTAGCTTCATATTATGAAATTATATGTTATATTTTAGCACTTCATATTTTAGCACTTCTCTTGCTGTTGTTATTCTATCTACAGCTGGGACTACATTCACTTTCTCAGATTATTGGTGAGTTTTACTATAAAGCAAACCACCATATTATATTTCCTCTGTTCTTTTACTGTCAACTTATCTGTTATGACTTTTGGTTTTTTACTTCAGGTCTTAGTTTGCTATAAGGTCTTGGCAAGTGTTTCACAGGATGTAGCTGAAGGATGGCATGTAGTGTACACATTCTGTCAGCACCAATAGATGTGTAGTCCCAGTGCTTAAGGAAAATAAAAAATTATTTAAACAGACACTGACATTCTGTCAGTACTACTCTTTCTGAGCTAAGCAACAAGAAGTGAGGTTTTAGGTCAGCTAACACAGCTAAAAATACTTCTTTCATTGAAATACAAACACATAATCCACTGGATTATTGGGAATCATTACCAAAGACCATGAGGTAATAGTAACTCTTGATCACAACTGATTCAAGGTGGCTTCAGATCTCTAAGTCACAGTCAAAAATTTCTCAGCCATAACATTCCCTTTTGCCTAAATATTCAAGCCTTCCAGAACATGTCCACCTCCTCAGTTAAAAAATACCCTAAAACCATTATTTTTTCTAGTACATGAAGTTTCTCAATAAAAACCTGATCTAATAATATCATGTAGCAGATTCCACAGTCCATAGGCAGTCCTGTTGATGAGGTCCAATATGAGGTTTTACACATGACTGCTTACCCATAATCAAAAGCCAGGCTTGCTGGGGAAGGTAGGGACGATGACATTTTGATTGTATGAGGGCTCTAATTTTTCATAAACTTGACAGATAGGAGAAGGGAGATATGAGAAATGGAAGTTAGGCTGATATGGCAACATCTGGAATACAGAGAGAGTCAGCAGCCTTTGGATGAGATTTCCACCTCAAATAAAAGTAAGAGGGCTGAATAAATCAAATACACACTGTTTAGAACTAGCAGGGGCACTGTAATCTTTTCCTTCCACAGCTTACTTGTCCTTTATGGACATGAATTAAACGACCTAAGGCAATATGAAGAAACTGTGTGAGATAACCCCAAAAAATCCCCTAACATTTCCAGATTAAGTAAGGTAGTTTTTGATAAGGGCTTTCAAGCTAGATATATACAAACAAGCTGCAAATATTGCCTCCAGCACTACATAATTGTTCTGACTAGCTGTACACTTACTCATTCCTCACAACTCCAGGGCCTTCTTTTATATGTGAAATTTAATACAACAAGCATTAGTGCTGTTTAGCACTTCAGGAATCAAGGAACAAACTTTTCTAATCAAGGAATTATGTTTCCAAACTGAGGACAAAAGACTATGGGAGGAATACAAATGAACAAAAGTTTACTGATACCATGAAGAATGTGAACTACTCTGCCTGCTCAGAAGGCATGGAAGCCAGAAATCAAGGATTTTATAAGAATCTCAACCACCCTCTAATCCCAGATTACTGCTGTAAAATACCTCATAACTTCTCCATGGTTTTTCCTTAAAAAACTTGTATGGAGAATTGCTCTAAAAAAATAGATTAAATAAAGACTCACATCCTCCCTAACCTTTTCATGTTCATTATTAGCAACATCCCACAGTAATTAAAAAGGTGAAAACTGGAGCATGATCTGGTTTTTTAGAAGGCTGTTTATGTCATAGTACCACATAAGGTGTTGAGGTCCCTAAGTAGCAGAGCCTGATGTACAACCTGGAATCTACCTATGTGAACTCCCCATTTCATATCTGAAGCAATGTACCTGCCTCTGGGCAAGGATTATTCCCCCAAGCATACCACCACTGTCATTTTTAGCATTAATTTTTATTTATAAACTGAAATTTTTAGCTTTTATTTTTAGCAGAAATATTCACTTCTGAGTATTTCTGTTAGTACAAATGAAAACAGTTCATATCGGTTTGCAGCTGAAATTTGTATCTAAATGTAAATATGTCCTTAAGCTAGCTGGGATCCATAGAGATTAAATGCAGAAGGAACTGTTTAGTCAGCTAGTCTGGTAAACTCTTGTATCTCATCCAGTTACCCTTTGCATATCTGAGGGATAGTGGGTAGCCCACACTGTCAGGAAACAGCGCAACTAAACTTATTATGTGCATACCTGCCTAAAGTTACAGGCAGTAGAATCAGATGGAAACAGAAGAACTGGGTAGGGGGTTTGCAAATCTCTTTTTTTCTGAACTCTGATACGGCTTCACCTAAAATTTTAATACGAAAATTTCACTACAATTTTTATTTCTCACACATCTGAAAATATGGTTGATCATGTATTCTCCTGGTGACAATTATCATCAAAAAAAACGGACCCTTTGCTCTGATTGGCAAAACATTTACACAGACTCTAAGGGAAGCAGAACACTGTAGGGCACCCTGACATTCCTGTTGTTCTTAGACCCGTTTTTTTCTCAATCTCTTTCCTGCTAAAAGAGACACAGTTTAAATCGGTTTGAGCATTTCAATTAGCTGTAGGGTTAATGGCTTTTTCTATTAGTAGTATATTAATGGTAGCATCCTGTATCTTATAATCAAGATTATTTTGTGAATTCTCTTTAGATTCATATAATTTCAGAATTATTCTTTCCACTGGGCAGAAAAATCTCCAGCTATTTTTTCATCTAACTGCCAAAAAATATTAAAAATCTGTAAGAATAAATGTAGCTTGCTCCCCTCTAATTTACACAGAGGAATCAATCAAATAAAGGCCAGGTGCTTCTTGTGCTGACCGAGAAAAAACAGATTCTTTTTTTTGTGTGTGGAATGGGGGATCCGGGGTTGACTTGAAATGTTTCACACCTTTAGTCAATAATGTGCACTTTTGTCTTTAGGGATCTGTGGAAAAATTAAATCAATGGAATTATTTAATTTAGAAAAGCACCTGCTGTGCAATTTATTAATGCAGTACCTAAGCACTGCAGTCCTATTGCCATGATACATTATGGTGGCTCCAGTGGCTCATGAATTGGTTACAGCCTGACATGTCAGAATTGTTCATGCTAGGAAATACCTATGGAGGTTTCAACATGAAAGCAGAAGATCTGAGGGGCTGCTCAGGGGATTTTTAATGGGCTATAATAATTCTGCCATCCATACTGTGTTTATAAACCAGCCCAAGGTGATAACCACAGAAAGGTGTTGCCACCTGCTGACTGCTCAATAGGGTTCATGAAAAGAATTTCACCTGCCCAGGGCAGTTCCTGCTGTGCGGCCACCTCTGTGTCAGCCAGGAACCAGGTGTCCTAGGTTAGAAAGTAAGATGTAAGCAAAAGCATGTATTCTATTATCATCTTCCCAAGCTGTTAAAGCAGGTGGGGCAGTGTTTGTTATCTCCTACCATGACTCATCCCTGATAACTCCCTCCAGGGCTATCTCTGTTTAATGGGCAATCAAGGACCCACCCCATGACTCACAGAATTACATCAGCCCATTGTGAGATGCTCTGCTGAGGGGGGAGGAGCCAAGCATTCCCACCTGGATATAATCTGGGGGTTGGAATAGCACAAACAGCCCTTACCTACTGGATTCCCAGAGGACAAGAGTTACTACTGGATCTTCAGGTGAAAAACCAGACCTTTCTACAGGATTGCTGTTTCAACAGGACCACTTCATCTGGACTGCTACCACCACCCTGACTAACAGGGTGTCGGGTTGTATCCTGACTCTGTCAGTGTTCTTGTACTATTGCATTAATGTTTTTTTTTTAATTTTCCTATTAAATTATAATTCTGACTTGCAATCTCCCATTGGTTTGTTTTCAATTAGTACACCAGGGCATCCACTGCCACCCGAAGCCATATCTGAAAGGCCAAGACCTGCACGGCAGACTGTGGTCACCCCAGAACAGGCAGCACAGTAGTAGCTTGTTAAAATGTCTGTATTATGGCTACTAAAGCTGATCTCTCCAATGCCACAGCAGAATTTCCCCACCTATCTTTCTAAGTGTTAATCAGCAGTCATGTCAGGAAGGAAGGAAGAAAAGAAAGGGAGGAGAAAACAATAATCAGTGACGGAAACAAAGACATAGCATTTGAAGTTTGCTGAGAACACAATATTAAGAAGTGCCAGGCACAGTCCCAGGCACCATGACCTAACTTACCTGTGCAGTTAAATTTCTAGGACAGAGTCTGGAATACTTCTGTCCGGTAGAAAGGAGCTTCCTCTCACTAGGCACTGTTCAGGTGATAGCATGATCCAGAGCCCACAGCAGTTTGGATATGAACACCTGATTTTAGGATCAGAGAGAGTATTTATTGATATTGACACGTTTAACCTGTTTCTTTTGGTGTAAGGGCAAGAATCAGCCATAATACTCTCTAACCTTGTAGGACAGTTATTGCCTTCTAATCTCCATAGATATTAGCAGTGACATAATCAATATCTGCAGCAAATTAGTGTAAACTTCTTTATATTCTGTTCTGTCTATCATACATAATGTTACACAGGAATAAAGGTTTCAAGTGTTTTATAATGTGTGATAATAACAGTTCTGGAGGTGTTTGGCTGATCTTCTTGATAAGAAATATGTGCTGCGAAAGCTTTCAAAATATCATAGCTAGCTAAGTTGTTAAAAAATTACTTAGAAAGAAATGATCATATTTCATGTGATGATTTTCAGTTTTTCTGAGTGTTTACTTTATCATGTGCTCACATAAAATGAATTTCAAAAACATATTTATTATGAAAGTCAAAGGTTAATTCTTCATGAATTTCCACAAAGGAATGCCTGCATACTTATCTCACACGAAAAAAGGTACATTGGTCCTAATTATTAAATTATCTTCCAGATGGTAGAAAGAATAGATAGAGTTTAAAAAGATAAGGGGGGATCTGAAAAAGAGTCAGAGAACAAATATGCATTTATGGATACCTCACAGGGTTCTAATATGAGCAAAAAAATGAAACTGTAATCTTAAATTATTTGATTCACTGCACATCACTGCCCTGTCTATAACAAGTAGTACCTAAATGTTCATTGAGTATAACTTTAGTTGCTATAATTCTCTGAGACATTTTTGTCTGGTATTCTTTTTTAAATAACTCTAACAGAAAAGGAAATCAATTGAGGAAAATAGAGTTCTTTTGTGCTGGTACTAGCTACCAAAAGCATTCAGTTCTGAATATCCAAATTGAATTTAACTTGAATATTATTTGTAAATGTACTGGGTTGGTTAAATGGAGAGAACATGCTGAAATTACCAGGCGTGCACCTTTGCTCACTTCAGGAACTGGAGCTTAATCAGTGTGACTAATTAAGACCTCAGTACTTTGCATACACTGTATAATGGAATTCTCCTTCCAACTGCGATTTGAAAATAAACATTATCCCCATAAAAGTGATCTTATCTTTAGTTTGGAAAGAAGCATAGGAACACCGGCTTGAGATCTAAGACCTTGTAGTCCCCAGTGAAACATGCATTATCAGAGACAAATTCACCTTAAGATGGGATGACCTTTAATAAATGTTGAACTGTCTACTATCTCTCTCCGTCCCATCACAGAAGCAGAGACACCTAGGGCTGTATTCCCTCACCTAATGTAGACATCTAGAGTACAAATCAATTGCTCACTCACATCTGGTATCTAGTGCAATTGCACTGCCAGTGTCCTATTTGATCCAGTCTCTGATTGTTCCTCAGGAAGGGCACAGAAGTGCCACAGGTCCTGTTTTGTGTTTTACAGCCCAGCTATGACATCCTAGAGATCCAGAGACATTTATCAGATGACACTAGAAATTGGTGTGTACACAAAGACCTACTCAATTCAGCTGACCAAATGGTTGTTTACTTTAGGATGAGCTGAAAAGATTTCTGGTTCTACAAACTGATTTGATCGTGGGCTTGCTTCACTTCCCTAAATATAGACTGGAAAAATGAATGAAACTGTCATACTAATGGAATATCCAGGGATTTCACACGGTTCATCCTATAAAATAGTAATAATTAGATTTTCATTACTTTTTCTTCTTTTTTTATAATAGTTCAAGCTTTGCTACTTTTTAATTTTTATTTTTTCGAATTTTTATTTTTAGGCACGATGATCTGGCAGATATATGTGCTAACACATCTGTTCCGATCTATACGCTGCAGCCCTCTCTCAGGAGCAGGCCTCTCCTGACACCATCAGCTGCCTTTGCAATATAGTCTTTGTGTCCATAACATTACATAAAATGTGACAGCTCATCCAGCTGGTGTGGTACAACTCACATCCATACAGCTAAACACTTGCAGCTTCCCAAGAAAAGCTGGCTGCGTACAGCTTGCTTAATGAGAACTACCCTGGCCCATGCTAAATCTTAGTAGCCTGTACCTTAAGAGTATGGATATTTTAGTCCTAGAACTTAGGTACCAGACCCTGGTACTGTTTAATTTACTGGGACAGCTGTATCTGGAGGACCAATGGGAACTGGAATAAGAGTCTTGCTGCATCAGTGTGTGGTCCATGAGCCCAGTCTTACTTCTCCACCAGTGACAGAAGGAGATATTAAAGTACAGCCTTGACCACTTTCTAGATCCCAAATCCCTCATGCTCTCCAATACCCCAAATTGGTTTATTAGCTTTAACCAGCATTTTGGAGCAGCTTCTACACTGTTTGCTGGCATCTTCATTTTCAGAAGACTGCTTTATGTTGTTGTTTTGTTTTTATTAATTACCTCATTTTTATGTTTTCCTATGTCTTAAATATTCAATAATCGTGTCAATATTTGTGTGCTAGATTCATTTGGTCCACTCTCTCCCAATGTTGAATCAAATTCCTTAGTGATCACTACTAAGGAGCAGCTCTTCCATTTATTCTTCATGAATCTAGTCCTGTGTCCCAAGATACAGAACTGCACCTTTTTTTGTGGGGTCTGAATCAAGATTTTCCAGGAAGCAGTAATTTGTTGCGTTCATCTATTCCTGATGAGGCTCTCATCCAGTCAATATGCAGGTAGTTTAAATCACTGACTATTAGCACCTATGCTAAAGCTGCAGCTACTGTAATCTTATTTAACATATCATGATCTCTATCAAGTTACACACCAGAAGAGCGCTATGTTTTTACTGTTGGAGTAGGGGATTCCCATCTGCCAGTAATTTCTTATACTCGCACAATATTTTATGCTGCAGCACCTTATATTATCTTCTGTGTACTATGTCTGTACATTTCAGTTTGTCATGCCTGGAAAGTTAGCACCAGCATCTCCTACAGAGTTCTGCAATTCCCTGAGATATTTAAATTGGTATTGTCATTTGATGCCAAGCACTCGTTTCCTCATCTTATTCTTAGGATTCCGGATTGGTGTAGAATCGCTTAAAAGTTTTGCCCTTGCACTGTCACTCAATACCACATGTGCCAGTCAACTGGCACTGTAGGAGGTGTCATTTGCCTTCTATATTTATTATGATTGTGCTGTTTATTTCCCTCCCCGTCCGTTCAAAGACACATGGAACATTAATCTTGTCCCCCCTCATCTCTGTTTTACTGAAATAAAAACAAACAAACAAACCTCACCTTGAACTCTGCATTTCTACATAGACTTTTCTACACTGAATTTAAAGAATTTGTAAAGTCTTAAAGTGTCCTGATTAAACCAATTTATAAATCAAGCCAATGTATTCCTCAGAGATATTTAGAGAGAAATTTTTCTGGTTTTAGTTTGTGAAAAAAATATCCTTTTCTATTGGAGATTACAGGTGAAAAGTAAGGCTACTTCCTGATTCTTTCAAAGAAAGTACAACTTATTTTTATATAACTTGGGCATTGTTTTAAAATCCTTCATAAAAAACTTTCACGTAAAGCACTTTAGTTCAATGTTACTTTTATGTTTTGAATTAAATTATTAAAAAAAAGAAAACCCATTTTGTTCAACCTTGTAGCGGTGTGGCAAAGGC
>VWZT01011278.1:0-20160 GCA_013397055.1 Pachycephala philippinensis
CCCTCAGAGATCCCGGCTCCTCCCCACCCCACAAAGCCAGGCTGGGTTTTGCTCACCCCACTCTTCTCTCCTCCCCAGGTGTTCTGGGTGGGCCCCCTGATTGGGGCTGCGGCAGCTTCCATCCTCTACAACTACGTCCTGTTCCCGCAGGCCAAAACCCTCTCGGAGCGCTTGGCCATCCTCAAGGGCTGCGAGCCCGAGCAGGACTGGGCCGAGCGCGAGGCCCGGCGGCGCCAGTCCGTGGAGCTCCACTCCCCCCAGACCCTGCCCAGGGGGATGTCCGAGAAGGTGTAGCCAAACCTTTCCCTGGGCTGAGAGAGGAGCTGGAAACCTCTGGCGTGGTTTTAGTGCTTGTCCAGAGGAGCATCTCGCCTCTCCCGTCTCTCCCTTCGTTTCTCCCAGGGCACTGACATTGACTCCTCTCCCGGGGAGATGCTGTGCTGGTCCCACCCACCTCCTGTCCCCAGCTCTCCCCACGCCCGGCGGGTTCCTGATCTGGGGACAACCAGTAAATCCCAACCCCGCAGGAACGAGGACCCTGGGACCCCCCGGGATGCCCTCTGCCCTGTCCCCCTGGCAGGACACGGAGCTTGGCTGAGGCTGTTCCCTCCCGGAGAGCTCCGAGCAGCCTGGAGAGTGTTCATTACCCTGGGTGTGGAGGTTGCCACCCGATGCCTCATTGCTGCTGAACTCTGCTCCCCTCTCCGGTCCCCACTTGGCTCTTGGCTCACGCAGGAGCAGAAGCAGGAGCAGAAGCAGGAGCAGGAGCAGGAGCAGGGGCAGCAGCAGGAGCAGGAGCAGGGGCAGGAGCAGCAGCAGCAGCAGCAGCAGCAGCAGCAGGAGCACTCTTTCCAAGTCACGAGTGTCACACACGACAGGTTCTGCTGTGAAAGGGACTGAAGTGCCACTTCCCACCCGCCACAGGACACAGAGGTGCTCCCACAGGGGCTTTCCTGGGAAGATGGGACTGAGCGCACGGCCAGGAGTCCCTGCAGGCCCCACTGGGGAGCACTGGCAAATTCTCTCTCCTGTGAAACGACAAACCTGGGTTACAGCCCAAACTCACCCCCAGCTTGTCATTGGGCCAGGGTTGTCCTTCCTCTCTCTCCCCGGTTTTCCCTCCTTTCCCCTGGTCCGGTTCCCCTCGGAGGCTCAGACCACCCGGAACACACAAAGGAAAGATTTCTCACCCAAAGTGTTTCAGGTGTGAAGGATCAGATCCATGGAATGGGTTGGATGGGAAGGGACCTCAAACCCCACCCAGTGTCACCCCTGCCATGGCAGGGACATCTCCCACTGTCCCAGGCTGCTCCAAGCCCCGTCCAACCCAGCCTTGGACACTTCCAGGCATCCAGGGGCAGCCACAGCTTCTCTGGGCACCCTGTGCCAGGGCCTCCCCACCCTCACGGGGAGAAATTCCTTCCAATCCCCACCACTTGCTTCCCACATCCCTTTCTCACGGCTGCGTCACTCCGGACCCTCCAAACCCCTCCCACCCCTTCCCTCTGCCCTGCCAGGACCTGGTTGTGGTCCTCAGCCTGGCCAAGGGATTTGAGTTGGTCTCTGGGTGAACTTTGCTCCTTCAGCCATTAATTTAACCCCGTTTCACTTGCTCTGCCCCAAGTTCTCCATTCCCAGAGTGAATCCCAACAGTGCCCCCAGCGCTGCCCCATCAGTGTCAGCCCCACCAGGATTTCTCTGGAAAGGCTGTCAATGGGAATATCCAATGAGATTGGACCCAGTTCCGAGTCCTAAGGGATGATTTATGGATCATTATGGATTGTTTCCCTCCCCCTGCTCTGACAGGACCCCCCAGCAAATGCTGCTCTCCTCCCCTCAGCCCCATCCCTTCCTTTCTCCCTGTGCTCTTCCTCAGGTGTTGGAGGGAGCAGGAGGGGGCCCAGCTTTGATCTGGCCCAGAGCAGGTGTTTATCCACAGCCAGTCCCTGCAAACACCCCCAGGGGGCTTTGCCAAGGCAGCGCTTCCAGCCCTGGTTTGATCCACCCAAAAATGGGGGTTCTGCTTCCCTTTGCTCCTCGATGGCGAATTTGAATTTTAGCTCAAAGAGGCTTCTCAAAAATTCCCTCTGTTCTCAGCAATGGCAATAAAATCATGTTTTAAATCGATCCCAGTGTCAAATTGTATTTCTGTTATCAAACGCTCACTTTTAAAAGTCGTTTGGGGTTTTTGATGCTTTTTGAAGGAAAGTGAATCCATGTATGTGTGCAGGAAAATCCCAATGGACTTTTCCAGAAGTCAGCTTGTGCACGTTCTGCTGTAGGAAAAGCCACAGCTGAATTCGGTTATTTATTTAAATTAATGTTGGTGTGTTCAAGGTCTCTTCTCCAGAACGAAGCATTTCATTTATTATTTACCCTGACAATGTTTAAGTCTCGCAGCGCCTGAACCTGAGGTTTAATGTCTGATAATGTCTGACAATGTTTGATAATGGCTCTCCTCTTTCACATGAAGTGCTTTAAATTCCCTTTTACCCGCTGAATTCGGACACAAGGATCAAATACTGACACATTTATGGAAAACACCGGCACATTTATGGTAAATAATAAAGTCCTATAAAGTCACCTCCCAGACCCCAAATCCCTCAGCCCGGTGTCTGCAGCAGCTCCAGTCTTCCCGGGAATACAAATTCACCTTCCTGGACGAGCTGTGTCACTTCCCAGCCTTCCCTGTCAGGAAACCACCCGGACGTTCCAGATTGCACCAGGGGGCTGGAATTGGAGGGCAGGGTCAGGAACCCGGAGCTGCCACGGACCGACCATAATCCTCCCTAAACCGGCAACACTTGGGATGTCAGACCCCAAGGGAGTGATTCGAGCCTGGAGTTGAAGCATTCCCATGTCCTCCCACCCCCGGGACCACGAGGTTTTGCCTTTCTCCCACCTTGGGCTCGGGGATGGCCTCAGCTTTGGGCTGATCCTTCTGTGAATCTGCAGAAATTCCGGAGAATTTTGGACACACCCCTATCCCCTTCCTTGCCTTTGCTGCTCGGCTGCCATATTCCTGGAATCATGGAATTGTTACGGTTGGAAAATGCCTCAGAGACCAGCAAGTCCAAGCGCTTCCCCTGCACTACTGAGGCCACCCCGACCATGTCCCCAAGTGTCACAGCTCTGAAATCCCCCCAGGGATGGGACCCCACCCCTGCCCTGAGTAGCTGTGCCTGGTCTGGAAAACCCTTTCCATTGAGGAAATTTCCCCAATATCCAACCAAACCTCCACTGGCCCAGCCTGAGGCCGTTCCCTCTCCTCCTGTCCCTGTTCCCTGGGAGCAGAGCCCGACCCCCCCGGCTGCCCCCTCCTGTCAGGGAGTTGTGCAGAGCCACAAGGTCCCCCCCGAGCCTCCTTTTCTCCAGGCTGAGCCCCTTTCCCAGCTCCCTTGGGAATTCTCCAGACCCTTCCCTGCTGTTCCATCCCCTTCCCCAGCTCCATTCCCCTCCCTGGACACGCTCCGGCCCCTCGAGGTCTCTCTCTCTTGGCACTGGAGGCCCAAAGGGACCCCAGGATCTGAGGGGTCTCAGCAGAGCCCAGTGAAGGGGCCCTGCCCTGGTCCTGCCGCTCATGGCTTCTGATGGATTTGTCCATCCTTTTCTGATTCCCAAGGAATTCCCTCCTTTCCCCACTCCAGCTCTGGGAAGGGGCATTGCCACACCCCCCCGCTGACCCCATACCTGCTGTAGGGGCAGCTGAGGGCAACCTGGGAGCATCCAAATCCCTGCCCAAGGAATCCAGGAGAGCCTGGGAACACCTACCTCGATCCCAGCACCTGAAGGGTTTCTGCACCACATGGGGAAATGGGGAAAGGGCTGGGAGAACATGGAAATAAAATCACGGCCTGGAGAAGCCCAACCCCACCTGTACCTTGGAAATGCCAGCCCAGGACAAAGCCCTTCAGCCCCTGGTCACACCTGTGGGATGGGGAGGACAGAGCTCGGCCCAGGGTCACCTCGGTGCGAGGCAGAGTGAGTTCTGTGCTGGGCATTTCTTGGCCTGAGCTTCCCAAATCCTCCCCGTCCCAACCCCAGAGGCTGCAGGAGCCTCCAGCAACGCCATGACCTGCCCGGGATCAGGCACATCATTATTTTACATCATTGTTTTTATGGATCTATTTACACATGGAGAAATGTTTCCCGAGCGTGCTTTCCTTGAGGAGGGGCCGGAGCCAGGAGGGCGAGAGGAGGAGGCAGGGCCAGGGGTAGGAGGTGACCACAGACCATCCCAGACGGTGCTGGTACTCCAGGGGGAAGCCAAACATCCCAAAATTCTGCTGTTTCCAGGGCTCTAGTAAGACCTGCTTCCCAGGGCTCTGCCAAAGGATCCGCTGGAGAGAATGGAGGCTCTGCTTCAATTTCTATCCAAATTTCCCAGGAATCCAAACAATCGAAAGGAAAATCCCACATTTCCAGACACCACCCAGGGCAAGAATCTTCACCTCCAGACCTGACGGCACAAGGGATGTTCCCAGCATGGGTCTCTTTCACTCCCCAGGGAACATTTTAAAGCTGAGAAATTCGGTGGTGCATTTGCTCTGAGTCTCAGCGGGAGAATGGGGGGAAAATGGAAATGGATTTTCCCGTTCCCCAGCTGTCCCAATGTCCCCAGCGTCCTGCTGTGAAACCTTGGGCACTTGGAGCCAGGGGAGTGCGTGAAAACCGTGGCTTTTTCACAGAACCATAGCAGGGTTTGAGTGGGAAGGGACCTCAAAGCCCATCCTGTCCCACCCTGCCAAGGCAGGGACACCTCCCATGGCAGGGACACCTCCCACTGTCCCAGGCTGCTCCCAGCCCCGTCCAGCCTGGCCCTGGACACTGCCAGGGATCCAGGGGCAGCCACAGCTGCTCTGGGAAATCCATTCCAGGGCCTCACCACCCTCCCAGGGAGGAATTCCTTCCCAATATCCCGCCTATCCCTGCCCTCTGGCAGTTGGAAGCCATTCTTCTCCCGGCACTCCAGGCCCTTGGAATTTGTCTCCGTTCACCTTTCCTGCAGCTCCTTCAGGCACTGGAAGGCCTCAGTGAGGACATCCCTGGTCTCTTCTCCAGGCTGGACAATCCCAGCTCTCCCAGCAGAGCTGCTCCATCCCTCTGATCCCCCTGGTGCCTCCCCTGGGCTCTCTCCAGCAGCTCCAGGTGCTCCCTGTGCTGGGCCCAGGGCTGGGGCAGCTCTGCAGGTGGGGTCTCACCTGAGGGGGCTGAGGGGCAGAACCCCCCTCCCTCCCCTCTGCCCACGCTGGGGCTCAGCCCAGGCTCGGGGGTCTCTGGGTCCTGTCCAGCTCTCACCCCCCAGCAGCCCCAGGGTGTTTTTAGGAGTTTGCAGATTCCCGCAATGATATCAAGAACTCGTTAATTTATTTATGGTGTTGTTCAGGTGATTCAGAGCCTGGTTCTGACTTTAGGTCCCTCTGCCTTGGTGCAGCTGAAGCTCCTCCAGCCCAGGCAGGACGGGAGGGGGAAAATCCCTTCCCAGGGACATCTCCCACCCCACATCCTTCCAGTCTGTTCCCAGGTGTGCTCCCCGTAACCCAGTGTCAAATTGTATTTCTGTTATCAAACGCTCACTTTTAAAAGTCGTTTGGGGCTTTTAATGCTTTTTAAAGGAAAATGAATCCACATATGCGTGCAGGAAAATACCTTTTTCCTGCACGTATATGTGGATTCATTTTCCTTTAAAAGGAAAGACTGCTCAGGTGCAGACATTTCCACAGCAAACACCTTTCCAGGGGAAAGCACCACTGCCCCGAACCCCTCTGAACCCCGAGGACACAACAAACGGCTCGCAAGAATTCCAAGGGAGCGAAAAGGGAGCCTTTGGATGTCCCTGGTGCCCGTGGCTTTGCTGGAAAGGGCTGGACCTGAACATCTGGACACCGGAGCTTCATCCCACCTTTCCCACTCTGTGTGATCTGATTTTCCAGCCGGGCTTTCTCTTTCCCTGATACTCATCGTTATCCCCCGGGACAATTTAAGGATGATTTCAATGCAAATGAACCCCCGAGGAGGCAGAGCAGCCCCAGAGCTGCCTCGAGACCGCCAGGAATTACTGAGCAAAGAGCAGAGCAACGCTGTCATTAGGCTTTGTCACCAGTCAGCACTTCCAGAGCGTTTAGGTGGCACCCTGAGGGAGCACGGGTTACCGGGTCACTGTGACCCCCGGCAGCCACCCAGGGCTGGAGGACACCCTCGGGACAGCCCCAAAACTCAGTGTCACAGCGCTTGGGCTCTGAAGCCGGGACTGAAGGAAGGCAAAGCCTCGTTGCTGCAGGGCAGGAGAAAGTGGAAATGCCACCAGCCCCAGGCCAGTGGTGTCATCCCTCAGCTTCAAAGAGACGGCAGCAGATGGGGGCAGATAAGAGGGATCCTTGAAAGGCCCATCTGAAACACCTGCACAGGTGCATCCCAAAGCAGCAGCAAACCCTTCCCTGCAGCCCCCGGACTGAGGATCGGGAGGGCAAAGTTTGCTGCTTCTGCCCTGTGATATTTCGGTTTTTCCTTATCAATGACTTGTTGCAAAATCCTGAAGCTGAGCCAGCAAGAAACACCTTTTCTCTTCAAAAACTGAACCAAACTTTCTCCTCTGATGTAATCCCAACCAAGGTCTTTGGGTCATCTAATCCCAGCCCACGACTTTAGGTCATGGGTTGGACTCGAAGATCTCAGAGGTCTTTTCCAGCTCAGTGGATTCTGCATTTCTGATCCCAGTTCCAGCAGATTTGGTGTCTCCTGCTCAGGACATCCTGTCACTGTTATTATTCCTGCCTCTGTTACTGGGCCAGTTTTGAGGTCCTTGGCTGAGCTACGGAGCCAGGCCGGGAGGAAATCCCAAACTCCGGCTGGTGCTGGGCTCAGCAGCGTTTGTGACCTGAATTTGGAGCAGCCTCTGCCAGGCCCCGAGGTGCAGCACGGAGCCGAACTCACCAAAACAGCGAGGAAACGCAAATTAACAACAGCAAATTAGCAACAGCAAATTAACAACAGCCCTGCGCGGGCTCCAGCAAGGAACTGGGCAGAGTGGGGACAGCAGGGACTGGCACAGGGTGGCCTCAATGACACACACACCTCCATGGGCAAGGCAGAGCCCGGGACGGCTCCGGGGGAGGATGAGGCAGCAGCTGCCTCCCTCCCACCCCCTCCCCGCTTTGGGGTCCCTCTGCTGAGGGATTCGGGCAGTTTGGGTTGTGTTTGTCTGCTGATGCCAGCGAGGACGAGGAGGAGGATGAGGAGCAGCAGGAGGAGGAGGAAGGAGGCAGCCAAACCTGCCCTGGTTGCCAAAAGCCTGCCCGTGGTGTGTCCTGCAGGGCGGGTGAAGCCAGGCGTGCGTGACCCCTCCACGTAGGTGTCCGTCTGTCAGCGCCGCCTGCCCGGGGCCTGCCACCTCCTTGCCCAATTCCATTAAACCTGACACATCAAAGCACTTTCAGTTCAGCCAAGCTCCCCGGATGGCACGGGGCCAGGGAGAGGACAGAGAGCCTTCCCCATGCCAGGGCTGACATCAGAGCAGCCAAGCAGGAATGCCCCGGCGAGAAAAGGTTCCCAAACTGCCTCGGGATGAGGCTTTGTGTGGGGTGTTGGGACAGAAACATCTCGTTTCTCTCCGGGAGTTTTCCCTGTCATTCCCAGCCATATTTGGTTATACCCCCTAGTCAGCTGCAGGATTTTGCTTATTATTACCCACACTTGGGAGGCTAGAAGAGCATTTTTTTGGCTTTTCAGCCAAAGTCAGGAGTGTGCTGGAGGAGCCGAGAGCAAAATGCAGCCGCCACCAAGGGAGATCCATGATGGGAACACCGAGGAAGGGTTTGGGGGATGGGAACAGGGAGCATCTTATCCAGCTGCAGCCACAGACAGGGCTGAAGGGAAGTGGCAAGTAATTACCGCAGCTGGAATCTGGCCAGGGTGTCTTGAAATACCAGCTTGCAAAACTTTCACCAAAACACGCCAGCGGACCAGGTGTTTCGAGGATAACAGATCTGGGCTTTGACTCTGCAATCAGCCCCGGGATCAGCAGATCCAGGAGAAAGCCATTATCAGGAATTAAGGCTGTAATAGATCCTCAGTCCCTCAAGGCTCTCCAGGTCTGTTTTGCTCAGGATTTTGGGTACAATGGAAGAGAAAAGCTCATTTATTTCCAGTTCTAGACAAGAAGTCCCCTTTCCTTGCTCTGGACAGGAATCCTCCTGGTGTTTGACCCCCCAGGCCTGAGAGCCTCTCAGAAGGCAGCAGTGAATCCAGCTTTCTGGATTTAGAGAGGATTTTACCAATGTCCTGCCTGCAGAGCTGTTCTCCCCGAGTGCTGGAGCGTGGCTGCCCCTGCAGAGAGACCTAGGATAAACCCGGCCTGGGCATCACTCGACAAAGGAAACGTGGATCAACCAAGCAAGGAGAGCAGATCTGGCACCCAAACCCATCTAAAAACAATAATCCTGGCACAAGGCTGCGAGGGCTATGCAGAGAACCAAGCATTCTTTGTTAAGTGTCACCCGAGACCTTTTCCGCCCCAAAACCTCAGTCCCCAAGAGCCTCCCCGGCCGCTCCCTGCCAGCCCAGGCTCTGCAGATGGGTGGGTTTGGGATGGAGGGCAGTGCCCCGGGAACATGAAAGGAGAAGTGTAAACATGGCCTGCGTCCACGCAGAGCCTGTGGCTTGGTGCTGGCATTCCCAGGAGCAAAATCACTGCTCGTTGAGCAAGAGCTGGAGAGGCAGAAAGAAAAGGAAAGGGCGCAGATGGCAGGGGAGGAGACGCCGTTCCCAGCTGCAGGCTGGGAGCAGCCCCCAACTCCAGCACTTGCTCCAGTGCTCTGGGAGGAGCAGCAGAGAGGAAAGGGAGCAGAGGTTCCCAGCCAGGCTCGACGCCAGGAGCCCTCTCCATCCCAGTAAGGCCATCCCATTTCTCCGTCCACCCACCTCAAGGAAGCTCCGGCTCATCTACAGCTCCCCAGATGGACAAAGCTTCCCCCAAACCCTTCCCTGCTCCCTGGACAACTGCAAACCACTGGTTTCCTGGAGGTGAGCTCTCTCAGCAGCCTGGGAGAAGCTCCAGCTGTTTAATTTTCCTTCACATTTCAAGGTCCCATGGAAGCTGAACGCAGCCGGAGCCCAGCCCCGGGAGAGCTCCTCCAGCCCAAGGAGAGCTTTCCAACAAGAGCAGTGCAAGCCCAGGGAGGGAGGGAGGGATTATCAACTACACCTGTGCTAATGAAACACCCAGGACCTGGCGAGAGGCAGCAAAAGGGAAAAGCAGAGGAGGGAGCTCAGCCTCGTTATGCAACCTCGTTATTTAACGACCACAGAGACACCCTATAGGGGCTCTTTGTTTGCAGAGGGAAAGGAGAGAAATGCCACCAATATCTGAGTCACTGGTTCACCAAGAGGCTGCGAAGACGTTTTCAGATGGAAACTTTTCCAGGTTCACATGATAATTTGGGAGGACTGGCTAATTCCCTGGCTCCACCCACCACCCTGTAACACAGCTCCTGCTGCTCTTGCATATATAGATAGGTATGGCCCTACACCTGGGTGCACACACCAGAGCCCGGACACAGAGCAATCCTAAACCTCCTTCCTCCCCGGCTGCCCTCCACCTGCTCCCGCCATGAAGAAGGAAATACTAACCCTGGCCTTTGCTCGAGCCGTCTTTGTGGAGTTCCTCTCCACGCTCATCTTCGTCTTCATCGGGCTGGGCTCGGCGCTGAAGTGGCCATCAGCCCTGCCCAGCATCCTGCAGATCGCGCTGGCCTTCGGGCTGGCCATCGGCACCTTGGTGCAGGCCTTCGGCCACATCAGCGGCGCCCACATCAACCCCGCTGTGACCATCGCCTTCTTCGTGGGCAACCAGATCTCCCTGCTCCGCACGCTGCTCTACATCGTGGCCCAGCTGGTCGGGGCCATCGCGGGCGCCGGGATCCTCTACGGCGTCACCCCCGCCAACACCCGCGGCAACCTGGCCATCAACGCGGTGAGTCCCTGCCCGCAGGCGCTCCCCTCTTCCCCTCGTCCCCTTCGGCGCCGACACGACACGGGGAGGAGAATCCGTCGGGATGGGCCCTCAGCGCTGTGTCCCGCACACACGGAGGGCTGGGAATGGGCCGGGAGTGAAGCCGAGCTCTGACATGACAGCTTTATTGTGCAGGTGATGAGTGGGATGTTTTTCCCCTCCTTTAATGAGGGCTTCCTCTGTCCTGAGGGCCCCGTGAGTCACCCGCACCATTGAGATGTTCCCGAGTGCAGCCTCTCCACCTGGAGATTAGCGCGGGATAGGAGCTCTGCCAGCAGCAGGGGGGAGGGAGGGAGCAGAGCCCAGTCAGACCAGTATGGGCAGGGGGAGCAGAGCCCACTGGGACCAGTGCGCCGAGGGAGCTGGGAACCGAGACGGATGGGAGAGGTGGTGGGGGAGAGCTGGAGAAGGAGCAAAGAGCAGGACGGTGTCCAGGGGCTGCTCGCAGAGGGGGCTGCTCGCAGGGGAGGAGGGGGCACGGTGGGACCCTCGGAGATATGCGGGAATGAGGTACAGCCTGAAACCCTCGGGGCAGTGCTGGGAAAACACCTGGAATGGGAGTGGTGGAGCTGCCGCTCCAGCCACAGACAGGTCTGGACCCCTGGGAACAGCACAGACGTTACAGAGGGTTCGGTCACTGGGATGAGGACCTCCAAAGCGTCTCATTCCACAGATTCTACATCCCAAACAAGCCAGATTTAGCTAAAAAATGAGCTGTGATGGGTTGGGTCACTTTGTCCTTCCCAGCAGGGTCGAATCCCCCTGAGAGTCCCCAGGGTTTTGTGCAGAGTCACTGGGACACAACAGCCCATCCCACCCCATGACCTTCATCCCAACCCTCACCCTCCGTCCCCTCCCAGCTGCTCCTCATCCTCCTGGGCAGGTGCTCCACACAGGGCAGGACACGAGTCAGGGTGCAACAGCCTGCCAGGACCAGAGGGGAAAGAAATGCAGGAGAGAAGGGAACTGGCGGGAAAGCGCTCGGTGCTGTGGAGACAGGGAAGTGGAGAGAGATGTGGAGAGCTGGGAAAGGGACAGGCTTGGGGGAGAGACAGATTTTGGGGAATTGCAAAGAAAGAAAGATCATTTCTTTCCTTTCAGAGGAGGAGCAGGGAGCCCGAGCGGGGGCTGGGCAGGGGTCCCAGGGGCTTCTCCTCCAACTTCACCCTCCCAAATCTACCAGCAAACACCCGGAGCCCTCCCGGTGATGCCGAGCCCCGGGGAGGGTTAATTATTGTCACTCTCGTGGTTCCAGCTCAACAACAACATAACCCCAGGCCAGGCCCTCGTGGTGGAGATCATCCTCACCTTCCAGCTGGCCGCCTGCATCTTCGCATCCACGGACAACCGGCGCAGCGGCGTCGGCTCCCCTGCGCTGTCCATCGGCCTCTCGGTCACCGTGGGCCACCTGGTGGGGGTGAGTGCAGGGTGAGGGGCCTGTGAGCACAGAACTCCCCAAAATGCCCTCGTGCAGTTGGTCCTGAGGGAGCTGCTCTGGGAGGGACAACACGAGAGGTCCTGGGGCTCCTCTGTGGTGAGGGGCCATCTCCAGCCCTCTGGAACAGAGACACTGTCAGGGGCCACTTCAGTCCCAAAGAGCAGCTCCGATCTGCTCCTTAGCCCGGGGTTCTTTCCACACCTCCAGATTTACTTCACCGGCTGCTCCATGAACCCTGCGCGCTCCTTCGGGCCCGCGGTCGTCACCAGGAGGTTCAGCCCCGCACACTGGGTGAGTGCTGGTGGCACTGGGGACAGGGACAGGTGGGGGCCACGTGGGGACAGGGCAGGGACTGCCATGGGGATGACAGGGCTGGGGGTTTCAGAGCCCACCCCAGGCAGGAAGGGTTGAAAGGGGCTGGAGAACGAGGGAGGTTTTGCCCCTTGACGCATTGGGAACAGTTAATCCCCTGGCACAGAGCCAGCGAGGGGACAGAAATTAATCCATCCCAGGGTAGTTTGGGTGGGAACAACCTAAAGGCTCATCCAGTCCCACCCCTGCCATGGGCAGGGACACCTTCCACCAGCCCAGGCTGCTCCAAGCCCCGTCCAATCTGGCCTTGGGCACTTCCAGGGATGGAAATCAGCCGTGGTGCCCTCTGAGCAGCATTGGTGCCCCATCCAAGGGGAAGGAAGCCCACAGAGAAACCCAGCTTGGGCTTTGCTCTTGCCCAGCACTTCCTGCAAGCTCAGCCCCAGCCTTGCAGAGCAGGTTGGGCCCTCAGCGAGCACAGGCTGAGGGGGGTCAGCCCAGGAAGTCTCTGGAACAGGTATTCTCCTCTCTCCACGTGGCAGGAGAGTGGAGCAGGGATGGGTGGTGGTGTCGTGAGCAGACCTGGAGCCCCAGCCCCGGAGCTGCTCTCACCCTTCCCCTGTCCCTTTCCAGGTGTTCTGGGTCGGGCCCATCCTCGGGGCGTGCTTGGCCTCCCTGCTCTACTTCTACATCCTGGTGCCCTACTGCATGAACATGTCCGACAGGGTGGCCATCATCAAGGGCACCTACGAGTCCGAGGAGGAGTGGGAAGAGCAGCGGGAGGAGAGGAAGAAGTCCATGGAGCTGACCCCGCCGTAGGAGCAGCTGGAACAGCCGAGCCGAGCGCGGGGAGGAAGCCCCACACAGGGGCTCACGCGCGCCCCAAAGCCAGGCAGGACCTCACCCAGCTGCAGCCGCAGACTCTCGCTCCAGACCTCCCGCGCCGGCCCCCGCGGGATGCAGGACGGCCGGGGGCTCTGTGTGTGCGTGTAAAGAACCCTGCATGAGCTCTAGAACCTCGCAGCTTCCCCGCAGCCACAACGCCCCTCAGCCAGCCCTGGCACCCTCGGCTCCATCCCCGCCCTCCCGCTGCAGCTCTTCGCCGTGGCACGGCCCCAGACCCCGCCTTGGGGCACCTGCAGGACCTCACCTGGCCCAGGTACGGCAACACCTGGGGGCCCTGGGGGAAGGGGAACGACCGCTTAGGGCAGGGGGGTGCAGCTACCCCCCAGCCCCGGGGCTGCTCGTAGATGCTCTTTTACCTTTCCTGGTGCTGGGAGTCCTTTTTATTCCCAAAGAATGAGACTTTTTGGATTCTGTGTTGAGATCTTTGTATTATACTTTATTATTTATTGCGAATAAAGGAAAGTTTAAAAAAAAAAAATCCTAGGTGCAAATCTGCTCAAGTCTCAAAGTTCAGGAGGGAAAAGGGATTGAGCTGGATGCAAACTCATCCCAAAGGGTCGGGGAAACAGTGGGCTCAGACCCCAAATCCTGTGGGAGCTGGAGGGTTGGGAGGGGGAAACATCAGTCCTGGGAAGGATAAGTGGGTGCTTGTGATGGAGCGGGGAAGAGCAGCAGGTCCAGGGCAGCTGGGAGTCCATCCCGGGGCTGGCACGGGCTGGGAGGAGCAGGAGCAACCCTTCCAACCCTTCCCACACGGCCGGTTTGACTCCGGCCGTACCAGTTCTCCCAGACAGCTCCACGGGTGCCCTCAAAAAGTGACCCACAACTCCCCAGCCCCTCGTCTGTGCCAAACCCACACCTTCACCTGACCTTCTGCTCCGGCCCTGCTCTTCCAGTTCTACCACAACCCTCTGCCAGAGCAGCTCCCGGCCAAGGCACCGGCACAGGGACACCGGGACAGGGACATCAGCACAGGGACAGGGACACCGGGACAGGGACTCCAGCACAGGGACACCGGCACAGGGACAGGGACACCATCACAGGGACAGGGATAGAGGCACCGGGACAGGGACACAGGCACAGGGACAGGGGCACCAGCACAGGGACACCGGCACAGGGACAGGGACACCAGCACAGGGACAGGGACAGAGGCACCGGGACAGGGACACAGGCACAGGGACAGGGGCACCAGCACAGGGACACCGGCACAGGGACAGGGACACCAGCACAGGGACAGGGACAGAGGCACCGGGACAGGGACACAGGCACAGGGACAGGGGCACCAGCACAGGGACACCGGCACAGGGACAGGGACACCAGCACAGGGACAGGGACAGAGGCACCGGGACAGGGACACAGGCACAGGGACACCGGCCCCGGCCCAGCTCCCTCCCACCCCCTCCCCAGCCCCAGCCCCTCCTCCCGCTGCCCAGGGGAGTTTCCACCACGGACCCCCGCGGAGGTGGGACTCCCTTCCCTGGAGCTCCCCGATCCCGGGTTCGGCTCGATCCCAGCCAGGAGGGTCCTGCAGCCTTGGCCAGGGGGGATGGGCAGCATCACCTGGATTTTGGCACCCCTGGACCGGGAAGCAGCACCTTAACCCCCCCCTAGATGTCCCCAGAAGGGGTTGGGGACAAGCAGGACAAGGAAGGGAGGTAGAAGAGCCATTTGGATCAGCAGCAGGGCCAGGAAATTAAATCCTGCAACCTCCCCCACCCATCCTCAGGGATGGGCTGAGGACCCCCCTGCCTCAGTTTCCCCTTTTGAAGGATATTCGGCCCCTTTCCCATGTGGAGATGGGAAAAACACCGGCCCTGGTGAGATTAAAGCATGTCCAGATCCCAGAGACCCCTCTCAGGGGCTGGAGCAGGACAGCCCCCCAAAACCTGCACCCTCCGGTGTCCTCTCCCTGCGCCCCAGACCTTGAGGATGCACTCAAGGGTGCATTCAACCCCACCCAAATTGGGAATCTTGGCCATCCCTCCGATTTTGGAGCTCTGAACCCCCTCCATCCCCACAGCAGAGCAGGGACGTGGGAGTCCCAGTGGGAACTGGGGACCACCAGAGCCTCCCCCAGCTGTGCCCAGCCCCCCCGGGTGATCAGCTCCAGGGGAAGGAGCCCGGGCTGGGTGTGAGCCCTCCCGGGATGAATCAGAGCCTCTGCAGCTCCAGCTCTGTGTCAGCACAAAATCCACCCAGGGCCCGGCCCCGAGCCCAGCTCGGGCACCACGGGGGGATCGGGGTCAGTGGGACCCCAAAGCCGGGCGGGTGCAGCTGAGCCCAGCAGGAGCCCTCAGGAACACGGAACCCCCGGCTCCCTCCCCACCCGGCGTCCCTGGCCCTGAGGGTTGGATCCAGGCAGGCAGGGGAATTTAATCCAGGCTGGATTTTGGCATCCAGCAAACCCCGTGACCTCACCTGGCCAGGGCAGAGCCCAGGTCAGGGCTGGGAAAGCCCGAGGTGCTCGCACCTGTCCTCACCTGTCCAGGAATGGGAACAGCAGCGCTTGAAAACCAAAGGAGAATTTTTTTTTATTATTATTATTTTTATTGTTTTTATTTTTATTACTTCTTTAACATTCCAGCTTCTTCAGACCGATTTTTAATAAGATTGGAAGGCTGGGAGGCAGCAGCGCCCCACTCACTCCCTGAGCAGAAATTGGTTTTTCACAGGAAAATCCACTTTTATTTCAGCAGGAACAGCAAGGCCAGGTACAAACCCGAGTGTTCACACCTGATTTACCTGCGGTGCTGTGCTGGTTTTCCTGCTTCTCCCTCAAAACAGGAGTTTCCATTCCAGCAGCGGCATCCCATCCCATCCCATCCCATCCCACCCCACACCCTTCCCTAAGCCACACAGCTCCGCCACCTTTTGGGATATAGAAAGGTGAATTACACTTTTTTTAACAGGTTTTTTTGCCCTAATTTGAACGTTTCTCACCAGGTGAAACCACTCCAAAGGCACCTCATTACCATTCCTGGGTGGTTTTGCTCTAATTAAGGGTTATTCCCTGAACATGTCCACAAGCAGCTGCTCTGCTGTAAGAAGATTTCACAGAATTCCTCACTCCTGAGCACCTTTTCCATCCTCAGGTAATCACTGCTCAGCTTTAAAAATCGGATTTTTTTTCTAGAGGGAAGAAAAACCCAACGATTTTCACAGGTTGCAGCAGTCTGGAAACCTCCTATTTTTTACACATCAAAGGGCTTTTAGGTCTGTTTAAGTCAAACTAAGGAAGATCTCCCACAGATAATTTAAACTCCCTGAACCCCAAGTTTTCCGGACAGGGAAAGGAACCAGGGTCATGAGAAGAAGCAAAACCCGGTGGAAATGGCCCCGTTGAGGATTTTTCTGTGGGGTGCAGGAGCCTCTTTGTTTCTGCCCCTTGCAGAGGGTGAGACCCAACTCTGTCCAGGAGGGAGCGGGAACAGAGCTCCACATCTGGGGCTCATCCCCTCCCCCCTGCTCCCAGCTCCAGCTGTTTCGCATCCCTGAATGCTCCGCTTGAACCCTCGGGTCCTGGAGAGCAGGGTCTGGTCTCACCTGGGAGCTCAGCCCAGCTCGCTGGAAAGACGAGGAGAAAACAACCCAGGAAATCCCAGGGAGGGAGAAAAGCATCACGGACAGGTTTGAATCCCAGCTGGGAAGTCCAAGCAGCCCAGGAAGCACTTCCCTGCTCTAGGAGGAATTCCAGGGCTGTTCTGGAGAGCCCCAAGCAGGCAGGGAGCAGCTCAGGAGCTGAGCCAGGAGAGAGAACACAGAACAGAGCAGAGAACAGAACCCAGAACAGAGAACCAAGAACAGAGCAGAGAACAGAACCCAGAACAGAGAACAGAACACAGAACAGGACCCAGAACAGAACCCAGAACAGAGCAGAGAACAGAACCCAGAACAGAGAACAGAACACAGAACAGAACACAGAACAGGACCCAGAACAGAGCAGAGAACAGGACCCAGAACCCAGAGCAGAGAACCCAGAGCAGAACCCAGAACAGAGCTCGGGGCTCCACATCAGGAAACTTTATTCCTGCAAATACTGACATTTCCAGAGCATTTCCAGGGGTGAAATGCCTCTGGAGAGGAGCGAGCTGGGCCCCAGGAGGGAGCCCGGCCTGGGTGTTGGCATTAGTCACGGCACGGGCTGTGCCTGCACCCACCTCCTTCAGAGCCTTCCTCCTCCTACTCAGCCTCTGCCCAGCCTGTTGTGACACGAGATCCCTCGTTAAGAGCCAGAAAACAGCTCCCGGGCCATGAGACCCCTCGTTAGGAGCCAGGCAACAGCTCCCGGGCCATCCAGGGCCAACAGCCACCCTTCCTCTTGTCACCCCCCAGCCATGAACACGGCCTCTGCCTGAGCAGCAGCTCCTGGAGTTTGTGTTTGGCTCCCTGGCTCAGAGCATGGGGATTTGGGGTCAGGTTGGGCACCCCGTGGTGCTGCCCCGCTCCCAGTGCCACCAGTGCCCCGCTCCCAGTGCCACCAGTGCCCTGCACCCAGCGCCATCAGTGCCCTGCTCCCAGTGCCACCAGTGCCCTGCCCAGTCCCCACCGTGCACCAAGACCCTGGAGCGTGCAAGGGAGGGCAGCACCAAAATTCATGGAAAGGTGAGAATTGCCCAAAAACCACCCAGGACACTGAGGAGGCGAAGGGCTGGAGATGTCCAGAGAGCAGGGAGGGCAAGAGGAGATCCAAAGGTGCTTCTGTTCCCACCTGAACAGCTCCTGCAGGCCCCAAAATGCCTCTTCAATAACTCCCAAGTCAACTTTAGTAAGTCCTGACTCCTACAGCCCAAAAAAATGCCTCTTTAATAAATCCCAACAATTTTAATAAGCCCCAACTCAACTCTAATAAGTTCCAACTCCTTCAGCCCCAAAAACACTTCTTTCAAGCCAGACCAGTCAGGAGTTTTTAGCAGATGTCCCAAGGTGGGTGTCCCCCTGCCCTGGCCCAAGCCGTGGGTGCTCTGGAGGAGCACTCCTTGGAGAGCAAAGGGTGCCCAGGGCATCTCCTGCTGCCCTCTGCTGGGATTGTCCATGGTGAAAGTGATGCCTTAGGATTTAGCTTTTATATGTTTCAAATCCTGCATTCCCAGTGTGTAACTCTGCAGTGTCCTGCAGCCTGGGAGCTGCTGCTCTCTCATGCTGAGACAGACAGAACAAAGCCTCTCCAGGCTGCTCTCCAAGGACACCCAGCCCAGCCTAGGCCCAAAATGTGGAACCCAGCATCTTGAGAAGGGGGGCAAGCTGAGGGGAAATTCCATCATTAGCTAAAGTTGAATTGGTGAAATTGGGTTGAGATGCAAATGGACCAAAGCTATAAAAGTGTGAAGAACTCGTGACTCGGGGTCCATCTTGGGTGCAGCCTTTGGCCTGCCCAGGGTGTGCCTCTGAAGGCCTTTCAAATAAATATCCACCTTTATTCCCTTACTCCTGTCCAGTCTCTGTTTCTAGGCTGGCCTCTTTAGCCATCAAAAGGAGAGGTGGCCAGGGAGACCCTCCCCAGAACATCTCCACCTGAGGGAAAACCCCGCTCTCGCTCCCATCCACCCTTCCCAAAGCTCAGCCTCAGCACTCCATGGACGTGGAGGTTCCCTCCCTGCTCCCCTGGCGTGTGGAGACTCCCGCCCAGCGCCGGCGGGATCGGGGCTGCTCCCGCTGCCAAGTTTCCTCTTGCTCAAGGTTTTGCCTCGGCTTTCCAGGATCTGTTTATTCGTAATCTCCTTCCAAACAAAGTCCAACGGCGGCTCCTCTGAGGGGTCCTGGTGGTGGCATCAATAAAAATCAAGAGTAATAAGGCGAGAAGATAAAGCCACCCCGCAGGCCTGAGCTCGGCCTGACAAAGAAGCTTTGTTGGGAAAGGTCAGCTCCGGAGCCAGGAGGGTTTCCCAGGCTGGAGAAAGCAAGAACTCAGCAGGCAAGGAGGGGATTAAACTGAGCTTTGTTAAACCACAGCCCTGGGGTGAGGCCTCTGAGCTGCCCCAGCTCCCCCAGCCAGGCTTTGGGCTGGCTTCCTCCTAAACAAGAGCTCCTCAGGCTCGGTGCCTCCATCCAGCCCCAGGATGTGCAGGAAAAGGAGGACAAGACCTCAAGGACCCTCTCCATGCACAGAACCACTCGGGAGGGTTGGGACCTGACCCACGACAGAAACAACCCCTGAAAAATCGCCACGCACCAGCAAAATAAACCAAATTAATCCCCTGGCACAAGGCCTCCAGGATCCAGGCCCGGCTCTGCCACTTGACATTAATCCTGCTTGGCAAAGGCCATGGCAGCTCCTGTGCCCATGAGCAAGGTGCAGCTGCAGGTTGGGATAAAGCCCTCTTGTGCAGCCAGGATTAAAAACGGGGATAAAAACAAACTGAAATGTTCAGCACAATTGGCCTTTTCTGAAAAGTCAGAACGAAAAAACCAAACCAATTCCTCTTCCCCAGCAAATCTTTCAGCTTTTACCAGTGGGGACATTTCCCTCCTTCCCAGGAGCTGGTTTAGCTGGGGACAGGGCCGTTGGTTTCCTGCCAAGCAGCTAAGGAAAATGAGCCCTTTCTCCATTCTTTTTTTAAAAATTCCTTATTTTTTAAGCTACTTATCCCAACAGCCGATTGCTCCCTCACTGGGAGCCCCCCACTTGGAGATCAGAGTCCACAGGAATTCCGAAACCTGTTATCACCCTCCTAGGGAAGGGATATAAAACTCAGCTTGTTTTCTTATCTCTTGGAACAGAAAACCTCGGTGTGTTTCGCAAAGGAGCCCTGTAGGAACAGTTAATCAGCGGATAAAAGCGTGTTGGGTGTGCAAACACAGCCTTATCCCACCGCTGACATCAGGGCTCGCATCTCCATGGCTTTGTCCTGGATTTTTGCCACGTTGTGTTTGGATTTTGAGCTCAAACACAGAGCTGGGCTCGGCAGAGCTCGGCTCCTGCTCTGCAGCAGCATCCCCGCAGCAACCAGAGCCGTGCTGGCGTTCGCTCGTCCCTCCTGCACCATCCAACCCCCAAATCCTCCTTTCTTTCCATGGAAACAGCGGTGTTCCTGAGAGCTCCCCTGTGTGCCAGCAGCCGCCCCAGTCCCTCAGGCTTTGCAGCAAAACCACGTCTCGGTGTCACTGATCAGAGCCTTCCCCGGGCAGGGAATGCCCGCCCACCCCGGGCACGACCCCAGACCATCCCTGCATGAGCCATCCTGCAGCACCGGGGCCATCGGGAGCCAGATCCAGCAGCAGATCCATCGCTGGGCTTTCAGCTTGGGCCGTTGCTATTTAGGACCAGTTTTAGTCTCAAAACCAGCCCAAAGGGGCCAAACCGGGCACCGCGGGGGGTGTCTCAGGTGGGGGCAGCTCCTGCCTCGCCTGGGGGGCCCAGATCCTCCTGCCCGAGGTGTGAGGATGGTCAGGATAAATCCTGCTCCCTGTGCTGGGCCAGGGCCGCGTCTGAATTCTGGGCTCAGACGTGGGCCACTCACAAGAGTCTGGGGTCTGACCACAAAAGTCACTGGGGTCT